>VZSC01003139.1:342495-363608 GCA_013398225.1 Steatornis caripensis | reverse complement strand
CTGGAACAGGCTGCCCAGAGAGGTTGTGGAGTCTCCTTCTCTGGAGATATTCAAAACCCGCCTGGATGCATTCCTGTGCAACCTGCTCTAGGCTAACCTGCTTTAGCAGGGGGGTTGGACTAGATGATCTCTAGAGGTCCCTTCCAACCCCTACCACTCTATGATTCTATAATAAATCCTGAAGCTGAGAAAAAGTAAAATTCAGCTTTTTGTTACTCCTGGACAGTAAGCTTAGTATTTATGCCACACATGCCTCCTCCTGGAATCTTCTCTTCATATCCTTCAAGCTACTTAGCTGTACCCACCTATCAGCACCCCATTAAATTGCACTTGACACCTGACTGTGAAGTTAAACTCATGTTTTAAACTATTAACCCTCTACATTGAAACATCAATGTTGTGCATTAAATACTTCAAAGTTGTAGTTAAAGTACTGTTTTTCTGATATATTTCAACAGCCAATTTTCCAGGTATTCACTTAGGTCTGGAGCTGTGAGTCTTAGTTACTCATAGGGATTTGTTTACCCCTCAAACCTTTTACTTCTCTGATACCAGTTTTCCCCAGCTCAAAGTTGAACAACTAGCTATGCTTGAGCAATCCCTTAATCTGGGATTGAAAGAAGACAGGGGTGGGGGGGATGCATTTCTGATCTTATTTCTGCTATATATCCAGCGAAAATTACTTCCAGTACTTTTTGTCCTCTAAGAGACAATCAGAAGAAAGCAGATGAGAAAGCACTCTCAGCATGGCTAAGCAAGCATCTAAAAAGCAGTAAGCCCAAAGGTCAAGTCAGCTTTGCATTCACATCATGGCTGAATATAATTTTAAAGTGACAATGTGCAATGGAATAAACTCAGTGAAATTAATGGATTTACAGCAGAAGTATGGGGGTTCTGAGATAAAATCCTGTAATTTAGCATTAAATTTTGTTCCATGGGAAAGATTTTTCTAGAGACATCAGTTCTCTTTAGGTATCCAATTAACTGACTGGGTTTTCCAAAAAATTAGTAACCCCTAAGTGCTCAAGTCACCTGAACAAAATGATCCCAGTTGGCTCCTTCAGTGACAACAGCAAACATTACACTACTGCAAAGATTAGAATATACAGCATTAGTATTAACACTCCAGTAACTGCACTAAATCCAATGGGTTGCATAAAACATACAGTGAGTTCCTAAACATTACAGTATTTTTAAGGAGGAAAAGAGCAGCTTAATATCACATTTTGTTCTTTGATTCCTCTAGTTCCATCAGTTTCAAGATGCTAAGGAAGACTGGGCTCTAAGTACTTTTTTGCTATTTCTTTTCTTTTGCATGTCTGCAACAGTCCTTGACATGATAAATTCATTGAAGTACTTAACCAGTTAGATTAAGGAGAGAGGTATACACACACAGATTTTATTTTAGTCTATTGCACACGATGGCCCAATGTTTCTCTAACCTACAGCACACTGACAGAACAAAATTTTCTTAAAAATCACATGCTCCATCTGCCATCACAGGGACATAAAAAGAGTAGTAGCAAAGGCAAGAGTCTTTACATGCACAGCTCTTCTCTGTAACTGGAATAAAACTACCGTTACAATTCATGAAACATAATAGTTGTAAAAATCATTTTGTACAGTGACTGGTAACCACTGCAGCTAGAATAGCCTACAGGCTTTCTTGTTAAGCCGTGGGACTGGTCTGGTATCTAGCATGACAAAGTCAATGCACAGTAATCTTCATGACACCTTTGTTCCTCTTCCTGAACTTGCATTGCACATTCCTCAGTTGTGGCCAAGGATCAGTGCCAAGATCTATTTAATGTATCAGGGGAATTGGCTGAAGGGGAGCAGATGAAGCCAAATAAAACAAAAGGGCTCAAACCAAATATTTTGAAATGGTCAACAAGGAATCAAATAGAGGAATGCTGATGGCGAGCCAAGCCTTGATTGTTCTTCTCAGGTGAGCAAATGCCCAGTGGAAATGGGGCCAAAGCCCTCTTTCGCTAATGCCTATGGCACAGCTTACAAAAGTTTAAACAGAACTAGAATTGTAAGGCAAAAATATCTTTCTGAATATTCCTCTCACACACACCCCCTTTGAAAGTTAAAGGAAAAAAAATAATCTAGAAATGGCAACCTTCATGTCATCAATCTTACAATTCAGGATGAGGTGACTTAGTGTATCAAAACAGTACAATTTCCCATCCTGGGCAGCAGAAGAGAAAGCAGCAGTGCTGGCTGGCTGGTACAGAGCACTGCTCCACAACACAGCTCACTATTGCTGGTCAATCTGCTCATATTCCTTTGTGGCCAACCCTGACCAATTAAAATTTTCCACGAAATGCTTCCCAGCATTAAAACCACTACAACAATAAAACATTTTATTAAAAATTCACCATGGGTATCACTCCCTTCTTTTATGTGTCATGGTCACAGAAGAATTCTAACCTTTACATTTATCCTCCTCTCATCACATGCAACGCTTCCTCCTCCACACACAAAACCCAAAAACCTCCCTAACAGTGGACTGTCAGACTTTTTTTTAATAAAAACAGGCTAAGCAAAAGCTTATCTAGTTTAATGCTAAATATTTACTAAAATACCAAAGTCTGTACCATGCTAATTGGACCAAGTCCAAAAGAACTTCATTTAGAGCCATTTTGTCTATAGGATTTGAAGAAAACCCAGTTGGCAAGTTTCAGGGAGCTACTACGATATGCTCTGCAAGAAGAAGTACGTGCTGTATTTTCACAAAACTATTTCTTTTAATCTAGCAATAAACTTGGAAGAGCACTACTAAAAGCATTAGTTCTTAAATAAAAACAAAGTCTTACTGAATCCAATTAGGAGAAAAATTCAACCCTGGTTCAATGTAACCACAGAATTCCCTTCAACAAGGTATTAACTGAAACAGAAGATATCTAGGTTCTACAGTAGTTTATTACCTGTATATTTACCTTTCACTTTGGACAAAAAAATAAATTTGACTTTTGTTTTTTAAATAACCAGTTACCTCTTAAAGTCCTTAAATGCATCCATCTCAAAAACATATATAGTCCTCCCATGCATAAGATACACAAGGATAGGAAGCGGTATTATCTCTAACTTGGAAGATGAGACGAAGGTCTCAGGGCAGTAGTCACGCTACTAAAACATACAAAAAGACATGAGGATGTTTCAATCTAAAGAAATCAGAACTCAACTTCCAAAAACTGGAATTAGAATCTATCTGCAAATTTTACACTATAGGCACTGGTGAGTCTTTGAAATCATCACTGTTGTTCTATGCACTTCATTAAAAGATAGTATTCAGCTAATTGTTGTATCTTTGAACTTCCGTATCACTAAGCTTTTCCAGTGCCCACTAAATTGTGTATTGCTGCTGTACAGGGCAACCATGTATCCATGTGGGCCACATACAGTACTCACAGCTTTGGGCATATACGCTTAGGAAAACTGTGTTCAGTAAATTATATTATTAAATCGAATTTGATGATTTTCAAAGACTTTTGAAAAAAACCCATAATTCCAGAAAAGCAAAGGAAAAAAGAACATAAGATACGACAAGGACTTAAATTGCTAGCTGGAGAACCAAAAAAAAAAAATCTGAAGTTGGAGTGAGAAGGAAGGAACCTCTTCTCTATCCTTGGCTCATAAGCCTCCTTAATAGTGAACACAAATGGCACCGGAAGATGAAAAACTTAATAAGTGAATGGGTTCTTACAAGTTGTAACTTACGTTTAAGTACTGCCATCCTAAAAGATCTAAACTAACAAATATTTAAAAAATGTTTTCATAACATGCAAGTATTCTGTTTAGCTTTTAGCTGTTTTGAATGCTATGAAATGATAATCCTATTTCTGAAGAAATTTCAAGCTATGAATTACTTCTTGCTTGAAACGATAAATCAATCTGACAAAGCCATTACACTTTAAATGCTAGAATTAGCATCCCATCACAAAAGTGTATTATGGTAGGGGGAAAGAAAAAGATGAGGTGTTTCCACACAAACTACAACATTTTATGTTGAAAACAGACATTGAAAACAGATTTAGGGGAAGAAATAAGAGAAAGGATAAGAAGGAAACAAAATACACTTGGAAATAAGTGAGACACAGACACTGGCTTATTTCTGTAGTTGTGGATATCTTCATCTCAGACTCCCAGGAAATTTTTATTGGATTGCCGGCTATCTTGTGGATTTTACTCAGTGAGTTATTCACAGAATTGTATATATTCCTCTCTTCAGGATACTTAAAATGTACATTAAATAACATAAAGCTACATGCAGAAGACAGGTGATGAAACAGTAGCTGTATAGAGAAGTTTCACTTCAACCTCTATACAAACCTTAGGAGACCACAGCTCTACTTAATATGTTCTCATTTTAAGTTATCATACATTATAGTATGTTTAAAGTTAAATTACTGATGCTTAGAACTCAATTCATAGAAATAGAAGGAAAAGACACATGCATGTTTGACTTAAACCCAACTTAAAGTATTGAACTGAAGTTAGAGCTGGGAAGAAAAAAAAAAGTCTCTAACATACGAGGCAGGAAATCCAGAATTGTCTTCTGTTTGAAAGTGTCAATTCTCCAGAATATTTGCAGAATATTCCAGCTCAATAATTCACTGTCATGGACCAAGCCTGCTAGCGTAGTAACACGGCCAGAGTCAGTGGATTTGAGCTGTATATCAGGACTCTTCTTATGCCCTTTCCAGCACAGATCTTTGGTTTCCTTTTGCAATAAGAGCTATCATGATATGGCCACTATGTTGAATCCTTCTTTCACATCTTTTCAAGTCTAATGGTCTCAAACCATCTAACAGATATCATTTATCAGACCTTGCTAAGATAATATTTCTATATAAAAGAGCTAAGAAAAGTAATTTACCTTCAAAATAAATAATTCAGAAACCTGATAATCCAGTTTCGAAAAGTCACCTAGATGTCTTGGAGGTGAATATCAGAATACTTCAGTTCCTAATGGTGAAAATCACTTCTAAAAATCAAGTCTCACTTAAATCACTTGGTTATTATTTTTAAAAATGGCCTTCAGTTCTCCATCAGCTGCAAAAGTCATCTGTCCTGCATATAGCATGTTACTCTGACTTGGATAACCTGTTTTCTTCATATGCACGTAACATGACAGAGAAGTGCAGTACGGCACAGTGGTTAGGGCACTGGAGTGTGAATCAAAACTTGCATCTCTTCTTAATGTTGCTCTTCACCTGCATGTGACCTTGTAGAAATTGCTTCAGTATTCTGTCCTGTCTACCCTTTGACACTTTAGGTCACCAATTATTCCCTACCAAGTAATTATACACAGAGATCAACTTTACTTAAGTTTTTAGTATTTCTCTAATAAAAAATAGAAACCTGCAGCTATTACGGAGAGCAAGTTCTACAGCTAGGAACTGAGAATTTTTCTCCTGGCATGATCTAGATATTTAGAACTGGTCACGTATTTTTCAGGTTCATTCCTTCTTTAAACATTTACCAATAGTCTTCTCCTCTTTCTTACAATTTAATGTTAAAATAATTTTAAAACGTCAAAGGCTCAGACAGTGAAGTGGAAAAATAATTATTTGAATTGCAGTCAGCCACTGTATCTTCTTAGTCTAATATTAATGGGAGGAAATGGAAGATCGCCGCTGAATTTTAATGAATTAATTAGTTAATTATTAGAAAGCCCCATGAAAGCGCTAAGAATGATTATTACTTTTATTCCCAATAAATTCTTTATAAAGGCAGGGACAAACTTCCCACAATGATTTTCCTCTAGGTTCAAAATACACAGCTGGTACAAAATGGCATTTATTAATTCTTTGCATAATTCAAGTACAGACTTGCCATCAGAGTGAGATACTGACGTATTACTATACAAGTACCAGCTTTTTCCTTTGTTAATAGGTTCATTTAACTGGGCAAGGTTAGCAGTACTGTAGGGTACTGCTCAACAGGAACAAGGATGGTAAGTTAGCCAAAATGTGTTGGTTTGATGATATACTGAGCCACATTAAGCCCTAACATAAATTAACAGAACCCTCTCAGAAGATTCACTGAAGCAAAAGCGTCCTTCTGCCAGGCTGAATTTGGCCCATCGTCCATAATTCTGTTGAATTTAATAAGATAAACATGTCTTTTCATTTCCTGACTGCAGATAAGGCTGACAAAATATTCTGGAATCAGTCAACAATTTTAAGACCTAATCATTCAGCAAGCCAGGCACATGGAAAAGAGAAGCTTTTCTCATTAAGTAATGTCTGAGGGAAAGTTTAAATCTGTATTCCAATAAAACACCTTGGTATTTGTTGCTGCGGGACCCAAGTATGCAACAATGCATTGTGCATTTTAAAAGCTGTCTCACAGAAAGAGATGTGTATGCTCATGGAAAACAGAACCTTTTTTCTGTAAATGTTTACACAGGAACCTTTGGCAGAGAAATTCCCTAACATTCAGAAATGTTTGTCACAGGATCTCTTTGTTTCTTTTCCATTCTAATCATCTCCTGCTCCATACTAGCATCCATTATTTTAAGTTAGTGATGATTCATACGTTGCTTACACTGACTTTTCTAAAGATTAATTCATCAATTGACTTGGCTGTTTACACAAATTGTCCTTCTTGCCTAATTTTCCACAGTATGTAATATGACAATGATGTGAGAAGCTCTTCTAAATTGAACCAACTGCTTAATATACTGAGATTGGGAACTTGTGATCTATGTATAGTGGCTATGTAATGACAGCATAGCCTTTCAGTTGCTATTCATGACACCAACATTTTTCAGATTGTGAGTAGGTTAATGCAGAGGAAGACATACCTGCAACACTTATTGCCTCTATGGGTTCCACTGTAGAAGGAAAACCCATTCTTTGCATTGTCATGATATTTAATTGACTCACATAAAGCAACAGTGGGCCCTATGCACGACGGTCGAAATCCTGACTGTTAAAGCGAAAGACAGAATTTCCCTTAAGCTCAGCCTCTTCCTTCCATCTTTATTCTGCCAAGTCCAGCGTCTAACAAAGTTGGTCAAACTTTTAAAATGCTAAAGTTGAAAAATATCAAATTGACAGCCAAGGCTGAAACTGAGAACCAATTATCGGAAAGCCGCACTTTTTCTATCAGCAGCAGCACAGGCCTGTATAGATCCAAACCACAAATGCCCCTGCCACAAGGAAAATACTGCAACACAGAAAGAACAGTCCCCAGCAGAATCATCTTTTTGCAAGAGAACAAAACGCAGGGAGATCACAACGGAACGGAAGAGAGGGCAAGGAGATGTGAAATGAATGACAGAAAAGAAAATCAGAGGAAAGGTTAAGTGGAGTGGGAAAGTACAATTTCTTCCTGCAAGTTTATACGAAAGAGAAAAGAGAAGAGGAAAACAGGGAGAACGCCTGGCTTATGAATTAAGAAAAAAAACCCCTCTCCCTTCCAAAATAATAGCTTTCTCACTCCAAAGTTCTGAACTTAACCATAAAAGAAAGCCTCAAAAGGCGTGATTCCTCATGGTCTTTTTTCTTCTCCTTCTTCAACAAAAAAAAAAAAAAAAGAGAGGAGGGTTGCAGGGAGGGATCAAGAAGCTAAACTGTATGTTTGCAGGGCAAACCAGTAATACCACGGACCTCAAAATAACAATAAAAACCACCCACAAATGAACTCCCATGCTTTCCAGCTCTTCCCTTGTTCACTGCAGTCATGTTCAAGGAAGACTCCCCATTTCAGAGAAACTGTACTCAGTGTCCAAAATACTCTCTTTAGCAGGTACTTTTGAAACTTAAGAAACTGAGTGAACAAGCTTCTAAAGTACAATTTCCTCCTTTTTCTGAAGCCGATAAGTCCGATCAGATCTTTGGAAAATAAAAGGTAAAAAAAATACATTCTTACTGCAGACATCCTTCATAGTGGATAATTCAAGACTTTAATGGGAGAACAGAAACAAACACCAGCCTCCAGCAATGGCAATTTCCATTTAAATTTATATAATAACGTATCACATTTAACTACATGAATGAGGATTTCATTTATACCTGAAGATTGCTCTCTGCTTGTAAAAGTATTACTTCTATGTCTTCAAATAAATTCAGTTTGCAAATTAAGAGAGATAGACTGAAAACGTAATACAGATTCACTATAATCTTGGGTCTAAATTTAAACATTAACTTATGTAAGAATAGAAGACATTTGAATACCAGGACACTTGCAATAGCTATGTAACTTAGTAGAAATTGCAGGTGCTTGAAATATAGTAACTAAATATAACAATTATTACAACAGACAAACATCAGGAAATACGAAACAAATAATCTACAAAGAATAAAACATTAACCTTGGTCTGGTATTCATATGATAATTGGTATTAGTGCCAGGAATGATAAATGGAGGGAAACAGTAACCAATTAATAAGGTATGTGCACTTGTCCTAATTAATTTCTTTCTAGATTAATTCAGGTCTTTATTTTAGAAAAACAAAACAAGGAAATTACCAATTTGTTTTAAGACCAGGACATTGCAGCAATAGCATGAATAGTTAGAAGAAAATCTTTATCTTGTTACAGTTATTATTCAGTATTTACACTAGTTTCTGGAAGTCTCAAATACTATAAATTCAAAGAAAAAAATGTATACTGTCAACAACTATACTGCAATACTAACATATATATATACATATATATACACACACACACACACACCCCATAAGTAACACAAACAGAACCAGGTTTATGCCTGTTTCTCATCATGACAAAAGGCATTAGCAAGAAAAGTGACAAAACCACTGTAATGGGCAAGGACCTAAACCTCATGTCTGGAGAATGCAAGAAGGAAGAAAGTGGGAAACGTGCTACATTTTCTGAAATCCCTTCTACAGGATATTTGTTCCTAAGGAGCATTGCATGCAAAGAAGATCATTTGTTTCTCAGGAGTACATCTGATCTTGCCAATTATTCCTCAGTTGTTGTTTATCCTAAACATCTTTCTGGGAATGGATTGTCTAGAGAAACCAATCCAGCTGACAGCTCTGCCCCAAAGCACAGAAAAAGCAGTCCCTTCTCTTGTATTCTTAGTTTGATATATCTGTTTTATGAAAAATTCAAATCACTAATTCCTTTCTATAGCATCTGGTCAGTTCTGTGCACTTCAGGTAATTGCATGGCATATTCCACATATGTTATGCCTTCGTTTCAAGCATGTACATTTTTTTATCCTTCCCAGCTTCTGCAAAAAGTATTTGTTTAATTTCTTCAAGTAAAAATACAAGGAAGTTAAACCCGGACACAAGACTGAAGCTCTAGCATTCTGCACTGCTGCAGTCCATTATGAGAACAAGTTAAAATATTATATACATTAGCCTCTGTACTAGTAAGTTTAAGGAAGCTTTCAGATGGAGCCAGCCTTGACCTTACCTGTCCTGTATCCTGTGTTGTTGAGGTACACTGCAAAAGTACGTATTTCATGCTGAGCCTGCCAGGACGGAGAAGAACAGTTCTCATTGTTAGTGTAGGTGTTGTGGTTGTGGACATACTTTCCCGTGAGAATAGAGGAGCGAGATGGGCAGCACATAGGCGTTGTCACAAAGGCATTGATGAAATGAGCACCTCCATGTTCCATGATCCGCCTTGTTTTATTCATCACTTGCATAGAACCTGTAAGAAGAAAACCATCTCAGAATTACTTTCTTGTTTCAGTCACAAGAGCTAAGAGCTCACGTGTTACATCAGAGGCCAGAATGAAGCACAGGTGGTAAGGGCACTGTAACCTCATAGTTAAACCAAATCCAAAGAGACTAGTCTCCTCCCTCTGGTGAAGTTCTGTTTTTTTAAGAACCATCAAACACTGAAGTCCTAAACTGAGATATGACTCAAACCTGTTGACATAGATCATAATGCTTTTTAAATTTGTCTCTCTCTAAGCTCAAGATTTACCACTGTAACTATCTGCACCGTCTGTGCAGCCTTTCTGGAGCCACTAGTACTGTTCCAGTAGCTGAAGGCAAGAACCAGCATGAATTAGGCTGAGACAACGTGGCCTGAGGGTGAAATTCACTTTGTGCAGCAACCCTGAAAGTTTGCATGCTTCTTAAGCATTATTTAATTCTTCGTTTCAGAAGATCTCCGACACACTGCCTCTTGTGCCGACCTTAAGCAAAAGGCTGAGGGTTGTAATCACAGAACCGCTGAGCTTGGTAGAGATGCCTGGAGATTATTTAATCCAAGCCCCTGCTCAAGCAGGGTCTGCTTGTTCTCTAGATAGAATGTGCTTTTCCCTAATGTGAGGTATTAGTAGATTTTGATTTCCGTAACTTTCACTGAACCAAAGACAAAGTAAAGCCTTGAAAAGAAGTTCCGTAACCAGCCCACAGAGTTCTAGCTACCCACTTGATCTATTTTGATAATAGTGTTACCTAAAACTCTGAATTTTCTTAGGCTTTGTTCTGCAGAATCAGGTTTTTAGATGACTACTTGGGACAGAGAACACCATGTAGTTTATAACCATCATCTAAAAACAAACAAGCAAGTTTAACTGGCAGGGGCTTGGATGAATTGCGTAACGGAAGTAAAAGTCTTCTTGCCAACAATTACTAAAAGCCACGTGGCTGTCAAATGGCTGTTCCGTTTCCTGTTTAAGACAAGGCTTTGGACAAAGACTGGATCTATACCACAGACATCCACCTAGCTAAATTTGGATCAGTATCAGAGTTCTTCCTATATGCAAAAACACCAAGGATCAGAAGGAAAAAAAGACATTTGGTTTCCTTCATCTGTTGGTACCTGGTAGTTAAAACTGCATCAGGGTGAGTTATGCTTGATTTAGGAAGAATTCCCATTTTCCAGATAACTTGTAATGGTATCTATCATCATCACGACCTTGCAAAAGTAGAGTAAACCTTTCCATCACCAACCCTCCCTTCTTGTTATGAGCAGGTAAAGCCAACAGACAACATGGAGATGAAGGTATGGGTTCATGCTGGAGTAGAGTTGGGGCTAACTTACCCAAGGTTGAGTTGGATTAATAGTTCAGCTTTAACCAATGCATCCTGCAACCATCTGGCAAAAACTCTATGTTGTTTCTTTCAATAATGGGTTTAGGTTTCTTCTAAGCTCTTTAGGCAGGGATTTCATTATGAAAATGCAACATTAAGTCGATTTGATACAGGGCACATTGATATAACCAGGAGTCAAAACCTAGAGGGAAAATGGTCATAAGCCACATACAAAATCTGACTCTCTGGCACCATGAAGGAAGGTTAACCACTACTATAGGTCATTTCACCTGAAAATTACCATGGTATTAGTTTTCTTGAGATAATTTTGTTGAAATTAACATAAAAAAAATAAAATCTGTTTGTGCATTTCTCATGTCAGAGCACACCTCTGTCACATCACTGTGACAAGAACCAAAGCAGGCTATTGCACGCCCCCTTTAGAACTTGCTAAATTTTACACATCAAAAAAGTTTCTGAAGAAAGCAAGATTTTTTGTTTCCGTATCCAAGGGATAAGTGTTAGTGCTCAAAGGCACTAACAACACATTTAACAACTGTAACAGTCAGTTATACACTATGTGAGCCTGGAAACTGTGGACGTTTCCTCTGTGAGCTACCCTAAGCATAAATAGGCAGACTACAAGAATGTTTTGTCACCTCAATATTAAAATACAATTTAACAATCCCTTTAAATGACAGAGGCATGTGTGCATAAATAATAGTACATGTTAAGACTTCCCTTGGGGACACTAACCTCCTTTAATAAAACTGCTGTAATGACAAGGCCCTATATATCAACAGTCTTTAATACAAAAACACATGATCTAATCTGCTTCCTGAGCTTGAGAACTAATACAGAGTGACAGATCAGTGGAAGGTAAAAATCCAGCATACTCTTCTGTACAATCTTAAATAGGCCAGCTTTAAATATTTTAAACAGCATTAAACCAGCCAACCAAAATCTATTTTCTTCAGCTTGCCTCCAATACAAACACAGAATTGTGAAGAAAAGTAGAAATTTCTCTGTCTGTGGCAGAACATCAGTTACGTGTTAATCAGCAACTGGAACCTTACCAAATCAACTTTTAAGGTGGAAAACATTATGGGGTTTCATTAGTGGATGTATCAAGGGAAGTCATGCTTTTAAGTGTCAATATTTAAATCAGAAAATGTTCTGTTACCTGTCTAAAACCACTGAAAATAAATAAAAATTATTTACTAGTTAAATGTGAAATTTCTAAGCTGTTGTAAAAAATATCCATTGGACTACCCTGAAAATATGAAAGTTTAATCAATTTGAGCATTCAAGCTGCTCACTGAATAAAGTGAAGCAAAACCTAGGTTGAAATTTAGTTCTAATTCTGTGTGATATCCATAAATTTGCTTAGTGTGTCTTCACAGTTCACTTTAGGAATAAGGTTGGTATTTTGGCTAATGCTAATGGAGAATATACACTACATGTCTATGAAATACTATTGACTGTCTCATTAGTTGTGTTTTGTTGACAGAGATGATAATTTACATGAGTTTTAGGGAGCTCCAGCTGTTGAAGAACTTTTATTAAGTCCCAAGTGACTTAGTCTACTCTGAAGCACAATTTAAAAAGTTGTATCCATAGGCAGATAAATTAGCTTAACCCCAGAATGTTAATTAACTGTCCCCTAAAGCCTTCTATTTTTATCCTATTTGAACCTCATTAGACACCCTTTTCACATCTTCATTTAATTTTTCTTTCTCATATTTAATTTTAACAAAGCTCTACAGTCCTTATCTCCATGTATGGTAACTACGAAAAATTATCTTCCATGCCACTTTTGTAGTTTTTCAGAGAAAGATGTAGGAACATACAAATCCCCTCTCACTCAGATTTCTAATGCAGCTGAAATATCTTCTAAATAATCAGATCCTTCTCCAACTATGAGATAATGAAATAAACTGGTTTGTTAAACCACAGCAATATGGTAGGCAAATCTAATTAAACTGGAGATGACAAGTCCATCACAAAGGGGACATCAGCATTATACTAACTTGGACTTAAATGGCTCCAATGGGGAAAGAAAAGAGTCTTTGCTTCTAATTAATTCTGTCTCCTGATCAGTATATTCCTCCTCTTTATATTTTGCTCATTGGTACAACTCTCTTGATTTGGCAGTCAACTTGGTGCATATGTTTCCGTAGTTGTCCCCTTTGGATCTCTTACAATTTACACTCTTTCTCCTCTGACCTGGAGATTCTGTATCCTTCTCATCAGCCCCTCATCAGTCTTTTCCTTTTTTTAATACACAGATGAGGTTTAGCTTCCCAGGTAAAACTCATGATTAATAGTAGTGCAAATTAAAGAAAATAAAAACAAACACCCCACCACCCCACTCCACAAAAAAACCCCGAACAAGTTGTACTCCTTTCCCGAAAGGACGACATTTTATTTTTGGCAAACTCCACCTGCTACCGACACATTGTTAAATATATCTTAAACTAAATAAAGGAAAGGCACTTGAGATTGTGTTCTCTTCCCTTTTGCCTCAAAAGGAGCCACAAAAGAACAATGAAAGCTACAACACCCATCAGTTACAGAATATTCTTAGAAACAGATGAAATCTTAGTTATGCACAGCTTTCTCTGCTATGCTTTCATAGCTTCCAAGTTTTCCTTAGCTTTTATTTGTAATTCAAATCTTGTTTTCATCTTTCTTAAATGCATTAACCATAATCCCCACAAATGGCAATTTTGATTAACTTGGACAGTTCACCAGACAATAGACAGAATAAAAATTAATTCAAACAAATATTGGGTCTCACAAAGCCCTTCGTGGCAAATGATGAATATCAAATCTCAGCTTCATCAAATGGTTTTTCCTTAGTTAGATCCTAATTTGTGTGGACACATGTCCATTATGCTTGAAATTGGAAAGCATCAGATTATCAGAGAAGAGAAATATACTGCCCAAAGGACTTAGACAACTGCATCAGAAACAAGCAGGCCAACATAAAATAGAAGATGATAAATTTTTTAGGACCACCTTCTGAGTCTGCAAGATAATGTACTTAGGCTCTTTTTGATATGCGTTATAGAAACTCCATTTTTTGTGATCACAATAACCATTTGAAAAAAGTGATGACAACAACAACAAAAGAATCTTCTGATCCTCCTAATTTGAATTACATTTGTATTTGGTGGGGTTACTGCTATAGCAGGCTTTCTCACCATCACCTTTGAAAAGAACGTGACATCTATTACACTGCAGATGTGCAGTAATACTGATAAAAAGGAAACATCTGTACGAATACTGCCATGTGGCTGTGATTAACTTATGCACATACTCATCTAGTTGAGAAGTAATACAAGTTGATTAACTTTACTATTGTGTTCTGCTCTTTGTGAGGCCTGTTTTCCAATTTTCCCCATCTATACTAGAAATTCGATGCAGTAACTGTCGAACAATCCCACCAAACCACACATGCACAAGCTTTTGTCTTTCAGATGATCCAGGCTTTATACTCACTTAGAAGCGTATTTCTAATGCAAAATTATTAAACTCATTGGTGTTAATCACTTCTCCTAACTACAGACAACATTTGGCGAATATAAGCTTGTTCAGGTAACAGAACAAACCCCAAACTCTATCAATTAATTCATTATTCTAAATCATTAGGCAAGGCGTGTTTAATCTTCATCTCCTTTCTTCAACAATTAACACAGTGTTGAGTAACACAGAAGAACCTTTTTATACTAAGTGATTTTGGTCAGTAATTAACTACACATCTAAGTGGACAACACCAAGAATAGTATGACTACGCTAGGCAACATTTAAGTAATTAAAATTGTATATGTAATGAATGTCTGCAATTGCACAAAAAAAATTTAGGTAATTACGTGGTGCAATAATCAGTAATGAATTTAAACCTAGTGCTTTTGCATGTAGCTTCCCAGGTTACACTTGCAATTCCCAGAAGCATAGTTCAGGTGGGTAGATGACAGATAGGCAAAAATCTCATATTTCCACAGGAACAGGAGGTTTGACATTTTAAGTTGAGACTAACTTTTACTGTCCTTGAATTGCATGCAGACAGAAAGTATTTTCTACATAAAGGTAGGTTTAAACTTCTGCTACTTGTTCTTCCTATCATTTTTCATGCTGAAAAAAAAATAATTATTTTGCACTCAAGAATCTAGCTTCAAGAAAAAAGTAGTGTCATACTGGTTCACTAAAATTGTCTTTATGTTGGGCTCTTACCAAGTTCTACATCCTGATCATCTGTAAGAACAAGGATGATGTTTGGGCGGATGTTTCTACGGTCTCTTTGAAATCTTCCCTTCAGACGCTGATTTAACAGGAAAGCTGAACTTCCATCCAACAGTGATAAAACAGTCATCATGAATAATCCAAGGACAATACTGTTCTGTGCCATATTGTGTTGATTTAGTGTTTTCACTGAACAAGGTAGGTTAATGCCTTCTATTTCTTTTTTGTTTGCAGGTCTCCTGTAAGGGAGAGGAAAATAAGTATTTATTTATACCTTACCCCTCTGTCCCACCAAGGAACAGCAAGGTTCTCTCCAAAGAAGTAAAAAACAACGTACTTGAAATACTCTAACTCCTAAGGAAAAAAAAAAGCAAAACAAACAACAGAGCAACTGAATATTTTTCTAGTGCCAGCTAGAAGCAGAAACTTGAAAAATTCACAGTTCATAAGCCGTTACCGATGTGGGCAACGAAGTCTCACCTATGCTCAAATTTGGCGGCAAGTTCAAGGATTTAGCAGGGTATCAAACTCTTACTTTTGCTTTGATACATATAAAAAGCAACATTCTTCGTTAAGGTTCTGGGTTTTTTTGAGGTTACATTTTCGTCTATTGCATCAAAAATGCAGATGCTGAAGAAAAACCCACATCTATCCATATTTTTAAACAGGACTGTGGTAAAATTTACTGAGCTAACAACACATTTGCAAATTCATAGAGGATCCTCAGATCGAAGGCTTGTTATACAGTGATTTATCTTACAAATGTCATGAGAGAGCAGAGCTGCCCAGATCTTAGAACTACAGTATGATACTGTTTGGTATCTACTACAGCTTTCATGTTAGTGCGGTATCCTTCAGCATTTCTGATGGTTTCCAAAATTATTTTTTAAAAAAATCATGATTATTAATGAACATATTTGAAAGCCCATTACTGAAAATGCTTGGGAATGGATGCACTGAAATGATCTGCACTGCCTATGACTTCTTTCCATCATAAACACAATGTGCCAAAATGTACTTGTTTGCAAAACAGAGCATGTTTAACTGGTACTGCTCCTGTTAACGAGCCCATAAAAAATTCTTAGCAATTCCTACAAGGAGATTCCAAAAAATAAACAAGTGTGCTGAAGAATTTTTCAAATCATAGTTTTGCTCAGTGGTCTTCTGCTATAAAGGGATTTTCCCTTTCTTGAAGAAGTCAAAAATAACAGTATGAAACTGTACTGAAAATATCAAGTACTAATTATTTCATCAGATCCAGTGATCAATGAGTCAGTTTTTGATGAATTCTCCTACTTGCTGCCTGGCTTTTCCTGGACTGGTGCCAACGATCTCTTGTAATACAGTGAAAAATCAATTAAAAATGACACAAGGGAGACTATCTGCTTTTTGTAAAGACCAGAAATGCCTCAGTAGAAAGAACCTAGCACAGTATGTTTTACCCAAAGAAATACATTAGCTATTCTGTCCCTAAAGCCACTTAGGAAAACAGCTTTTCCTCCAGCAGGTTACTTCATAGCCACATTATTACTTCATCTCTGTCAGCGTCTGTTCTTTGAGATAAACTTTGATTAAGGAAGTTTTCATGCAATACCAAAACCACCGGTCTGAAAAATTATACTCTGCTTCTATGCTTATTTAAGAAATGCATATTGAATTTTCATGTAAGTCAACAGACAATGTAGCTATAGTATGATGCAATATTTATTAAGGCTGCTTTCCAAAAGTGTACGCTAATAGGTTTTGAGGAAATGAAAAACTCTTCTTCCTTACTAGTCTCTCCGGTGAGTTTCACAAGTAGGTAAAATTAACTTTTCTCATTGAAACTAAAAATTGATTTTAAATGTCCTAGCACTTGTTCCAACGGGTAGGGAAAGAGAAAAGTCCAACTTAAGTTTACAGATACAGCTTTAGTACCTCTGCTGCTGCTCACGGATTTCCCAGGAAGCAACAATGACAAGTCCTACCAATTTTCATCCCTTGTACTCAGAATTTCATCTGCAGCAGTACAACTGGGAAGAATCATGTCAGATTCAATGTGTTGCTGCTGCCCAGAGTAGTCAAAAACAGCTTCAGAGGCAAACCTGGATCATGGGGAGGAAAAAAAAAGTTAGTTTAGCAGGCACATACTCCTGGACACCAGCTTTTTGGGGGAGGAGGGAGAGAAATTACTTCTGCTCTTCAGAAATTACTCCATACGTATTTCTGTTCAAAACAAAAAATAAACTGACAACATAGATGTTTTCATTACACACACAGATTTTTTCTGAATATCTAGAAGTTAATGGGGGTTTTTTGCTCTACACTAGCCAATAGCTTTTCAGAATAATGTCACTTGCTGACTTTTCTTGCAGCATTTAAAAGGCTGTTCATTCTTGTTATATCTACTCACAACTACATTCACTGTTGAGTATTGTGCATATAACAGTCTTCCTTGCATTTTTCTCACTTCTTTTAAACGAATGTATGGAAGTAACCTCATGACCTCATTGCCTCCCTGCCCTCACAGCCTGTCTTTTCCTCACAGTTTACTGCCCCTCGCTCACTCCACTGTATCTAAAAATAGAAGATATCCCCAGCAGAGAGCTGCTTACCTATCTAAAATACTTAACATATTCGGGGATGTACATAAACCACTATTCCATAGCTAATTTATCCACACTTGTATACTTATGGTTAGAAGAATTAGTTATCTCTGAGAGGATACTGCAGATGAAGGAGAGAATTTCTTGTCAAGTACAACAGGCATCTTCTACCAAACCTGTTATCTCTTTCTCAACCCCCTCCTCGATGAAGATTTTCAACTGTTCTAATGTGTTATATTATTATCAGGGTAAGTACTGCTGGGAACCAACTCAAAGTATGTAATTACGTGCAAAACTCATACCAATAACTAGGTAAGAAAATTAAAGCAATTTTAGAAAATAACCTACTTCTTGAAGTATATATTCATAAAACACAGACACTCCACAACTAACAGCATAGATGCAGTAAAATCTAAAAGCCAGCTTTAAATAGTTCTCAGAATAGCAACAGAAGAGTCTCTCGCATGGATTGCCAGTGGTCAAATATAGATTGATTTTTTTTTTTTTTAACCCTGAGTCTTCAGGGAAAAAATATGATGTAAAGTCTCTATTAACAGTTCTTTCTTCATTTCTGTCAACAAGTTTAATCTGCAACTCATAGATAAATCCAGAAGAGTTCCACAGCTGCACGCCAGTCTGCCTTCACTTTTAATGTAACACCCTCTCCAACAATGCATTTTGATCTGAGTGGTACAGATAGTTCACTGCTTTATGTGCCTCTGCAGGCCATCCTCCAATATTAAAGATGCTTAATCTGTAGTGGCTCTCATGAGAATTAGGTACGTCCCTTACTTTCTCCCAGATTACACATATGAACTTGACAAGTCTAGTCACTCCTGTTATATATTTAGGAAAGTGCTATCAGAAATTTATGAAATGTTCTTCAGCTGGGGCATCTAGCCGCACTTTATTAAGCCTATGAAACCTCCCAGCAGGGTGCTTTGGAGAAAGTCTGGTCCTCTTATTTTCTATGGTTTACGGTTGAGTTTAACAAGTCCCTGACTCCCTGCATAGCCTGAATTAGATACAGCTGCCTCTTTTTGTTCTTAACTCCTGCTAGTATAGGGAATGAGAACAGAGCCAAACTTAATTCTCCTGTGTGGCAACACAGAACATTACACTAAGTCACATTATAAACGTTGAAAAGATAAAGTCAGACTTCAGTACATCTATTCTATTTATAAAAGAATGGAGCCAAGTTCTGTTCCCAAGTAGCATTTACACCAAGGAAAGACTTCTTTTTAATACTGCCCTCAGTAATTCACATCAGTTCTACTGCAGCACAGGCAGGATGCACAGGAACGACTGGTGTCAGTTCTACGCCTAGACAATATTTTTAAAGTGCTATTGATTAGCATTGCTTGGCACAGGTGTTAACAGGCACTGTGAACAAAACTAGTAACTGCCAGTGGTTTGCACACACTGGCGCTCCCAACGTTGCTAATGCAAGTCCTAGCACAACTGTCCCATGCAGAAGTCCAGTGCAACTTCACTGAAGTTAAATAATTAAGTTACTCCGATATAATCAAGAATAGTATCTGACATTCCTGCAACAGAAAAGGTACAAACACGTAACAAATCAATTTTTGTATCAAAATACGTAAGTTAATCCTGCTTCGAGCCTACTTCTGGAAGCTGTTTCTAGTTATACTTCTGTTAACTGATTTTTTAAAAAAATAATCAAAACACTAAATACAGAATTGGTATGGCAAGCTCAACTCACCCAGCAGCCAACACAGAACAGGGTAACAGCATGTAAGCCACACAGCAGGAATGCACAGTAAGGGAAAACTGGTTAGCAAGAAGCGACACACACCTGCTCTAAATATGGCTGGAGCCAATACCAGGTGTATTATTTAAGCAGACTTAGGTGTGCTATTTGTCCAGTAGTTAAAATCATTGAAATACACGGTGCTGGAGCCATTCCCTAGCAACCAACCAATTAGAACCACTTTGCCATTTAAATGGATTCATCGGTGCTACTGGTCTTTTAACCCTTCAGTCACTCCAATGCATCCAGGTTTGGTTCTGGTAACGCCTTTTCCACTGAAGCTGTCAACTGTCACTTGAAACCATTACATTTTGTTTGTAGAGATAAACACATTTTTATATGTAGGTTGGGAAGAATTTTGTTTGCAATCAAACAAGGTTCTCGGGTGAAGGCTGGTATCAACATTACTGCTGTAATGTAAGTTTTATACTTCGATTTTTTTTCCCCCAGACAATTAAAAATTTAAGAGAAACTACAAAATCAAACTCCCAGTGTCAAATGTGCCTCTCAAAAACTACAGTCGTGCTGATTTACCTACACAAACCATGGCTAAAGTATTTTTATTTGTAAGTATCTACTATTTCTTTAGAAGAAGTCAGGAACAGAGCTTCCAGAGATATTAAAGCACGAACTACTATTCAGACCTGCTCTTCTGACTTGCTTTCCTTATAATGGTGAACACCATACCAAAGCTAAATATTTATCACAGGGAAGCTTGCTTGCAATACAGAATCTCTTCCCTATGCTGTAACTTTATTTTAAGTAACACTGAATTATAAATTACTTATCGTTTTCCCTAGGACTTAATATTTTAAGAAGTGTTTTAAGCAGCACAACATACTTCCCATTAATCCATACTATTCTTTCTATTTACTGCTTGCATACTGTTATTAGAGTTTCCCAGTAATACACACAAATCGAGTTTGTTCTCAGGTTAAATTGCTGTTTGGATCTCCCAAATCCACAACAATAAACATGCTTTTCTCCACCACATGCAATGATAACCCTATAACAACCTGAAAGAGATTAAGAATGATTTCCGTTATACTTATCTTCACATATTTATAAACAATGAAGATACACAGCCTTTGACTTTAAAGATAATTGTATTAACTTGTATTAAGTACAATAATAACCACAGATTTTCACTTCTGAGAATACCAGAAGGAAATGAATGAAAGTGCTTTAAGATAAAAAAGTAGGCAAGAACAGTTAGCCATTACAACAAACGCATTCCATCAAGTAAACAGAATTTTTTGTACACATACAGAAAAAGAACTCGCGCTCTCTACGCATATATGCAAACACATACAGCCATTCAGATACACATATTACCCGGATGCGCACCGTAATTTGTGAAACGAGAAGCCAAGTGATACGACATCGGTTGTCTCTGGAAACTCTTTTCCGCACGGCCGCAGCCCGGCGACCGCTCACGGCCCCTCAGCACCCACCGCCGCCAGGCCTGCACCCCCCTCCCCGGTACAAGGCGGGCGCGGCCCGGCCCCCCAGCAGGGTCAACAGCTGCCGG
>VZSC01003139.1:317219-342348 GCA_013398225.1 Steatornis caripensis | reverse complement strand
ACCCCGCCGTGCCAGGGCCGGCACAGGGCCGAAGGGCGGTGGCGCTCCGGGGAGCTCCCGCCGCACCACACGGGGCTGGCTCAGGGCAGCGGGGGCGCAGCCATCCCGAGGGCAGGACCGCACCGCCTCGCCTCCAGCCTCCGCCGGCCCGGCACCCACGCGCCTGCCCGCCCTCCCAGCCCCAAGCCCCCTTTCCCGTAACACCTCACTCAACTTCCAGCCCCGCCCGTCACCTATGCAGCAGGAGCGCGGGCAGCCCTGCTCGCTGGCTGCTGCATTGGACCCTCCACCCAGGCTCCCCGCTGTGGCAGCCCGGCTCGGTCTCCGGGAGCCCCACATGCGAGGGTACCACCGCCCGGCCGCTCCCAGACTCCCGAATGGGGAGGCGGGCGGCAGGGAGGGCTCCAGACACCCCTTCCAGCGCGGGCAGCACCGCCGCCGCTCACTCACCCCGAGAGCCGGCGCTCAGGCGTGCCGTGCTACGGCCGGTGCTCTCACAGCCCGCCTGCGGAGCCCGGCGCCCGGCGCGGCGGCGAAGCGCATCCTCCGGCCGTAGCGCCGGGCAGCGGCCGAGTGCGTTTGCCGAACAGGCGTTTAGAGGAAGCGCTCGGGCGGGTGCTGCCCCCCCCCTTCTTCCTCCTCTCCCTTCTTCTCCTCTTCCCGTTTAAAAAGTTCATTCACCTCGAGGATCCTCCTCCCAGGATTGACGCAATGGGCCGGCGGCGCTCGGAGAAGAAACCTGTTCCACCAGCCCCCGGCTCGTTCAAAGTCCAGCGGCAGCACCGCGGGCTGCGGCTCTGCCCGCCGCTCCGCCCCGCAGCGCGCACCGGGGAACGGGGGAGGCCGTAGAGGCAGCCCCCTCCCAGGGGAAGGAGCCGACGCGGAGCTGCAGCCGGGTGCACAAAGCCGTTCTAAGCAAAGGGGATAGTCCACGGAGGGGTGGGGAGAGCGAATCAATCGCCCCTCGTGTTTTATGCGCTTCCAACGTTCGCCGAGCTCAGTCAAGACCCTCGCTGCTGCTCTCCCCGTCAGCGCTGCCGGGGGAGGAGTGAAACGGCAGACTCTGAAGTGCGTGAGGGGCTGGGGGCTGCCTGCGGCCCTGCACTGACATACCTGCGAAGAGAGCACCTGATGCCTTCTGCATGTGCTGGGAACACAGACCCCGTTCCACGTGCGCAGCTGAAATTAAAGGACCCAATATTCACTAGGAAATAAGAAAGGCCTCATCAAGCTCTTTCACGTCGGGACTGTGTTTTCAGCAAGTGCTTGTCTACACTACTGGGAACAAGTTCCATTCTACTCCTGGAACTTAATCATGTTTGGATAAATACCTAAATCTTCAGTGGATTCTTTAAGGACCTCTTAAATACATACCTTTCAAAGATACTGGTACATTAGTATGCTAAAAAAAAAAGCAGGAATATAACATTTTCCTCTAGTATTCCCATGCTGATAGTGTCACACCTACAACACTGGTCACCTCAGAACTTCCTGACACTTATTATTGCGTCTAACACTGACTTATCCATGCAGGAGGCCATAGATCACAAATTCCAGTGTATCTGTAAGTTTATTTTGCATTTGTACCTTTAAAATATGCATTAGAAAACATAAATCTGAAAATAAAATCTTTAAGCCACTATTTTAAGTACAAAATGATGCTACAGTGAAAATGGTTTATGTGGTTGAAAATGGACAGGATATAGCTTTTCTGTGCAAGAACAACAAGAGGAGGAGTAAGAAACAGATTAGAAAAAGATGATTCCATCATTTCCCTATTCAAGCCAAAATACATACTCACACAGCTGCAGAACACCAGTCAGGAAATATGATGGTTCCTGAAAATACTATAGGAAAAGGACTAGCTATAGTTTTAAGGAAAAAAGGCAGAGCGGAAGAGACCCACAAAAACAACTGCAGAGTTCTAGAAATACTTTGAAAAGCAATGCAAGATATATATATTCATATATTTAAAAAATACCTCTGTTCCATATATGATTTATTTGGATGTTTGCTTTAAAACAAGCATTGCCTCCAATGACCTAGTTCGGACTTTGCTGCAGAAGGCTAATTGTCTTGAACTTTTTTTCATTGTTGGCTACACATAGATTTGACCCTAAATCAGCAAAAAATGAAATGGCACAATTCCTCCAAATACAGGTATGTCAGTACTAAGGTACCAAGTGTGCTCCTGTAGAGACAGGAATGAACAATACAAGTGAGGCACTTTATGTCAGTACAACTGCATCCACACTAGGGGCTGCAACAGTATAACTGTCTTGGTATAAATAAACCGCTCCCTAACAGGGAGTTACACTAATACAAAAGCTGTGTGTAAAGCAGGAGCTACATCTTGCTAACATCTTGTTGAAATTGTTATATTGCTTTCCGAGATAACATTTGACCCTTTGCTAGCAACTTTGATCTCACAATAAAACAATTTACAGACAATTAAGTTTTACAACACACCTGTGAGCGTCAATGTTTGATTCTGTACATTTTAGACATGAATTGGTGTCAGATAAGGCAGCTGAGTCGGCCAGAGCCAAACAGACTTTCAGCAACAAGGCCAGAAACAGAACCAGGAACCCAGCATTCCTCTCCTAACCACAGGCCAACAGTTTGCCATCTGCAATACACAACCTCTGCAAATGATCTCTGAAGCAACTGCAAACAGTAACTACCAAGACAAAAGAAAATACAGAGTTTGCTACACAGTGGTCCCCATTTTACATGGGAGAAAGAAATGGACAAGCTCCCTGTTCAAAACATACTTCTTCTAGAGCACTGTAAATGGGATTTTCCATTATAAAAAACACATGACCTAATAAAGCTACACTGTGAATTTTCATTAATATAAACTACAATCAACAAAGACACTAAAACTAGTATTAGTGACATTAGTATAGCAATCTAAATTTGATTTGGAAAATCTGGAAAATCTGTCACAATAGATCGCTCATTTCAACCAAAGGGTATATTCACCTCACAGTGACTGCATGTAATTTCCACTAATGTTAACAGGAGTTACGCAAGTGCATTAAGAGGATAATGTACCCCCTGGTATGAGACAACCCTGCAAAGCAAAAGGTGCTTCCTCTTGAAGAGAATGGCGTTTCCATCTCATGCATTTCAAAAGAACTTGTTCTGGTGCTGTTACAAACCAGGATAGATAACAACTATAAAGCATACTTGGTGAACAGTTTCCAAAGTTGAAGCAGTTAAGTGATTTCAGCTAGTTTTCTTTTCCTACTGCCAAAACTTCAAGGCATATAGACATATTTAAAACACTGTGGTTTATTTGAAGTCTAGGGCAACAAAATCATGTGAAATTACTGGTAAAACAAGAAGGTCTAAAAGCTTACTGCTGCGACAGGGAAGGAACTGTGTAGGTATCTACTTTTTAAATAAACTCTCTTCATTCACTAACTGGAAAAGAATGCCATTGGTGTATATGCATCATCACAACTGAACAGGTGTTCAAAATACAAAATAAAGGAACAAAATCATTCTCTTTCACTCCCACACCAGAGCTTTCTCACCAACTAAATTTCAGCTATTTCTCACAGTATGCCATTTAACAGCTTGGACTTATTTTACTGTACCTCAAATAACAAATGTTGCCTATTATCCAAATAATTTCTCTAAAGAAAGCCCAGGATATACCTACTGGAATTAGGAGAAAACAGATGTGTAGGCATTTCTTTAAATACTACCGCACATCTATCTGCAATGTTAGACACACAAATCCCTCTAAAAATTGAGTCTACAGTTTCTCTGTCCACCTTACTTTCAAGTAGTGTGGCACAGAAAAATACACCGAACAATGCACGTTAGACTTAACTACACTATGGATTTGCATATAGACGGGAATCACTTTGACCCTGTTGGCAGACAGTGGGGATCCACACCATTATCTTTTCATCAGTTCTGAGATAAGAGCTGAAACTCGAGAGTGTAACAAGCACTCACAGGGACTGTCCCTCCATAAGGGAGCAGAATAGGAAGACCAGAATGTCAGCGACACAGAGAAACAACTTTTGGGAAACAAGACAACAGTTAGAGAGAGTCCAAAGTCATTAAATACCACCCCAAAAATAGAAGATAGGCAACATGCTGTGCGAGGCATGTCTTTTTCACTGTTGCCAAATATATTGTGCTTTCAAAGCTGTTCTCTTGTTACATGAAATAGAAAAGAAGGGCTGGCTTTCACATTTTTACATACTACAGTCAATGCTGTCCAACTCTTCTTCAGACTTGCTAATCTTTATCTTTCCAGTAACTCATCACATGTAAACCTCTCAAACCATTAGTAATTTTGATTTCTCCTCTCTGGTTTCATATTTTTTTAACATACACGCACATACTCTGAGCCATCTTCAAAGACCTAGAAATAAAGTCAGCAACAGAACATGAGTGTGACCTCACTTGCTTTTCCTCAGTGCAATTTATTACAGCGACCAGTCCAGAGTTACTAATTACACCGGTCAGAGCCCTTGTGGCAGCAGAGTTTAATTTTGCATGTGTTTTATATCGTAGACTCCAGCTCCATATGATTTTGTGGGTAATTTCTCCCCCTCCTACCTTTTGAAGTCAAGTTGCACTTTCCATAAATATGCAATCACATTATGGGGAAAAACAGTTTATATGTTTTGAGATACTGTGAAAATGGAAAAGGGGAACACAGCCAAGAAAAGTAAAGGAAAAGGAAAAAAATTACCTTGTTTGATTGAGCCAAATGCTAAGCAAAGAAATGCGTTACACTCTTCAGTGTGAAAATAAAAACTGAGTATAGTATACAGTATGAATTTATTTACAACTATCAGCTTACAATGTATCAAAACTTCATATAATTCTAGTTTAAGATTAATCAAATGAATTTTGATCATAACTTACAACACTGGATGCAAATTACTTAGCGAAATATTGAAGCAGCAAAGATGATGAGGAAGTTGTAACAGTAACAAAAGTAACACCCCAGTGCACTGACAGAAGTGATAGCTTATCTATTTGGACAACAAACTCAAAAAAAATATTTCCTGGAAAGCCAAACAGAAATTCATAACAAAACACTATTAGAACGATCCCGAATTTCACATGCAAAATGGGTATTTGGGTTCTGAGCATCAATATTATTAATAAGGCTCAAAGATGCATCTGAAGTTCTATACAGAGGATGTAAATTCAATGAACTATTGTTGGTCACACAGCCCATATAAAGAAGAAAAGAGAGCAGTAGTGAAAAAAGCAGGCCTTTTCCTTCATTTATAAATTACCCTTAGAATAGCTGCTTGTAAGCCAGCAATGATTTAATAATTTATTTTGATAAATAATTTTTCTTTTCATAAAGAATTCAGATTTTTTTTTTTTTAGATCCTGATCTGATTTCCCCTTGTAGGCTTTCAACGCGTTTTAGTATGGTGCACGGGCTGCCTCCTGTTCTGACACCTGGGTGTTGAAAATGTATGGATATGGAGCAATGGGACAATAATCAACTGAACACATTGTTTCACAATTCAGCACAAGTCAATACGTGATGCAAAATGTTAAAGACTACTATATTCACTTTTACTAAAACTTCTCTAGTGAAGTCAATAGCCATTGCCCTTATTTAAATAACGTTTCCTAAGAAAATAGTAAAGTACGTAATCATAAAATACTCTGTGCCTGTCCAAAAACAACTATGCTCTGATTTGAAAGCATTAGAGCAGAAAAACGTATAATCTACTGACACAGGATGGATAGACAGCAGGCTTCACCGTAATATACTACTACAGTGTCCACTCTTTTCTGTGGCCCACTGTGCATTTTAATGCTAGTCGAGGATCTATCTGGTGACCACATATCTCCATCTATCTCCAATAGAGCACTTCTGGCACCCTGGCACCGTCATCTTCATGTCTTGCCTCTGAATAGCTCCCAAATTGGAGTAGGTATCCAGGGTATGTTATGTACTCTTTGCCATACCAGGGTTTGGTTTGCGGTTTTTAGGTTCAGGCGGATCTGCTGCACCTACAGCAGAAGTACCCTCACTTACAAAGACCTATTCTGTAGGTACGAAGTCCAAAGGGATGTAACTGGACTTTACCTCCATTAGCAAAGCTACAGCTTCTGTTTACTTACTCTGCTTTTCATTAAGTGTTCTAATTATCATTTAGCAGTTCTCCCTCTCTACCTCAAACACTTTGTAATAATATAGATATCTGGATCTGACAGAATATTTACATATTCTAAGTTGGACTTCAAATGCAGAATTTTAAGAAATATTAGGAGAGCAAATTACACAATTCCCAGGATTTCGCATACATAAAGGTGGCTAAGTCATTTTCTTGTTCGGTTGTCTCAATAGCACAAGTAAGGTGAAGCTTATGGTGAGATGTGATACCTGTTATTAGATCAACTGCTACACACAGGAAGGAACAGACACGTCCTCAGGCATATCAAGCACTTGTTCAGGTCTGAAATAGAAGCAGCAATCTTCAAAATTAAACTGCTCCGAGTTTAACTAATGTGTTAATCAAGCCATATCAAAGAAAAGTAGCTGGTATCTCTGATACAGGAAAGCTTGCTAAGAAGGAAAGCGGAGATAGAGCTTGATCTGTTAAAACAAAGTAGTAACTAATCTCCTGAAAAACACAGACTTATCACTGAGGAGGGGATAGAGGAGAAATCGGAAGAGAGGTTAAGAAAATTATAATACCTATAAAACCAGTATCTCTAACAAGCCTATCATTTTTACCTTTTAACAGAGTAATGAATTTTAATATCGAGGCTTATCTTTTGAAGGTGCTTTGTAGATGTCCCTTGAGGGTCAGGACTGATTCATCAGAGATAGAGTGGTTACTTTATGAGAAATGTTCACCTGCCAGTCATTGGCATCTCTCACTTATTGATCATCTGCAAAGGCCTTGGGGGTTTCTTGACTCACTTTCTGTAAGGTCATTTGGTTATGCAGGTTATTTCCTCTGGGGACTACAGAGATGTATTAGCAAGTAGATGCGCAGTTTTGATAGTGTTACGATAGCTTCACTACTCTCAGTACAGGTAATGTTTAGTCATTTCAAAGATTTAATATACACCTGTGTTCTTAAAATGTAAGTTATTATATTTTGAAAAAGTTGCTTTTTAATTGCAAATCAACAATTTTATTTTTTCCCCCAGATGCCAAGGGCAGAGATTATTCATAAAATGTCTGAAGTGACACTGAGCCTTCCAAATGCTTTCTACTTCAAGACAATGAGAAAAATACTGAAAAGGAAACATGTTCGGCCTCTGCTAAAGAATGCTTCACTTTCATTTCCAGAAAGTGAAAAACAGAGTTGAATCTACATGTGAGCTTTAGCATCACTCCTCTACCTTTAAAGTTTACAGTCTCCTATAATGAAGTGACAAGATTCCTGCATGCAAGAAAACCTCAGTCATGACTACAATACTATACTATTAACAGCCAATGACTCGGTCATGTCTGAAAGGTACCCTGCAACCCTGTCTCTTCCTCTTCTCAGCTTTTGTGTTAAAATTTAATACATTTGTATAAATAGATCTGATTTTTGTTCATCTTTCAAAAATTTCAAGCTGATTATAGAGCTGCCGAGTGGTAAAAATAAGTCTTCAGTTACTACCTGTGTTCAGAGATTCTTTCCTACTTTATATAACAAGATAAAAGACTCCAATTCTGTAATCTGATTAGCATCTTGGTCTTCTACCTCATTATCTTTGTTTCAACCTTTTATTTTTCTATCACTTAAGTACTCACTTAAGGTGATTTATATCTATGTTCATATGCACAGCACGTTACAAGATCCAACTGAGCCCCTTTGCTATGCAATAGTGTCACTTTATTATTTGTAACCACAATTTATCTTTACATTTGAGAAAAATACTTAGCTCTATGCCATTTTCTGTATATTCACAAGCAGCATCCTCTCTATTTGCAGTTAAAAAAAACCCCTAACTCATCATCATCGTAGGAGCAAAGCTGGCAAAGAACAAATTGAGCCTGATTGGTCCCTCTAAATATCGTTTTTCTTTTTTAATTTTTAAACATCGCAGCTGTCTTTTCTGGCTTAGAATACACATTATTTCTCATTTCAATCGTTCCTTAAAAATTATGTCTGATGCTGAATTCAGAGAGAATTTTATTAGTAACTTTAGTAGAAGCACAGTCCGTATCTCTCAGTAAGAAAGAAATTACAGGTCAGATATCTTACATATTGTAAGTCTCACTTACACACCTAAAATGGAGGTAATTGGTTTTTCAGAAGCGGTTAGCGCCCACGGGAAACAGTTCTGAAAATTTACGAATCATAGAATCATAGAATCATAGAATCATAGAATCATAGAATCATAGAATCATAGAATCATAGAATCATAGAATCATAGAATCATAGAATGGTAGGGGTTGGAAGGGACCTCTAGAGATCATCTAGTCCAACCCCCCTGCTAAAGCAGGTTAGCCTAGAGCAGGTTGCACAGGAATGCAATACGTAGCTTTCCGTTAGTCCGTTAGTCCCGAAATTGTAGCTGAACACTTGACATTTGGCAGTGCAACCTTTTTATTTGTACTTCAGTTAGCTTTACGGTATTTGCATGCCTCACCACTCTTCTATGGTTGATTATGTTAATAATTCTTGAGAAACTTGCCAATCCCAAAGTATAACAGAGATCAACTACCTCCCTTGCCAGATTGGCGTGTCTGACACGGGACTGAGTATTTCTTCAGAAACTGAAGAGATTATTTTTCAAGACAAGATTGGATGCTCCTAGTTTGAAAAAGTGCTTCCCATGCACTGAAAAGTTGATATGTAAACTGTAGATACAGAGCAACTTGTTAAAATGAGATTTTAAAGTCAAAGTCTATTTTTGCAGATTTGACTCTCAGGTTTTCCTGAATAAAGCCATGTAGTAGCAGCAAAAAGGTCCTGGAAGTATCTATCCAGTCATCACCCACATTTTTAGCAATAACTGTGGTAAAACCAGAAAATTTAACTACTATACTTCAGATATGAATTATGGTAAAGAGCCAATCAGTATTTATAGCTCAGTATTATGAGTATGTTTTGAATTTTGTTTACTACTAAAGAAATAGGTCATGACAAACTTCAGGCTTAATAACTTCCAGCTGAATGGATTAAAACAAAAACCAAAATCTTCTGTGAAGAAAAGGGGAACATTTTGTATGAAATGCTCTGTCTGTATGTAATTCCAAGGCGGATTTTCCTACTCACCAGCAGATTTTTGGCTTGTATATTTCTAAGTGCACGTAAGATCACAGACCAAATTTTGTTCTGACTTGCATCAGTTTAATACAAAGTAACTGAAACAGCCCTGTACATTTTACCAAGAAGGAAGTATTTTAAGCGAACAGAAAAATATTTCACTAAAAGCACCGTGACACATTTGCTAAATGAGAATCTATTCAAGACTCCCAGTTTTATGATTAAAACCTCTAGAACGCCTAGGGCAATATTAATTTTTTTAAAACTATCTTGGGCATAGAATTCTTCCAAAACAAGGTGGTTCCAATATCCAAAATACAGAAAAAGGAGAAATATATGCAAATAATATCCCAGTCTGAGGCTCATCAAGTCAAACTTGAAATGAATTATATCAGGTAGCACCTGTTTAGAATGCTTGCTTTTAAATGCTGCATGAATTAGTAGATATTTGAAACTTAAAGCAGTGTGTTATCTGCCAGAAGGAAGCTGATAACACTTCAAACGCTAACAACAGTGGAAAACATGTTAATTTTTTATGGACAGAAATATCTCTTAAAAACCATGTTTATTTGAACCATATTAAAACTGAATGATAAGGAGTTAGAAGCAATATTTTATCTCCTGTCCAGATCTTTCAACATATTGTTTATGCCCTACAAAGACTGTGAAAGACTTTTCACTAACAATCGGGATAAAATGTTGTCTAAAAAACTGATGCGTTTCATACTGTAGATAGATATCTAGTCTATTAGAATCCAAAGCAGTCAATAAGCAAAAGCACCCAAATAATCTCTCGTAACATGGAAATAGTTCTGTTTAAAAGTAATATGGGAAAAAAAAAAGGTACCATTTTGAAAGTGTTCTTAGATTTCAGGCAGCAATTTATCAAAATTGATAAGGCAGCCTGAAGAGCATAGAGACAAATGATATATATTCATTTGATATATTCAGCTGTGTTCTTTAACAACAAAAATGTTAAGGTTGGAACCTTCTCTCAGTCAACTCCTCCTCCTCCCCTCACCCGTTAATTCCCCTTTCTTATCCCACTGATATAGATATACCTAGAACAAGGCATTGGATCTGAACTCCAGATAAGACAAAGGCCAGAATTTGTAGCTTGCAGCTTTTCTTAAAAATCAGCCAACTCCATACACAAAAAAAAAACACCCAAAAGGTTCCATGTAGAATTCAAGTCACTCAGGTTAGTATTGTTCTAGAGCTGTTCTGATTTGGTGGGTTTGGGGCATTGTTTTTTTTTTCTTTTCTAAGAGGCAGAAGTTTTTTATCATAGATTTCAGTTTAGAACGAGATTTTTTTTTCCTTTGCAGCTCCGTATAAATTCAACCTATAACAGTACATGAACTGTGCATACCAATCATCTGGAACAAGCCCATGTAGAATTGCCTGGCTGAATCCAGGTACTTTATAAGAAATTCTGCAGAGATAAACAGGAAAACTATTCTAGAGTTACTATTACAGACTGGCAGATACGGTGTGCGAACAGCCAGCCATTTCCCACTGTATTTGATCTTTTGCAATCCAAACTCTAAGCCTGCTCTTTGGCTGACACTGCAGAACAGTACGATGACATCTGCATCAGGACACTACATTATCATATGGCAGCGTAACTCAGATCTGAGGTCATTTTGCAGTTGAATTAAACTTGACTATCTCTGGCTTTTTCTAGATGAAAATATGAAAGTTACAATCCTGCTAGATTTTTAGCTTAACTGGTTGCACATAGCTTCCACTCTCTAATAATAACTTTACTTCTTACCTATTGCCTTTCATAATTAGATCTCAAAGAGTGTTACAAATTAGGTATGGAATATTTGTTATATTGATTGAGAAAGCAAGGTGCAGAAAGGTAAAATGACTTACTCAAGGTCAACAATCCATCTAGGAACAGACATCCTGGGCTCCAAAACACTGTTCTATTTGCTAGGTGTCCAGCAGTCTCCAGCTTGAAGCCCATGGACCTCTGGGGCTCCGCAGATTGAATCTGTAGGCTGCGTAATATCTACTCATTTGCTTTGCTTACCATAGTTTCTATACATGCATCAGAACATCTCAACTATCCCGTGCTAACAGCTCTCCTTGACGGTCCCACACATGGAAGGTCTTTCAGATTAGTGTTGCCAAACAAGGTCTCAGACAATTATGCTCCAAACTGGCACCCCCTCAGATAACTAGAGCAATAATGTAGGGCTACATGCAATGCGTGCTTAAATAATGCTACTGAGGACCAAGGACATGAAACTGTCCTGTACACTGGAAAAGCCTACAGGGCAAACAAGGCATGTATGTGTGTGCACATGCATCTGTTGAGTGTCAACTAAGGTATACTCCAGCACTTACAGCAGTCGGCAATATGCACATGTGTTTCTGGGGGGCAGAGTGAGGAAGAGAGAAAACAAAGGGAATGGTTGGGTACAATGTCCAAGGCCATAACAACCTTCCTATGCAACACAGACATATATACCAACTGGTGCTAAAATTAAAACAGAAACACCCCTTAATACCACCTTAGTAAAGCCAGTTCATACTTTCCATATCCGGTACTCTGAGCTGTCTGAAGACTCAGGTACACACATCTAGATTGATAACACAATCCTCAAGTGCCCAATTGCTCAAGAACCATGAAGTAAACAGAACAGGAAGTTTCAAAGAATCATAAAATGGTTTGTGTTGGAAGGGACCTTAAAGATCATCTCGTTCCAACTCCCCTGCCACAGGCAGGGAGACATTCCCCTAGACCAGGTTGCTCAAAGCCCCATCCAACCTGCCCTTGAACACTTCCAGGGAGAGGACATCCACAACTTCTCCAGGCAACCTGTTCCAGTGTCTCACCACCCTCACAGTAAAGAATTTCTTCCTAATATCTAATCTAAGTCTACCCTCTTTCAGTTTAAAACTGTTATCCCTTGTCCTATCACTACATGCCCTTGTAAAAAGGCCCTCTCCAGCTCTCTTGTAGGCTGCTGTAAGGTCTCTCCTGAGCCTTCTCTTCTCCAGGCTGAACCACCCCAACTCTCTCAGAACCACCCCAACTCTCTCAGCCTGTCTTCACAGGAGAGGTGCTCCAGCCCCCGCTCATCTTTGTATTAGTAAACAACTAGAATTCTGATATAATCACATAAGTTCAGGTACTTGTAACCTATCCAAGCCTTGTCCAGTTTCTGAGGCAAAAAGGCAAGCAGGAAAATACCAACGTATTTATGATGGCAAGTCATGATTCATGATCTTGCTACAACAGTCAACAGGCAGTCTGTTTACTTTGATCGCCTAAGGATCTCTACTGGTTTTATCTGTGATAGAGTTGATTTTCTTCATAGTAGCTACTATGGTGCTATGTTTTAGTTTTGTGTCAACACATGTTTTCATCAACACACTGATGTTTTAGTTATTGCTGAACAGTGCTCACACAGCATCAAGACCTTTTCTACTCCTCACACCACCCACCAGTAAGGAGGCTGGGGGTGCACAAGAAGCAAGGGGACACAACTGCGACAACTGACCCCAACTAACCAAAGGGATATCCCATACCATATGACATCATGCTCAGCATATAAAGCTGGGGAAGGAGGAGGAAGGAGGTACGTTCAGAGCGATGGCGTTTGTCTTCCCAAATAACTGTTAAGTGTGAGGGAGCCCTGCTGCCTGTCAATGCGGAGCAGTGAATAAATTCCTTGTTTTACTCCGCCGGCACATGCAGCTTTGCGTTACCAATAAACTGTTTTTATTTCAACTCACAAGTTTTTGTGCTTTTACCCTTCCCATTCTCACTTCCATCCCACTGCAGCAGCGTGAGCAAGCAGCTGCATAGGGCTTAGCTGCCTACTGGGTTAACCCACAACAGGATCACAGGCATTGAGTCCAAGAACAAAAAAGATGACAAAGAAAATTGAAGATGAGTGCTCAAGATCCAGAAGAAAGTATCACATTCAAACTGAGCCCCTTTCAGTCGTTAATTGATGCCTCTGCTGTAAGAGGTCTTCAGAGACTAAAATGTCCTTGAGGAACCTCAAGGGCTTGTTTTGACTTTTGAAAACACTTCTTTCTTAGACTAGAAACTTTTTCTTCAAGTAGCACATCTTTTCTTTCCTTTCTTCCTCAACAATCTTTGCAAGTTCTAATTTTCCACACACATTCCTAGTTGTGAGCATGTGGCTGACAAATCTAGAGGTAAAAATCACAAGTTGAGTGATAGAAAACCCTTTGCTGCTGGAACCATGGTTAAAAAAAAAATACATTTCTGAATTTCAGAATGGCCTAAATGGATCAAATCAGTAACAAAAGGGTTGACTTTAGGCCATTCTGCTAGTTTAGACATGTTCAAAAATGTTGTTGGGGTAACTTCATCCCAGGAGACTTCATGCCAGATCAGGTATCACTTCTCCTCCCATAGCTCACCAGAATAAACCATGAGCTTCATTCAATCTGGCAAAAAGACAGATCTAAATCTATTTTATACTTCCAGATAATCCAGTAGTGCACAGATTGATCACAAATGCCATCTGCAAATGTTATTTTCCTTGCTTTAAAACAGAACTAGGGAGTGGGAGCATTAACATTTGCTTATCAGACCTAAATGCAAGGCAAAGAGACCGAAACTCTCTATTTAGCAGGTTGTGTTACAAAGCAGCAGCTCATTAGGCCTTTTACACCAGTAAACTCATAGCGAGCCTTCTCAAAAAGTTCATAGCAGGTATTTCTCTTCCTTCAGTTTGCTATGTGCTGATCTACTTATCCCCTCACTGTTAAGTCTGACAAAAATGAATTCAGAATTCATTAGACCTGCCCCAGTGACTAGAACAGGGACAAACTGAGGTAAGTTAGAAGCTTAAGTTTCTTAGTAGCTTCATCAGTTTAATGGAAAGGAACAATTAAATACCGTGGCACGTAGTTATAGTACAGATATAGATACTATTAACTGAAGTTGGATTTTTAAACCTTATGTTGTCTAGCTGCTTCTGATTTTACTTAACAGACACATCAGTTCCCAGTTGTTCCCTTTCCATGTCAGCTCTGCGACAAACAATCTGTGCTTGGGTGCTTTTCCCCACACCACTTTTACTGAAATAGACAACATCATATAAATGGTCCAACTACACTGGTCTGAGGCAGTGTACATGAAATTATAGTTTATGTTTAGCAGCACTATTACGCAAGATTAGAACAACCAACCTCTAATTTTTACAACCTGAAGTATATTGCATTTAAAGATAGTTTAACAGGTCATTCTACATCTGTGTTTATATGATGATGAATCCTTCTGTAATTTAAGCATTGAAATATTTTGTCCCCATTCTGACACATTATCATGATGTCTAAGGCTTACAGTAAGGATGGCTATTCTAGGGGCATAATATTAGCTGAATATGAGATTGATGTTTGTAGCTACAATGAAGCATAATACCACTATCTCTGCTATAACAGAGTGTTAGAAGTTCTCTTGCTGACCTACAACTCTAAAAATAAATGCCGAGTGACTCGAATAGCTTTGCAGCAATTCTTAAGTTAAATAGATTGAACTACAATAGACAAATTAAAACACAGTACTGTGAATTCTTCAAGTACAATTAAAAAGTGTGTTATTCAAAGCTTGCATTTTCACATACGAATACTCAGACAATGCTGCAATTCAATATTAAACACACATTTGAAGCTACATGACAAACAGGTACCACTCGAGTGTCATACTATCTTGATGTCAATGAAGAAATGGTTTTCAAAAATTTGTACAAGGCTCCCATCCATTTAGCAACTATAAAGTTTTAATAAACTCCATAAATCAACAGTGACACATCCTCAAAGGCTTGTGAACACTCTCCAGCACCTTTTATATTTACAACTTTAGTAACACTTCTTTTCACAGCTTCAGTAATATTTCTTTTTACCTCTTCTGACTTTGTAATACATGTGGGAAGTCTTGCCACAACTTACCACAAAGGTCAAGCTGCTTATTAAGTAACTAATTCTAGGGAACTGGATGAAGGCTGAGTGGGTGCCTCAGTAATCATCTTCAAGCAGGAAGATAGATGTTTTATGATTTTAAATTATTGCTTCAGATGTTTATGACCACAAAAGGCACCTTGTTCTCCCAGTACTCCTTGAATTAGTTTAGAATATGGACAAAAGTAACAGAAAGCAAGCAGCAAATCTGAGAAATGTAACAGTAACACAAATTAATTTTCAAAGTTGATAGCTACTAGTAATACACACAATGGATAAAAGTCAAACTATTTTCATCTCCCTCTCTGAAAGTTTCCTTAAAAAGTCAGGCTTGAGGATGTAAGTTATTTCATACCAGTATAATGTGCACTGCCATTCAGCTCACACTTCACCCCTTTTTCACATCTACTTTCCCATAATTCAGAAACTCTTTGAATGCAGTCTGACTATCTAGTACTGGACCCATTCCCTCAGTTGGTCTGTCGGCAGTGGGAAAACAGCATGTTCTAACACTGAAGGCAAGCAATTGCAACAGGGAAACCAGTCTGGAAAAAGAATATTTCTAGACAGAGGAGTCCACTAGAACTAGATAAGTAAGTATTCATAGAGAGAAGAGACAACTAGATCCAGAAAGTAGGTTAGAGGAAGTAGTCTGAGTTTCCTGCCTCCAATTAGCAATCTCCCTTAATTCAGTCAACTGAAATAATACATCAGATTGAAGATTCTCTGTGAAAGGCAGAGGTTAGGAAAATAGTATCAAATATACACTCGATGTTTTTAGACTACTTAGAATGTACTTACAAGAAAATGAATGGAATACTAAAGTGCCATCTTAGTTTACATCTGCCTATGTTGCTGCCAGTATTTTTTATACACTTCATGCACAGCAGGAAACACTCATAAAATCTTCACTGCCCACCTGATGTTATCTTGCCAATACAACAGTATTACACAGTGGCTTCTGAACAGAGACTTACCACGTCAGCAAAGTTTTTAGAGCAGCACTGCTATAGATTAGAAGTTCCTAAGTAAGATTTAGTACCTTTATCAATAGTTTTAGCAGCAAACGTAACGAGGCAAAAATTCAGAATCTCACAATTCTAAAGCTCCGGTCCCCAACAAACCAACTTAAGTGTATAAACACACACACACAGTGGAGACTAACCTGAGGCTTTCAAGTTTGACAATTTCAAATTCATTCTCAGAATTCTGCTCATTTACCAGTTAGCTAAGAAACTCAGTTGTAAGTCCTGGTATTCTTGTGACCAGGGTAAAAAGGTGGTCACCTGCTTAAAATCAGTGCAATTCATTAGAAAGCAGCAGTGCCTGACCTCTACTTTGCGTAGCTAAGTAACATGGTGCAAAACATTTTCATGTAAGGCTATCCCATCTCATTTCACACATGTACTAACATAAATATACACACGCAGAGCAACAGGGAACAAGGTTCAAGAACTCCTGATTCCTCTTGTTTTAGACAAAACCTTTCCCTGGTGAAAAAAATTCAAACCTCACCTCCCTTAAGAACAAAGTGCACATTCAACTCTTCTGTAATAAAAATCTCATCCAATGTACCTTTAAATCAAAAAAACCCAAATCTACCAAAGCCAAGGATTGCAGTGCACATCCACTTCTCCAGCTAAACTGAGGATGAACAGGAGAACTAACCCAAAGGACAACTGTTAGTTATGTGACAGCATACTGCAAGATGCTAAGACATTATGCTGAACTGAATGGTATAAAGTGGAACAGAATGGTTTTAACACTTCAAAAAGCCATTCCAAAATTTGAGTCACCTAAGGTCAGTAAACCCAACAGCTACCAGGCGTGTGGCATTCTGGGATATGACAAATGATCTCATCTTTCCAACACACTTGCTCCAGATTTCTAGACAAGTCATACATTTACAGTACACCCCAAACTGGTACACTGTTTGCAGCACAAAGCTCCTATCAATTCTACTTCTGCTGATGTTCTCTCATCTTTATCTGTCGAAGTGCAGGACTTACCAGAATGCCTTGACAAGCATTTATCCATAGTTAAGTTTGGCATTTTCACATTCCTCCCTCTATTCTCATTATTCAGTTCTGTTGTTCTTTTATTGTTCTCCAGCATATTTGGTACACTGCAAATACTCAGATACAGCATGCTGAATCAATGAACTTTCACTTAAAAAAAAGATTAAAAAGTATTCTACACAGATCCCACACTGCATAAGCTCATATTCTTCCAGTCAGACCTTAATTCAAATTACAGCATTTTAGGAAATACTAACTTACAGTTTCTGAATAGTTGATTGTCACTCAAATACAAAAAACTGTGTGCCATCCTAAATACCTTTGCTCTTTATAAAAATACTTTTCTTTACAATTATGCATGAATGTAAAACAGTTTTTAAGTGAACCACATACCCAATTCCTAGACTACAAGCTTTCCTTCTCATTCATATGCATTATACTTGAAAACTAAGAAAATTTCAAGCCTTTGATACTGCTTGCACAATTGCTTGGAATAAAGGCCCAACCACTTAATTTCCAAACTAAGGAGAACCTGAAAAGTAGAAAACATAATAGAAGGTACTTTTAACATACAACGGAATTTAAGCAGCAAGGCTAGTATTTCATTCTGAGCTATGTAGAGCATAGCACACAGTTTGATTGCATGCAGGAATCTGCTCACCTAGGCATCTGCCAATAGAGAGGTGTTAAAATGAAAGCCATCCTAACACTGATGGCAGCAGCAGCATATATTCATCACAGCAACACATTCTCCTTGGCACTACTTTAGAAAGACCAAATAATGGTTATTGACATTTCTAACAATGCAAACTGTGAAGTTCTATTTCTGTTTATTTTCCACTTATGCAACAGATACAATAGGGTTTATCCATGCAAGCTCCTTGGACAAACCTAACTGAACAGTATCATCAAGCAGACAGGATTATGCTATTATTTTAAACAGTAAGAAAAACAACGGGGTTATATTTGGTAAGCAGTAGGCTGCTGTGTCACTTCATTAATGATTCTCAACAGGATAAGATGCCAGGCATACAGAGTTTTCTGCTATAACACTAGAAAGTATATCCACTATACACCTGTAGCATTTTTTTTCTGTTTCTGTTACTACTGCTGTTCATTTAGTTCATAAGGTACATCACTGTGTTTTTAGAGCCCAAAGCTGTTTCCTTAGGTAGGTGGATAGGTAGATACAAGTACAGGTTGCAAATGCACTTTCCACTTTAGAAGGAGCTTAATGTCAGTAAGTATGGGTGTGTGTCCGAACTGATGTAAAACTGGGAATTAGGAAATCCTCTTTAAATCCTGCACATCTCTTGTGAAATTTAAAAAAAGAAAGTAAATCATAGCTTGTCCTGTGAACCTCTCCGGAAACAAATATCACATACTGCACTGTCTGAGGGAAAAATTTGGCATCTAGAAGGCTGTTTTCAGCTTTCAAAGGAAATAAATAAGCCAAAGTTTATATGTAAGACATTATGAAAAACTCCAGCTTTGAAAATTCCAACACAGAAGAAGTGAACCCTTTAGTAAAATTGTTCATTTCTGAAACAAAGAAATAGAAAAAAGGACAAGAGGGACAAATCACAAAACAGCCAGTTTATGTAGTTAAAAAACAGGAAAGTTTTGGGGGTCATCTTTTTCTTGAACAGCTTATTATAGGAAAGATTTATATTTCAAAGAAGCACAGAGTAAGCATCAATGTTTAAAGACACGAGCCTGATATTGCATATTTATCAGGCACTCTATGGATTTGTATAGCAAATACATACTAGATATTTTAGAGAAAAAGTACTAATCTGTTTATACTCCTGTAAACCATCCTGCTGTCAGCAGGCATAGTATGTCTACTGACCTTATGAAGCCCCACATGACAGACTATTGTCCATACTCTGACTTAGCATATTCATTTTATATATTTGCTATTTCTTTATTTTCTTGGTACATCTATAATCCGAAGTCTTGCTACCTTAAAAGAAAAAAGAAAACACAGTGAAAACCTTGTTAGCGGGCTGGTTTATGTAGAAAGCCACACAGAAAGCAGGTAATTCCATCTATATTGTTTGCTCTCCAGTCTAACATTTATTGTTTGTAATCAAGTTAGATGAGAGCAGAGACTGCATCTTTTTGTGCGTTTCTGTGGGACTTGGCATCCTGAAGCCTTGATTAAAATAAAGCATCTTTTGGCTCTTTTGATATATAAATCCATTATTTAGGAGATTAAATACTATTAAAAAAATCCTAACAGCTGTAAGGCGTAACGCACCTGCAAACAAAGAAACCCATTTCAAATACCCTTTGAAATGTACTGGTACTTGTTAGAGTGAAGTCTGATATGCCAGGCTTGCATTCTTCCATGTACCTGTCATTTCTAACAGCACTCACTGCTACCCTAACTGAATCAACTTCTTCATTCCCCATCAATGCACACTTTTGTCTGTGAAGCATCAAGCTCTTTTCATTACTTATTTATTTCAAGTCATTTGGTAGTAGCTAGGAAGTCAATAGGTGCATGTTAAAATGATTTTTCTTAATTATTTAAGGCTTCAGAAGATTAAAAAAAATCTTCACATGAATCGAGCATTCACTAAATAATGCTCAAAGAATAAGAACCCTTATAGTCTTTTTAAAAATAAGTAAGGGACCTGACAGACTAACTTTGAGAATAACCATGAGAATAACTAGGATTCCTAGGAACAGTCTGTGCCTCCCGATACAGGTTCCTACTGTTGCACACTGAGTAAAAACAATTGATATTTGAGCACTGACACTGACAGATAAGCAACAATGAAGATGTATGACCACCCTCTTCTAGCCTTTGGCATTGAAATAACGTCCATTGTGTGATTAATGGATGTTGCATTTGTGAAAGGTGCTGTGATCATTAAGGATTTCTGAAACAACGTCTGTTCCAACAAGTTTTTAATGCAGCTGAGGTCAGCAGTGGAAGATGTCAACTGAACACCAGGAACTCCTGAAGCAGCTCGTGAGAGACAAACAGTAGTGATGATACAGTTGACATTCAACAGCAAAAGACACCTAGCTTGGATCTGCAACTTTTCCTGGTTTTGGACATGTGTGCAAATCAGTAAAACAATACAATGAACTGAAATGAAGTTGGGTCATAAAGAGTGAATAGAATGAGAGTCTTCTAGTAAGAAGAGATAAACAAATTGTTATTGAGTAAATAAAGTGTTATTGCCTAGGAAGACAGAAAAGCATAAACTTATCAAATGCTCATTCTGCTCTACAGTGAAGTACATCAATAAAACACTTGTCAATCAGAAGTTCCAGAAGTTTTATTCCAGATAAGCTGATCAACAATGTTTAAAAAATGAGAAACTTCTTGTCTAACAAATTTTCTGTTAGAACTTTGTGTATAGGAACACCTTGCAAATAAAACAGAAGTTTAGAACATTGCCAGAACGGATCCAGGACCAAACTTCCCACATGTAAAATTTGCCTGTTGCTGGCATTGTAACTTGCTTTCCAAATCATCACGTATGTCTCACGCTTTTTCCAGGAATGTCAGTAGGGGATTTTGAGGAAGAAAATTTGTTTCACAGTTTTAAAGAAATTTCCAGGACGTCCTGTATGCCAACTGCTGAGTGATTTTAGTATCTTGCTTGCAGCAATTCTAAGGCTGTGAGTCATTTTGAGAGAAGCAAGATGAACAGGATATGATTGACATGGTTACCATGTTGTTTGATATTTCATAAAGTCAATTTTTCCAAACAAGCAGTAAGCTCTCACATGATGTAGAAACTATTTCCCAGTATGCACAGAAAGAACTTGCCTTGAGGAGAGAGCGAGCTGCTATCAAGCAACTTTTGCTGCAGACAAAAGACATAATATACTTTGTGTGCACACAGGAAAGAATCAAGTTCAAGTTTCACAGGTAACAGCCACAACATTTGGTATAGTTTATCTATGATTAAGTTGACTTAGCAACAGTCAAGACAATCACTATTGTGTTTGCCCACATAATACAAGGAGAACCTGTGCCCATGTTTCTAATAAGATGCTTAATTGTAGCTCTGCAATTATTGATGACAGAGAAGGTTAACAGGACTCAATTGTTACTACTATTTACCATAGCTGCTAAATACCAAGACTGACCTCCATGTAAAATGGTGGTTTCATCACAATGCTCTTCAGTGTGAGCACAGATAAGCAACACATGATGCTGCCTTTGATAGCCAAGGCTCAGCTGTGTCTGCATTTTTAGATAATACTTCCCTGAATTTCCCTGTGCCCATCTCAATTCCAATGCATAAAAAGGGGTAGAAGCAGCCTCAAGATCAAGGTGAAACAGGTGTCTCTCCCTCCCAGTGCATCATATCATAACAGACACATGTTCTACAACATGGAGCTTTTGACAGAGATGAGCATACTGTCCTTTATGGAGTGTCACAGGCTCTCTCCAGCTCCCCACACCTGACATTCAGAGTCAGAGGATTAAAGACAATCTATGGTCCTGTAACTAAACACACAGAAATACCAGCACCACAGAGCAGGAATGCGAGTTCGAGGATTAAATTCCTCTAACCTGCTCTCTTCCTCTCTCTCAAGTGTGTAAACTGGCAATTGTTATTCAGCATGCATGTGAAAAAGGACAGCTCGTACAGTGTGTGAGCTCAGGAAAGAAAACCTGTATTTTTCCTGTTTCTCAAACTTGTAAAGTAAAATACAACTTTTTTTTTAATAAAACTTTTTTTTAGACTATACATTTTCAGTTAGCTATTGCGAGAACCTCAAAGGGAGTCTGAATAAGAAACCTTTTCTTTTATAATGCTTGAGAGAGAAGATTCTACATTTTAAGGAGTTCCTCACAAGGCACTGACAGCCTTTCCAGAAAGAACCAGGGAGGGGCGTACCCCCTCATGGCAGTGTGCAAGACTCTCCCTGGCTAGTTTCAGACAGGAGACAGTATGCTATATACCTGAGCCCTGACAGAACACAGACACTCTAAAACATAAGAAATGCTTTCATATTTATCCCCTAATGATTCAGCTGCATAGGGACTGAAAATTTCATATGTCTTTCATTTCGTTGCAGATTGCCTGAAACACTCTTTATACCTTAATACAGAGCAATCCCATTGAGAGGAAATACAGACACATTCCTTTTGCCTGGTCAGACCTGAAGTCCTCAAAGTGAGGGTCTGCGGAGCGCAAGTCAGACTGTTCTGTTAGATCCCAATACTGGGTTTCACAAGAGGTCCAAACACTTGTGAAAAAGTGAGATTTGTGGCAGAGCCTAATGCAGAACACCAAAAGGTCTGCTGTGAGAAGAAAAGTCACAAAAACTTTCCTCATGATAGGAAGATAGAATCTGCTGTCCAACTTTGATGTCACTTACTTGGCAGCACTAGTTTGTCTTTGCAGGGCCCAACATCATGAGACTTACCTTTGCTTTAGGGAAGCCTTCTTCCTGTGAGAATTTTCACACTGAGATTAAGCCTCACAGAACTGAGCTGCAGACGACTTGAGGAATTCCACGTGTCTGACTTAAAAGTTTGTATCTTAATCGTGCCCATAGCCCTCTGACTTAGCTCCACACCTTCCCATCTTCTCTGCTGCTGCAGTGAGGGTTAGAGGTGACATACCAAATGGAATGGGGAGCAAGCGCCCTCTAGTCACTCTTATCTTCAGAAGAAGAGTGGTGGAAGCTCATTTAATAAGTCAGTACTCATTGAAATTAAAAAAAGGTTAAAAGCCAAAATGGTTGAGACAAATTCAGTTGGCAATGTATTCCACTGCTGAAAGCAGAAAATTTGATGGCCTGAGCTGCAGCATGGGCCATAGTCTCTGAGCGTCTGGCAAGAACACCAGTCCACCTCTAAATTCCACATCTATGAGGGAAGAGCAACAAGATACACTACAGCAGGATACGTATGCTGTTTTCTGAAATTAGAAATCTAAATTTGGTTTTAATTTTTTAAAAATAATCTTACATCAAAAGTATCGCTGGTTTTCGTTCACTGATTTGAGAAAAGGTTAACTCAAGAATGTATCTACCAGAACATATTTGTCTCAGCTACATTCCAAACTGGCAGAAAGACAAGAATAATTAAGATGGATCAAATAAGTCTAAACTGTCCATATAGACAGTAAATAAATCCATGTGTTTAGATCCCTTTCCCTAAAACAGCACCAAAAAGCAGCAAAAGCCAGAAAAGATAAGAAAGAATCAGGCACACAATGAAAGTCAACAAGAAACTAAAGACTGCATGTAATAAAATTTAATACAGTGCAGTACCCATTGAAATGGGCCTAGGAGTTTAATTATGCAGCCTGACTGATCATATCGAACATAAACGAACTGCCCAGCAACATCAATGACAGCCTACTCGGCAGGATTAGGAGGCAAATCAGTCAAAGCCTTTGTTTGCGCTGTCTTCCTTCTCTTTACTGGTGGAATACAGTTTCTGACAGTACTTTTGCAAACCCTTCAAGAAAGTTTCTTTTTATTTCTTGCACCATAGTTCAGTCAAGAATGTTAAAGAAAAAGGGGTAGATTACTTGACAGTAATTGGGAAACACCTCAGGATACAAGTTCTGCTCTTCCAAGGAAAAAGGGTTAAATTTAAAACAGCTGATTTTAATGGGACTGAAAGATCAATACCAGATCTCATGGCAAATTAACAGTACACGTAAGAAATGAAGAGGTTTCTGCCAGACTGCTGAGAAGTATCACTGGGCAAGGCATTTAGGGATCCAAGACAGCTCCCCAACATCTGTGAAAGTGAACTAACTTTCAGAACCACTAGATGAAATTAAATGTACAGCTTCTCTCAAGTTCCACAGAGAAGACATGAATCCTCTAGAAGAGATATGAACAAGATAAGTAGATACATATATTTTTGGAAGGCAAACATATGTATAAGATAAGTAGATTCCATGTAAGTACTTGAGGTGAGGCGAGTACAAAAGAGTAATAGGTCAGAGTAGGAATTTCTGTGAAGAGTTAATGGGTCATGGGAAACGTAAGGAGTGAAGAGATCTTGAAGGTAAAGGATTTTTTATAGGGACATGATGGTGACAATGAAACCCAGAACAGTGATTATGCATCCTAATAAATACCACAGGATTAATTTAAGCATCTAGAATGCAACTGTCTGAGAAGTTGGTACTGAAAAGTAAGATAATGATGAGTTCCTGCATTGAAAATAGTTGAAGTTACCCAAGACTTCTCATACTAAAGATAGAACAAGTCCTAACACCAAGTTTTAGTTTGTTCAAAAGGCAGAAAGAAAAAACAGAAGCTTCACCACTGCTCTATTTTCCTACTGAATGAAGAGCCTAAGAGTCTCCAGTGTGCTAGATGAGATTTCTTCACAGAAAGAGGTGGCTGCAGCCCCACATCTACAGAGATGCTGCTCTGTGCTGCACCACACAGTCCTCAGGGCCTTCCTGCTATTATGTCTGCCCCAGGAAAAGATTTCTATGCTTTCCTGAGCTTGTTCACACCCACACTGAGCAATGCAGACATACTTCAGTATGTCAGGATGGCTCGAAGATACTTTAGACATTAGTCTTTGCCAGGCTGCAAATTTAAAACTCTTAAAATACAGGATTTCAACCAAAATTTGGCTCATTTTCGGCGAGGCACACCGTGGTGCTAGCACGAAGTTCGGCGGCTCCGTGCTAGACCGAGGCGGCAAGCGGGTTCCCGGCGTCAGGGAAACCCGAGGCAGAGGAGAGAGGCCCGCCAGGAGCCGGCAGCTCTCGCGAGCGAGGCTGACGCGGCGCTGACGAGGCTTCGGCGTTGCCAGAGCAACCGCGGGAGATTTAAAGGGCCCCAGGGAGCGCTAGTGACCAGGGCGTGGCGCGGCACTTTGCGCGGGGAGGCCTCTGCAGCGCGCTCGCTGGTCGGCAGCTCAGGGAAGTGCCCCTACTCTCTGACAAAATGGCGGGCACTCGTCTCAGAGCCAAGGCC
>VZSC01003139.1:291626-315371 GCA_013398225.1 Steatornis caripensis | reverse complement strand
ACAGGCTGCCCAGAGAGGTTGTGGAGTCTCCTTCTCTGGAGATATTCAAAACCCGCCTGGATGCATTCCTGTGCAACCTGCTCTAGGCTAACCTGCTTTAGCAGGGGGGTTGGACTAGATGATCTCTAGAGGTCCCTTCCAACTCCTACCATTCTATGATTCTATGAAAATCCACAGCACCTTTTCCTGCAGGACCTAGGCTGTCATAGAATGTTTTCTTCTCTGATATGGACTACTTCTAACACTGTGAGGCTACAGCTACAAACAACCAACAAACCTTTGCTAATTATGTAATACTGACACAATCTCCATTTCTGCATATTTTCATCTTCTTTGGTGAGCAAGATAAGGAAAACTGTCTTCTCTCTAGCTAGTCTTCTCCGCCAATAGTCAAGCAAAGAATTAACTAGGCATTGTTGACCATTATCAATATATTATTCCCATTATCCCATAGAAGTTCTAACTTTTAAGTTATCTTCTTTGCCTCATATCCTCAAAAAGTTTCTCTTTTCATGCTTTACGCAGTATTCTTTTTTCCCTATTTTAGTAAGTATAACTACCATCTCAGTCCCATCTTACAAAACTAATTTATGTCAGTCACTTGGTACCATTTAAACATTTGAATATCGGCATGCTTATATGCACATTCACAGTAATCGATACTGGCTATTTTTTCTTCTCTGCCAACTGGTCTTAACAACTTTAAACTGTACAAGAACCCAATTTTAACTACGAAGTTTACGTACCGATTTCCTTATGCAGCAATTATTCGATACTACAGAATAACTGGACCACAACAGGCAATGAAGAGTAAGATTTCTTTCACTGCATTTTAAATTGGCTGCAGCAGATGCCTTTTTTAGTCCTTGGAAGATTGATGATTGCATTATTTGTAGTACTCAGCAATAAATCTCCAAGTTTAGCCTAAAGTGAGCACTTTTCCCTACTTTGTATCTTCCATTACACTGTTATTCATCATGTTTAATCATTCATTTACCTCTGACTGCTACCGCACTTGGGGAGCACTGGCACATTATTGATTTTTGACTTTTACCCTTTAGAAGCTGGGTAAAGGGCTTTGCAACTGCTTAATCAAAAGTGACATGACCAGGGCAGGGAAGCTGAAGACCTTGGGAAATATCAGCTAAACAATGTGCCAAGTTATGATGAAATGAAATTAAGAGTCAACAAAGAAAGCAAATTATAATAAACTGAAAATTAAAGTGGATACCCCCAGGAGACCTCAGAATACAAGGCACTCCTCTGCCTAGCAAAACACATTTCTGGGAAAGAGGAGACTAAGATTAAGTAGGAAGATTTACAACTTCAAATTCTCACAAAAAGAAGAAAACAAAGCCATGTTCTGTTACAGAAATGTCAGATAATGTAATTTGGCTGAAGTACGTTCTCAGTTGCTGATAAAACTTTTTCCTCAAACAGAGCATCACTTCAGCACCCCACTAGTAAGCATGCAACAGTAACACACAATATAATATTTTGATAGTTGGCTTATTTTCCAGCTACCAGAAAATTTAGATTAAGAAAGTCCAAAGAACTCCATTCATACCTTAAAAAGTGCAGATCAATCCTTAACTTCTGCTACAATATCTAGCAAATTATGCTATAAACAGTTATCGACTCTATACCAACAGCATGGTAATGCTCATCTAATATTTTAGAAAGGAGGTGAAAAAATAAAAATGCATAAGATATTGGTTAAAATTGTCCAGCTTCTTCTGTTGCCCAGTTACATGTATATTCTCTCTTCAGAGAGGAGGAAAAGTGAAGGACTTGTGGACTTACAAATGAAAGAGCTCAAGCTCCTATTGCTCTTTCCTGGAATCCTCAGCTTTTTTTTTTTTTTTGTGGCCCTTGATATTATTACGAGGTTAAATTTAACAGAAAATTGCAGAAGAATTACATAATATTGAGTAATTGGCCATAACATAACAGGTGAAATTCAAAGTCAATAATGTAAAGTAATGTATATGGAGAAACCCAAGATTAACTGTTCATATACTTCAGTAAAATCTAAAAAAGATACCGACTTTCAAGACAGACTTCATGTTGTGACAGACAGTACTGTGAAAAAGTAATCTCAATGCCCAGCCATGACTGCAAGACAACAGAAAATACTAACAGGAATGAACTACAGAACAGAACAGAAAGCATAACCATGCCACCATATTGATCCTTAATTTGCCCACATTCTGAATACTGTTTGCAGTTCTGTTCTCCTCCCATCCCAAACCAATGTACCACTAGAAAGAGTATAGAGAAGGACAAAAAAAACCCCAGATAACCAAAGATACAGAGTATCTTCTGGAGGAGGACATAACCCAAGATTTTGTGACGATAGGGTAAAATATAACAAATGTAATGGGGTCTATGATAAAAATCCATAAAAGCATGGAGAAGGTGAAGAGAGAATGATTTTTCACGACTTAAAGGAACCAGAGGAAATTGAACAAAATTATCAAGCAATACGTTTAAGGCATGGAGCACCTCACTAGTTCATGTCTCACATCTTTTATACCTAGTTGCCTTAAATGGAGGGGGTGGGGGGAAAAATGGGACAGTAACCACTGTTAGTATATAAAAGCATATTAAAAGAATACCTATTCTTAAGGCTGAAAAAAATTACTTCTTGTTACAGGCAAGAAGTGGAAGCCATTGCTTTGCACCCAATAAAGTCTCAGTCATGTACCTACATCCATACGGCTTACCTGTCAATAACTGTTTAAGCTATGGTTAGTCTGCAGGAAGTTGTTCAGGTCACATGCCAGTGACCACTCTAGTATCTTCAACTGGAGATTAAAATAATGTATTTTGACAAAGGCCACTGCAAACTTTCTAGTACAACTTACTTTGTCACGTGAAATGGGAATACGCAAGGTGTATCATCCACAGCGTAACTTTAGTTTAGCTCAAAGAATTCAGCAAAAGTAGTTCTGGTATGAAAGGTGGCACTACTGCAGAGGAACTATTGTCCCGTGGCAATGTTAACTGAACGGAGATCATAGATAAACTGTCTATGAAAGCAAAGCTGATATTTTAAAGTGTGATAAATGACACAAGAAGCTCAAGAAAGGAAAATAGATAGTGACGGGTCTTTAAACATAGAATGCATAAGCATGTGTATGTGCGAACAGCATGGGGTTAACTTGCCTGGCCAGCTTTTCATGTATCTGGCAAAAGATACTCTCAAGAAGAGAGGGTCCTTTGGAAGAAATCTGAAATTGAGTATTTCAATACTGTACCATATACACAAATTACTAGATTTTCAAAGCTTGCTCAGTTATACCTACAAGCTCTCTGCATTACTAGTTTCTCACAATCTGCTGCATTAACTGTTAACTTTATAACACAGGAAAATAAAATTACAGTGTTGCTAATCCATGAACATCGATAAGTTTACAAGCTCTTATATAAAAACTCTTTCAAAAAGGAAAGTAAAAATATAGTGAAAGCAATCAAATTTAGGAAACTGTATTGTTCTTACACTAATTCATGTATAGCACACTCACTCCAATTGTATGATTAAAAGATATTTTCATGTATGCATTAACCTAGAAAGTACAAGGTATGTATTTTTGAGGGTATGTAGTGACTTGGCAGATTAGAAGAACAATTGGTGGACAGGCCTTCTGATCCCCCCTTTGCTGGAATAAATCATGTCTGGTCACTTTAAGGACAGAATATGGAAAAACTAATTGGTCAGAAAGTAAAAAGAAGAGAAAAATTAAGTTAGAAAATTGACATGGTTCTGTTTTTTTTTCCTCCAAGAGAGCTGCCAGACATGCAAATGAAACTACTGATCATATAATCAAAGTTTTTAAGTTTTCATTATTTGATGAAGATTATTAAAGACTGTTCCCACAACCTCCTCAAGCCAAATGGAGTCCCATGAAAACAATTTTTAAGACACAAAAAAAAAAGGAAAAAAAGGAAAATAATTTTTTCTTAACTTTTTTCCCCCTAGAATGCAATTGCATAGTTTTCCCCCAAAATTCAACAATGTCAAACTGCCAGGAAAAGTCCAAAGAGATCTTAACATATAGTAAAGCTCTTAGAAGCTCAGGCAGGGTGAGTAATGAAATTATAGGAGGTATTACCTGTTCCTTCCGTAGCAAGAATGTGTGTTCTATTTCCCGTGGTCTGTCATCAAAAGAACTGTAAGGCAGTGTCCTATAATTGTTATCAGAATTGTGCTTTCAAAGACCTTTAAAAAGATACGTTTCATTTGTAGTACAAAGACTTTATCCGATATCTCTTTCCCAAGCATTATCATTATATACAGCAATTCTGAGCAGTAGGAGCTCCTGTTTACACAAATGGAAACATGTGGCCCTGCATATTTGCAATAAGCATCCATTCTAAGAGACATCACAAAAGTTCAGCAACACCTTCCAACCTTACTTCAATCAAGTCATTTCATGAGCTCTCTTAATTTGCCTGGATAGTCAGACTAGCTTGTAGTAATGCTGTGGCCAACTTCAAAGCAGGAGTTTTGAGCAAGTGGCAGGGAAGTAACAATTGGCTCCACAGTTGTATGCAACCTGATCAAAAGGATACTGTTCACCAAAGCTGACTGAGAAAAGACAAAGTTCTGTATAATTTTTCATTATTCCTCCCCCGCCTCCAGTTAAAAAGAATATAAATCTATAAATGTTTCTCACTAATCACTGTAGCACATTTGTAACATTTCTTTACCTCATTTTTAAAATAAAAAAGTCTTCATCTTAATAATCCTATCAATTAATGTTCTGCACGATTTTTGTTTCCCCACTAACAGAACAAACAGCTCTGGAAGCAGACTGTGGCAATGCTTACAATAACTACTTTTCTGATACTATGTGGCAAAGTACTGTCATCTTATTGCAGTCAGATGTTGTGGAGTACACTACATGCAATAACCGAACACAATTATTTCCCTACTATATTTAATAATTTCAGTAAGTTGAAGCAAAATGTTGAGTGCTCACACCAATCAGCAGCAGTAACGATCAGTATGACCAGTTTAATCTGGACTGTTATTTTGCATGAAAAATGTTAGGTTTTAATATATAAACAGTAAAGTCTTTTGGTTGGTTGGGTTTTGTGCAACTGGTTTAATTGTCTGCTGCTTTGCAGAAAATCTGAGCCAAAGGAGCAGTGTGGAACATAGCAGAGATGGTGGGTACGTACTTCCTTTTTGCATGAGTAGTTGTTTATTTTTTCAGTAAGACTAGACCACTGCTGCCCTGGCGACATACAGGATGGATGTAAGTGTCTCATCAAATGCCAATCAGGAACATCATCTATGCAAAGCTGTCAACAGCCTCCTGAGCATGGCCAAGGTCTCTGACAATTGCTTTGTGATTACACTTCCATAACTTGGCTCAGATGATATAAGCTGCTCAGCATTCATACTGCTAAAAACATTGACAAGTATCAGTTATGCATAGCACTGGTCATCTTCATGATCCCAAGACAACACCAGATTTTCCCAAATGGGCACATTACTGCCTACTGGAGGGAAAGGTGGCAAACTAACACATAGGAACAGCAATATGCTGCTTTAAAGCAAACAAAAGATTTTAGGTTTATGGTCTGTTGCTTGCCGTTCTAGGGCAAACAACCCATCACCACCACTTTTTTACATTGTTATCCTACATTGCCAATCTCTACACAGAGGCTGGACACACAAACTGTGCTTCACTGAGCCTCTGGAACTGTTATAATCCAGAAAAAACCTCTCTTCAGAACTGTCTGACTTAATTATTTCCCTGTTGCTTATCTCCTTAACTTCTTTCATTCAACATCAAACATAGTTTGAATACAAGAGCCAAACCTATTTGCCTATATGACTTAAAATGAATATTTAACATTCTGGTTCAATTCTAGTGATTGACATGACTACAGCTCCCAGCAATGAGTTCCCCACACAGCCTAAAAGTCTGAAAAGAGCAGCAGTAAAATTAACGGAAGCCAGGAATGGAATAATAGAAGCTTGTTAGTTACTTAGACCCCAGAGACCTCGAATTCCACAGTTCCTGGTTGGCATCGTGCATTGAATCACAGAAACATCCAGAGACAACAAAACCAATGATGAAGTACACTGCGTCATACAATACCTGCTCTGACTACTAAGCAGTTAATTCAAGCCAGTGTAGAGTTTTGAGGATGCAACACATAAGCAAAATATCTAACCCAAAATTAGTGAAGTGCAGGATATAATAAAGCAGACATAATTCAGTGTGACAGTGCTAAATCATTATACTCGGAACAAGTAAACTCTTCTACTACACTGACACAGAGAAAACCTCAGAGACAGCAGGAGAAAGGCTGTCTTACATGATAGTTTTTAACCATAGCTCAAAGACTAAATAGCAAGAGTCACAGCGTATCTGTTTCTCAGTGCCCAGAAGGATACTAACTGGTCAAAAACATTTATTTAAGCATATCTACTACATATCTAATACAGGCAGAAAGCCCCCTAACTTCCTAATGGAGCAACTAATGTGTGGGTGGCTGCTCTTAGGAAAGATGTAGCTGTACATTTGTAATGCTTTTTCAGTGGCTGTAGATACATGCTTGAGTCCAGTTGCACGCTGATGCAGACTCTGGCATGCAGCTTGGAAAAAGAAAAAAGAAAGCTCATTTTGGCAACAGGAGGCCTTCCTGAAAGCATAGTAACTGAACTCTGACACTGCTCAGCTTCTCTGAATCAACAGAGGCCATTCAATTTGGCATTTGCACAGCAAAGCTAATCACATTCAGTGTTTAAACTTTGGGGTAGACAGTGAGATGAATTAGAAATCTGAATTCTTAGCAAGTAGAATAGGAAAGCATTGGTAAGATTTAAAAAGCCAAAACTTTCCAAGGATCCCTTAGATGAGAAAAAAATGGAGATGTTTGCTTTGGACTTTTAACTCTCTGCCTAGTAGACATACATTCTTCCATTAGTTGTCAAAACAAAAACATCGCTGTCCTAACACCTCCAGTATTTAAAGTTCACTTTACTTTGTGAATCAATTATTAAAGCTTCTCTTTGATGAAAGACATTTCCTTTTCAGCATTTATTCCTCATTTATAGCACTATAAATGAACTATTTTATAAAACAAGCAGTATTTCCAATAAGGCAAATTAGCTGAGATGGGTAAATCACTGAAACTCACCGACAAGAAGGCTTATGAATAATTCAGTAGCTGATATACAGCTGTATTACCATGAGCCTCTTATTCAGATTGCCATATTTCTCAGCATGACACAGGCAAGACTGTTTCTGTAGTATAAAGAGACTCTTAATTAAACCTCCATTCTTCAGTGGACAAAGATTTATTTTTCTTTATATGAGTTCACATTATTATATTTAATGGTGAAAAATGTTCATTTTCTGTTTAAATTCATCAGATTGCTGATGGGATTTCCTTACAATTGTTTGTGGTTTCTAAATTCTTTAAAAGAAAATGCTACACATTCTTTAGGCAGAAATTAATTGCACTACTCCAGTCTTCCGAGTAGTCATCTGAATATTACCATACCCCAAAAATTTCAATTTTAACATATTGTTAATATGTCCAAGTGATCCTAACCTGCAGTCATAAAATTCCATGTAATTGCCTGTGTCTTAATGACCTCAGGCTTTGAATACAGTCATTGGTCTTTGCACACTGCCTGTCACTTTTAGTGCTTGAGTATTGACATTGTATCTCTTTTAGGTTCTTTGCAGCCCTTTATTGACTATGCCAATTAATAATGCATCATTCTCTCTCCTCTAGCTAATTTTAATTGCTGTAATTTATGTCCCTAGACAATTCTTGCACTTCAGATGTAATCTATACCACTGTGACTGAGTTAGAAGATCACACTCTCAAGGTCCCTAGCAGGTAAACAACACAATTTCAAGTTCATAGACATCATCTGCAATTGACATCAATTACTGTTCAAGAAAACAAGTCATGACATTACAGGTAACAAACAGCTCATTTTTATGTTCTGGAACAGAGTGGACTTCACTAGTAGGGCTCAGACAATTGATTACAGCTTCACAGACAGTGCTTTATGGAGATACTCAGATACTTTGAAAGGGAAAAATCCACCTAAAATTAGCAAAGACAGAGGTTCTGCACTTCTTTGACAGTGCAAGGTCTATACTGCTACACAGATATTCTCAGAAATATATGAATAACACCTTTGAGGTAGTATTAGATTGTGGCATAAACACTCTAGTTCCTTGCCTAAAGCCTGAGACAACAGCTTTTTATTAAAACATGTTTGCAGAGCTCACATGTTCAAAATCACACAGAAAAAATGGATTTTTATAACTAATCTCTGCTCGGCTCTGCAGACAGCCCAAAATGAAGGGTATAACCATGAATTGTGTTTGTCCCATACTAGATTATTACTCAGTTCATCCCCTTGCCAGTATTAGGGATGCTTCACAGGTCATACTCCAGTAGGTTACTTTGATCCACAATCCTGTAAAGTGCAGTCCCTCTGTTTTTACTACCATCTCTTAGCACCTTCAATCCACCTCCTCAAAACCATAAAGCTCCTTGTGCCAGTTGCTTCCGCTTCTCTTCCAAAGCCAAACATCTTTCTGGCCCAGCACATCATACCCTAGTCTCCCTAATAATCCTCCTCAAGCACACTGGCCTGTTCACCTCTTTCCAAAGGACACAGAAGCATTAAGACAGTCTGCAACCTGTATCTAGATGCATCTAACTATGCATGGTATAATCCACTGATTTATCTGGTAGAGTCTCTCACTGTACTAGAATATTTTCTATTCTCAGTTACTCAACACCCATAAAAACATAACACAAATGTCAGTTTTGGACAAAAATCATATTTCCCCTTTCCAAAGATGAAAGGTTAAACATCAAAGTTAGAAAACCATGAAAAGAATCTCAAACGGCTAACTTGCCTGCTATCTGAGTAGCAAACTGTTTATACTGGGTATAAAATATTTGGAGTTCACCAAAACATAATACTATTGGAGATTACTTGACATCTATTCAATCCTGCCTGGGTTCAGTGTTGCAACTGAATGGGACTAAAGATCCAGGACATCATTCGGTATTTGTGTTATTAAGTACTATATTTCATAGGGAACAACAACATTAAAACGATTGCCCTCAAGCACAGCAATAACAACAATTACGCAACAAATACGCACCTTGTTAAACAATCAAATAAATTTACTTGTACAAGTGTCACATTGTAATTTGTCCCAGTCATCTTTAATCGATCCTTTCTCTTTAAACACAGTGTTGTTTTTTAACATATGGGATCACTAAATGAAAGATAGAATGAAACCCAAAACTTAGTGTAGCTTGCAATGCATCAATCATCATTCAACTTCCAAGTGCCTACTAATGAGTCTTTGAAAAAGTACACATCTTTAACTAGTCTCTAGTGAACTATATTCTTATATGCTATCCTCAGAACTCATCTAAAATGCTCTATAAATTTACTGGCACAGAGCCAACACATCACATTTCTTTAACCTGTTTCCTCTCTTCTATTTTGCCTCTAACTCATTAGCTGTTAATGTCTTCTTATAGCCAGAAAGGCAAAAGGGTGATAGAAACAGACAGGTAGGGTGGAATAGAGTTCAAGGTCCTTTAACTACACCTGCATAACTCCCTCTGGAACTTGAAAGTAAACCTAGAAGCTCTCAGTTGCTGAAGCTCCCTGTCTGTTGGCAAAAAGTTATTTAGAAGTTGCTGGCAAGATGCACCTCAGTGCTGTCACGCAGCTGGCTCATACACAGAGGATAACAAGCTGCTACTACAGCACTTACTACACTCATCACGTAGTACACAATGGTATGAATCTGAAGGTTCCCATCACTCTTCTCACAGACTAGCCTGCAGTAGTCTTCCACATGCCAACAAAAGCAAACAACACAAAATAAAAAAAAAACACAAAATAACCCTTGACCACAAAAAGCAAGTTTAACTGTAAATGATTACACTAACATTTAACTATTAATGACTTCTGTTGAACATCTGAGAAACTAAAGCAAGGCTTTTCCACAGTTGATAACTTCAATTACAATGGCCACTGTTTCTTGGGTGTTTAACCGAGTATCTCAAAAGCACTGTACATGCTAAACTGCAAACAAAGCCAAAGATGTGCTCATGACAATTATGCTTTAAAATGCTATAAAAACACAGTCATCTAGATAAATCAATCCTCCATATTCCTAAACTGATCATAAAAATTTTAATCTAAATTGTGTCATGCCTATCTTCCTTTTGCCTGAAATGGTGGCAGTAATGATACCTGATTTGAAATTATTCTAATAATCAAAAAGTATTTAGATATTATGTTGATAAGTCACTGTAAAAGAACCAAAGTAGTTAATAATTCTGCATTCGGGTTCACTATTGTATAGTGCCTGATAAGCCAGGCATCAGGACACTAAAAAGAGAACGCTGCAGTTATCTAATGCGGTAAGCTCCATCTGTCCTGCAGATTGAACGAGGTAAAACAAAAACCAAACTTTTATGACATGGTCACATATAATGATAATATACTTGTGCAAGGGACCAAATTAAAAGAACACTTGAGTGCTTAACTTTACAAGCATAAAATTAATTTTAAAAGGGGGTGGGTACACGTTTAAGTATTTAACTAGAGCAGAACCTCAGCTGTTAAAACAGTTAAAAAACTGTTAAAACTCATTCACAGCAGTTCAAATTCAATATTGCAACTCTCACACAAAGACATTAATATCTCTTTCATCAACCTTTCTTCAGTGACAATTGGTTTTCACTCCCCATCTCCTTTCAGCTCGATTTTCCAGTGAGCAGAGACAAAGTTGCAGCTTTGAGGACTGTACGCTCTGCAGTAACAGTCAAGGAACAATACATAAGCGTAATGAAATTGAATCTGCGCATGAAAAAGCAGCACATTTTTCCATGAGTAACTGTTACTTGCAACGTTAGTGGCTGCAGAAAAGTCAACGACAGGAGCCAAGTGTACCACTGCTTTCCATTAAAACTACCCGTTAAAATGGGAGACAAAGCCAGATTCCTAGGACAATGGAGGTAAAAAAATCATCACAATAAAGATGTAGTTCTACTGAAAGCTATGCACAATAGCAAGGTCAGCAGAGTGGTGTCTCTGTATGATTTAGAATTAAGCTTATAATAGATTTCTTTAGGAGCTCACATGTGAACTGCTAAGCAATTTTTTCTTCTCTTGCTGCATCACACTAAGAACAGTAGTAAGTATGTCAACCAAAGAAAATGCCTAACACTGCTTTATGTAAGAAAAAAACCTGAAAACCTATAAAGCCCCTCAAATCTACTTTGTTGTATTTCTTTAACTTCTGAAGGATTGAGCATAGTCTCTACATTACTGTCAAAAGCCGGAATTGTAGCAAAGCTAAACCCTGCATGCTCCAAATTCCTAAGATTGGAACAGCTATAAAGAGGTTTGCAGCCACTACAACCAGCAGCTGCTGGTGCCGTAAATAATTTTATTTTAATTAGAGAGCTTTTACAGTGTTTCTCATTTTCCATATACATAAGTACAATCATACTCAAAGGCTGTGCAATTACTTCCTTGGTCTACAACACAAAAACTCAAGCTGTGCAAAATATTCACAGTGAAACCCAGAAGTTTTAAGAAGTAAAGTTTGCTCATCTTTATTCCACTTCTTGCAGTGGAGAACTTCATTTTTAAGCAGTAGGGAAAGAGAGTTGCTCAATTTTTATGAGCACATGACAGGGTTTGTTGAAATGCACACAAATCCAACTGCCAGCACACTCCACAACTCTTTATATTGAATACTGGGTAAGAGATTTGTTCTTTATAAAAATGACATGAAAGACACTCTACAGTGGATTAATAAGGATGCATTGCTAACACCACACATTCAGTTGAAACAAAATTACAGAAACCTGAAACTGACACTACGTCGAAATTAATCAGTATTTTAAGTAATTTCTCAGTCATGCCCTAAGAAAAGCATAAAATGAAACTTCCTATGCCAAAAGTCCTCTGTAGAAGGGGTAAAGACACATATAATGGCAACAATGGAGGAATAAAAACCTACCTATCATACTCTAGAAAGTCCAAATTCCCTAATATTAATGGACTAGCTGCATCTGAATTTGTGTGTATTCTATCCTTTATGAAGTGAAATATATTAAAAAATAATTGGAATAATTTTCCAAGCACCAATCAAAACCTCTTCAGGTTCATCAGAAAGAAGGGACGGAAAACCATACTGAGCAGTTCATCTAGTCACTTATTAATAAGAAAGCTTCCTCTCCTCCTTTTGTGAGGACTATCAATCACAGAACACTTCCAGACATTAAAAACTGGCTGGTCAAATCTTCAGAGTGGCAATGGCACATCCCACCAAGGTAGTTACTTCCACCCACTGGTGGTTATTCTCCTCTTTACATGAATTGACCCTGCACCATGTTTTTACAGTAGCATCACAGGAAAGTACTAGGTCCCTGCTTAAAAGTAATTGCAAAATAACAGGGCAAAGAGTAGAAAAACACACCAAACCGAATTTTAGAGTATTCAGAAAGTAATGAGAAGGGAGGAAAGACAAAAGAGATCTCTCAAAATGCAAGAGAAAAAAAAAAAATCAAGAAGTACAGAAGAGAGGGAATATGAACAGCTCGTCTAAACAGAAACATCAGAGATAATTAGCAAAAAAGGAGCACAGATGTTTACTTCCCAAGCTCTAGTAAAAGGTAAATGAACTGATCTTTAACCAGGACATGCTTTAAAGATTCCAACCTGGCCAAGAGCTCAGCTATAGTATTAATTACACCAATCTGTCATCTGAATTTGTTGTGAAGACCAACATTTAGGACTAATGTACTGCAACAATCCTATTCATAATAGTCATTCTTGTAACATCCTTCCACAAGTCAGACATCTAATAGCAAGACTAACTCCCAGAGCGAGATATGTAAGAAAAGCATCTAATGCAAATAGCAAAGATCAGAGAAGAGAAAGATGGACTGTATTTCCACTACATTGTGGTAGTACGAATCACCAGACTCTCACAGCCTTGGTTTCAGATTTGGACCACAGGTCTTAAACTGAAGAGGGACAGGTAATGGTTTGAAAGCAGATTAAAATGATTCAGTATTCCATGCAAAATACTGGACACGGGACAGATATTCTTCAATATAAGGCAAATATGACATGGTTAAAAAATTACATCTTAGCAGATTATTTTAGCAACTTAGAACACTGAAACCACAAATACGAGTTTCATAAGAGTCCAGAGTGTATTTTAGTATTAGTTCATTGAGAAGCCACAGTATCAATGAACTATATTCAGAATTCTAAATCCCTCCTGCCCACATCAGATCATCAATTGTCAGAAATCAATACACTTATTAAGCTTAATACAACTACAATGATTTACAACAATGTTTACATTTTCCAAGTTTTCTCAGAAAAGCAGCTCTTTTTGTAAAGACCAACCATCAGAAAAATACTTGACAATTTTTCAACTGCGAGGAAAATACTTGCTATTATTTGACAAAAGAGATTTCCTGGAAAGTGAAAATAAAATTAATTTTTGCATACAAAAACGAAACTTTGAGCTCTATTCCTGAGGCAAAACTACTCGTCAGTAAATGAACTTTGAACATATCTACAAATGTCTTCATGGAATATATGAGTGAATTTTAAGTGCCACGGAGACTAGGCAATTGACATAGTACAAGAGAGTTTTACACTCACAAGGTCAGCAATTGGTCCTCTATGCAGGAACACTCAGATGAGTAATCAAGCATTCCAGTATCAGCAGCTGTTAAATATTACCATGAACAAATTGGTGATTCACTAGCATGCATGATTTTTCTTTTATTTACATATATAACTAAAACAGTCTGCTCATTAAAATCAGACTTTATGAAATACATGGCAAATATCTTAATTTGACATCTCCTCTGAAGAGACAGCCTAACAGCATTGCTATAGTTCCCCTTCTAAGGTACTGACTTATTCAGGACACAAAAAACTGCACCTATTAAGCTACTAAGAGCACTCTATACAACACTTGTGGGAAGGAGTTCCACACAACCATTAACTAGCATTAAATAAATACTGATATGACCAATTTCTTTGGACAAAGCATCAGGCAAAGATGAGAACACCACCACCACATACACTACACCATTTTGCAAAACTATCCATAACCAATCTTTTATTTCCCTGTTTAAGAATTAGTTTTAGAAAAAATGCTGCTCATAACTTTGGCCTCTCAGGCATCTTTTCTCCTTCAAAACACCGAAGTGTTTCGTTTTGTTTTTTCTTGGTAAACAGTACTACCTAGTCACCTGCCACACTTGTCACACACAAGCATTAAAAAGGACTGATACGCCACTCTGCTCACTTCCAAGTTCTTCTGTCACTGATGCTGAATGAGTATTTAGTAGTGATCATACTTCGGGATTCCAAAAAGAACTCAAATCTTGCTGAACTTGTTATTACTAATACAAGTTGAGAAACAAGGGTTCTTCACCAGGACAGTCTGCAGTCTCTGTTGGGCATGTGCAGTCTTGCAGGCTGCGACTGACACGCCAACAGCACAATTTCTTTAAGTCAGTAAGTCTGCTCCTAGCACATTTTGTATGCCTTACAACTCTTTCCTATTAGGATAGCCTCCAGATCTGGTATGTAGGTAGAATTTCACTCTCTCCTGCTACAGACAAAAATACAGGGAGTTATTTCTGACAGTACTAGTTATAGCGTCGCATGCATAAACCTGAGAAAAGCAGAAACAGACGTCACTAGGGCACTGCAGCATCAATACTGCCAGCAGAGCAAATGTATCTGTACACACAGACACTGCCATTTTAGCAAATTCTCAGACAGTCTAATTTTCAGAAGTGCTGAAGTCTCAAACCTGCAGATAGGGGAAGTAGAGGTATAAGTTGTCAGCACAACAGAAAATTCTGGATCATTAAAAACCTGTTCAAAGAAGCAATTGTGATTCGTATTATTCACCTGCTGTGGTTTAGCTTTTAAGTCTAAATCAAGTCATCACAAGAACAGCTTACTCACGTGGAGAGGAAGATTTAATTTTTTTTCATAACGAATATTGAGTTTCAAAAGTCTCCATTCAGCAAATATTAATTTGCACACCACAAGAGACAGCTTAATGTCAGACAAAACATGCTGCTTGAAGGGAAAGAAGGCTTAAAAATTGGTGCCATGTTAAGAAATCAATGCATTACAAAAATAGTTATGCTATGATACAACTCCCAGCTATTCAGGTGTCTTGAAGTTTGTATCATAAACTTAAGACTCTTAACAAAAACTTACTTAATATAAATAACTTTTTAAACAAAATTGACTATGTATAAATCTCTTAAATATAGTCACTGTAGTGTCTACTACAGTAGATATGAAATGTGAGCATTGTTTTTTCCTGAAAGAAAGGTGCAACTATAGACAGCGTTCTACTAGAAAGTCACACCTTGTAGTTGAGTACATCATGCATTTGTTAGGGAACATCAAGATTGATTTCAGAAAGAGTACTGAAAACTTTTGCCGTGAAAAATGGACTTATTTTCAGACACATATTGCATTATTTTACACAAGATTATGAGTTGTTCTTTAAGCTCCTGGCTAGCGCAAATCTTTCAATATCTCATAAAAAATATTGGAACCAAGCCATACTAACCTCTTTGCACTGCAGCCTCTTCACAGATCCTATTTCACAGCTCATTCAAAAGGAAGATTAGAGGGACTTTTTCCATTTCATATATTAAATGGTTTAATTCACAAGGGATTTGTGTCAATGTAAGTATCCAAAAATAGCATGCTTCCTGTATGAATAATATTTTTTCATTCCAATTAAGTCATGTTGCAACTGCATGGTCACCCACTGCCACTGCTGCTCTGTTTGAAAGGATAAACTCTACATGTAGGGAACTACTCAGTCTGGATCTTTAAACTCAACTCCTGTTTTCCAATAACATAAGAAATACATAATTAAATTATTTTATTATGCATTAAAAACAATGTGTCCACAGAAAGAAGAAAAACTTCAGAAAAACAGTAATTTACAAATATCTTGGATCATAAAATAATTCAAAGAATTTGCAATTGTGTTCTTTCAGTAAGGACTGAAACTAATGTCTACCACAACTTCTGCAAAAAGCAACACAAGTGTTTTAGGACTAACAAAAGTCTCAGAGGAAAAAAAATAAAAAGCTTGTTGAGCTTCGCTGCAATTTGTCCTGTTCTAGTGACAAATAGCAGAGGACCCTAAATGAGTAAGACCTCCGACATCCACTTTGTCTCCCAAAAGCAGTTCTTTCTAGAGTGTATGACCANCTAATGTCTACCACAACTTCTGCAAAAAGCAACACAAGTGTTTTAGGACTAACAAAAGTCTCAGAGGAAAAAAAATAAAAAGCTTGTTGAGCTTCGCTGCAATTTGTCCTGTTCTAGTGACAAATAGCAGAGGACCCTAAATGAGTAAGACCTCCGACATCCACTTTGTCTCCCAAAAGCAGCTCTTTCTAGAGTGTATGACCACAGCATTACACTGATAAATCTGTTCCCTCTCGTGTCTTAACAAGATCACAAGTTGAACCAGCATAACTGAAAACCATAAATAATTAAATAACTTGCTAAGTAATGTTCCTCAACAATCAAAGGAAGATGTAAACAGTTTACAGCCAAATTCCAGTTTCCATACTACTTGTACTCTTGGTTTGATTATGTGTATTTACAGCTTTTTATAAGCAATATGGTAAACTGTACCCAGCTATTTTCTTGCACTACTACAAAATATATACTACATTGATTAGCCCATAAATTCTACTTACAATTTTTGTCCAGCAGTAATGTATTTCACTATTTACACAGCTGTTGCTATAGTAAATCATTGCAGGAAGCAAACACAAGACACTACATTAGATTCGGACAGTCTGCTGCTGAACTGTCCCAAGGGAAAAGCAAAGAACAACTCTGTGCTTCCCGAGACTCCCCATTCTCTTGTGAGCAAACGTGGCAGACTTTGTAGCACTATGTGCATTTAATCCTCTGATAGTGCTCGTTCTAACAGGGGATGACAACTTACTAGTTCTGTTATCTAAGGTTTTCTTGTGTTTTTTTTCTTTTTGCTCAACAGCAAAAATGTCTTAGGAGGAGCTAAGTGACACGTCTACTCGGTTCATACAATACGATGTGTCTGATTGCATTGATGTGTTTAAACAGCAATGCAGCGTAGTAATATGCTAGCTTCAGAAATGCAAGCACAATGAGTATGCTAATACATTGCTAAACACAATTAATGAGCCCTCAATCTGAGCAGGGCTAATTAATCCATCTGCAAACTTCTCACAGCTGATAACTGCGTGCTCCTAATTTTCTCTATAGAGGCAGGGGAAGGGGGGGATTAAGCTGGGACTTCTGAAGAGTTGCTGAGAACTTAACTGTGGCTGAAGTCAGTATCTTTGCAGTGTAGAAAAGGCTGTATGAGAGTAAACTCCAACTGAGCAGCCTTCCACCTGTCAAAGCAGCAGCAACAAAAATGCACAAAGGATACTTTTGACCTGTATCTTTGTCTCAATTCATCACTTGGAAAGTGCAACTATAACCTTTTCCATTCAAAAGGTGCACTAGGAAAACAATTAACTCTTGTGAAATATTACAGTGCTATTTTACAGGAACGATGAAAAATTTCTAAAAACAATTCTGTATTAAGTGACCTGCTCAGCCTGTATGCAGTAATTTCTATTCTGGTACTTCTCAACTCTCCACTGCTGGATTCTGCAATACTACAGCAGTTGTTCTAACACTTTAGCTGCAAAGGTCACTAAAATAAAGCTTTAAGCATTTTGGGGAAGAGCGTACTAAAAGTCCTAGGAATAGGAGAAGTATCTCATTTTTACTAGTAATGCTGGCAAACAGAACTCAAACTGCTTGAAAACATATTCTGCACTGACCCTCCTATCATTTTTGCTTTTCAGAACACTGAAGAGTCACCAGTTTTATAAATACATTTCATTTAAAAATTACCAGGCATGATTTAGGCCACGGTACTTTAAGCATAAACAGTCTGATAAACTCATTTTCCATTGTCTTGCCCTGTGTCACCTACACCTTTAAACTTCTTGGAGCAGGGAGCAGCTCATGATCAGCATTTGTTTATGTGGAGGAGTATGGTGCCCAAGAAGTAAAGGGGTAAAAGTTTTACACCTTTGACAGTGAAAATACTAGTTAATTAATGTGATAACAGAAAAGCAGTTGCATTAACAGAATTTAAGTCTAACCGTAAGCACCTATTGTACGATGGTGACGTAAACACTCTCAAGTAAATTATGATCTCTTCCATGTCCTGAGAGAGAACTGGGCTTGTTACAAGAAACAATTTGTTTTCTAGTCATAAGCAAGGAAGCCCTGGCTACCATTTACTTCATGGCTTCAGAAACCCAAGTAGCTTTTGCATAGATTCACATAGAATTTTGAGTTTCTGCACACATTTCAAACAGGGTTAGCATGAAGTAAATCATGTTGCTATAACTCTGGATTTCAAATTTCAAATCCAGAAGAGATTTAGAAGGTAACATGCAAAACTGTGCAGCAGAAAATAATCAAGCAGCGGAACTCAGCCTTCACCTCTCACAAGATGACATTTTGGAAATAGATAACAGGAGACTGGTAGGTGAAAAGCCCTGCTTCCTCAGAAATACCATAAAAACAAATATTTGTTTACAGTTACTCATAGATTCTCACAAACTTGTTGAGCTGCATTTTTACAAAGCATTTATAACTCTTTCATCTTCCTTTCTCACAGGATGTTCTCAAGGCTATCATTAGTCCATCAGCATCAGAAGAAAAGCTAAGATATCTCAGAGAATCAAGAATCTGTCTCAGAGTTAGAATGACACAATGTTTGTAGCTGTCTTGATGCACAACTATGGTACCATTTCAGCATCAATAGGGAAGGCATCGTAAACTGGCAAGATTATATTAATGTTCTGCTTCTCACAGATTCGATGGCTCTGCGAAATGCAAGATTCCCAAAAGCTTTCCTTGAATTACTCCTAAAACAGAATATGAGAAAGCTCATTTGTGTGCTACATTATACTCATTAAGAGAGCACAGGAGCTTTGCCACTGTTTTCTCAGTTACTATCTGTAGACTCTCAGCTCAAGGGTCAAAATGCTTATTACTCTTATTACAGAGCTCTGGAGTAGCACCATTACCACTGAACCATAATGCAGTATCTGAAAGGCGAATGGCAAACAAAACGAGGTGGCTATGCATATTTTCTTTGTTTCCCCATGACATGTATTCTTAACTTCTACACAGAAGTCATGTCTCAATTCAGGGATAAGCATGGCTTTCCAAATAGATCCTCCTCCTACAATAGATAATATTTCCAAACCTTTTAGTACAGAAACCTAAGGATATGGGCATCTTGGAATTACAATGTTTAGAACTCTTTGCAGGAAGTATATTTAGTCATAAGTCTTGAAATTCTAGATTTCCTATAACCATACACATCCTGAGAGTTAGAAAACAAACAGATGTATACAAACTTCACATCAGGAGAAACACTCACTGAAGGAACAAAGCGTAAGTATTTTGTGTGGAATTTCAAAGTTACTATGTATTATCAAATCCATGTCCAAAACACCTTAAGGAATACAGTGCATACGGTGTACGCATCCTTTGACTCAGCAGTGTACACTGAAGAAAGTCAGAAGTGAAAAACTAAAAAGAGTAGCCATTTTTCCTTTTTGATGTTTTAATTCCAAGTAAGACTCTCTGACCATCCGAGACATCTCTGATAAAAAGCAAATGGTGCACATGATCCACTAGAGCTAAGATTGTTTGTACTGCACAACACTGGTCTTACCTACAGAAACTGCAGCTAGTCTGGGACAAGATGAAGGATAATCTTCTCAGATTAATAGCTGTTTTGGGGAAAGGAAAACACACAGCTGAGAAAATTGCGCACAATCTATTTTATAGAAGCCAAGGACACTAAATCATTCCCACAGAAAACAACAAGAAGTTTTCCTAACAGTAATTTAGATAATTTAGAATCAGATACAAACAAAAATTTCATTAACTAAATTTTAGTTTGTATTCTATAAAATACAGAAATTGAACAGTTAACAGCTTAAAAAGTTAAACAGTTCATAATAAAACTGGGGCTTCCTGTGATCTTTATTCTTCAACAATACTCTTTATCACAGGATAAGGTGAGATCTGAAGACTGCAACTGTTAACATTCAAAGAACGTTAATGTAATTAAGTTCAGTTTTAAGCCTCCTCTTATTTCATGAGTCTTTAGAGAACTGCTTTCTTTTGCATCTTTGAAGATGTATAAAAAGGTGCTCTTGTATCTAAGGTTTTAGGCTATACTTCCAAAAGTTATAGAGCACACAACACAGACTGTGATCGGAACTCAAGCCTGCCATACGTTAAATTGATCACTACTATCAATTCATAAACTGAAAAAAAAATTTTTTATAAGAAAGCTGAATAACAATGCATCTAATAACAGAGACTAGAGAAAATAAAAGCTGTATTATTTAAAATATTTAAATGTAAAAGAAGGTCAAATGCATTTGAAGTGTACCAAGTACTCCAACATTTTGATTAGTCAAAATGCAAACTATTTGTTGTCATTCCTTTCCTATCACCCTTTAAGTAACTATTTTCAGCCACATGGTAGGAGAGAAAACACTAGGTCTGTCATTATTTTCTTTGAGGCATCACAGCCAGACTGTTACTATAGGGTATTTTAAACACTAAAACTTCAAAAAGTTATTGTAAGAATGAATTACCCACATGATAACATGTTTAACTGAAGTTAAACACACAAACTTCCCTATTCAAACTTCTTGGGCACCTCTTTCAAGAGTGATCACTTGTAACCAGAGAATTACATTCTTACACAGTGATCTGTCCTTCTTGACTTCGAGGCAAACTTTTGAACATTTCACTTTTCACTCCTTCACATGTGCAGAAGTCATGCACTGTAGCATAAGCATTATAAGCATTTCACTTTTTCTAACTTCAAGGATAGTTACGATAGGATTCCAAAATAAACTTCACTAGAAGATCATTTAATTGTTAGTCAGCTTTAATACTCTTTCATGGGTACATGTCTGTGAAGTTTCTTCCATCCCAGATAAAACTTTTACTTAAAAACAGCCATTAAGAACATCATATCTTTAAAAGCAGAAGGCCCAGTTTCATTAAATTTTTGCATAAAAACATCTATCACGAACTGTTTTCCCCAGTGCCACAGTTACTACTCAGATTTACGTAACAGCTCAACAATACCGTACATTTGCAATTAATAAAACTAAGTTCTTCTAGAGAGAAGTATCTCTGTTATAAAGGTGTTATTATGTCTATCTATCTACAGTTTGACTGGGAAAGCCTTTATGAAGATATCTTTATCAAGACCATTAAAAATATGAATCCTGATGTAAGGGATCTGCAAGTAAGTATTTAGCAGAATAGTTGCACAAAATGCAGGAAAATTTGTATGACACATTCAAGATTTCTCTGGCACTTTTAATGCCTGAATATTTTTGGCTAAGTTTTATTTAACATTTAGTTCTTCACGATTTCATTCTAAATGTTATTACCTGTTCCACTTAATGAGGCAAAGAGATAGAAGGATGACAAAATTGAGGATGTGTATTAAGAGTGTTTAGATTTGTTTAGTATGCTTCAGGAACATCATATCTACAAGCAGAGAAAATTCAGAGTTTAGTCTCTTCATCCTTTAGCTAAGAAGTTTCAATTCCAGACTGTGGAGTCACCAACATCGGAATTATTTCAAGCATTCTGCAAGCTGTGTAATAATTTCAACAGCTGCATGAGAGCATGCAGCCTTAAGACACATCACCTGTTCAAGATTACGTTCCTCCAAATTTGGCTATATTGCATCTCAGCTATGAGTACTGCAGATATTCCTGCTTGTGACCAGGACATGCCCCCATCTTAAGTGAAGGTAACTACAAGTATAGACATTTTCCCTTTTCATCCAAGATTCTTGTCTCTGTTATTTCAAAGTGTAACTTTTTATCATGTTCTTAATGATTTCCTAGAATTTCTCCTCTATTTCCACTAGGAAAAGACAAAGGTGCACTAAAGGCATATGTTGCATACAAACAATACACAGAAGATAACCCTGAAATAAAACTTCTATTGCATACCCACAGCATGCCAAAAGTATCAAAAACTTAAGCTTCTGCTGAGGCAGAACAACTGATTTCTAGTACAACTGTAGCAAGTGGCATGAGAAAGCCAGTTAGCTGTATTACTAAGTAACAGAAAGCTTAAGAATTACTAAACAATTCAACAAGTATTAGAAAACATGCTCGAACATGGCAGTAATTTACAACTTAAATTACTCAGGCAAGTCCTAGCTCAGCAAGACAATGAATAGTACAGGTGATCAAATTTCAGGACTGGATTCCTAATTACCATCGTTCTGCAGAGAATCTTGAGGGTAGAATTTAAGGTTTTTAGTTGGGTTTTGAGTGTTGGAGTACAGTGTATCAAAATGTATACATATATATGCTTACATTTATATATGTATTAATTTTTTTCTATGTGTGTCTCTGTGTGCGTGTGTGTATATATACATATTTTTAGAAAACCACCATACACATGCACATCTTCACCCTTGGAGATTTTCAAGACCAGACTGGAGGAGCCCTGAGTAAACTGGTCTGACCTCATAGCTGATCCTGCTTTGAGCAGGGGCTTGACTAGATAATGCCATGAGGTTCTTCCCAAGCAGGATTTTCTTACGATTCACATATAAGTATCATCCTGCTTAAAGACATTTTCAAGTTCAAAATTAATTTGGAATAATCAGAGCTGTAGCAGCTGCAAAATGCACAGACTACCATTAGTATCTGATGATGATACTATGTGATGATAGCATTGACTATGATCTAATAATCAAATGTGAAGCCTACTATATTCATTATGAACAAGCACATTTCTCCTCATTTTCTCAAAAGTCAAACTAGTCAAAACAGCACAAAGAACAACCCATAATTTACCACACTTGCTAAAAACCCGAATTGATAACAACATACAGCATCAACTAAGTTTTTAAAAAGGGGAAGAATAAGAGAAATGGAATATCTATGTAATACCTGTGATTAGAATAATTAACATTTTTTTCAATTGTTTAGATAGTTACTGACTATGCAATTTTTTTGTTGGTCAGGTGAAAGAGGAATAATAGAAAGTACTATTATTGTTACTGGTATTATCTATTCCAAATAATGAACATCTCAAATCTTCCTGCCAAAAAAGGGTAATTTGGGCAAAATAACTTTAGGAATGCAATATTAAGACACGCAAGGATGTATTCATTACACTACATTAGCCCTCCTCTTTATATCAATGCTTACAAATATCTAAAGGGTGGATGTCAAGAGGACGGTGGATGTTGTCTACCTTGACTTCAGCAAGGCTTTTGACACTGTCTCCCACAACATCCTCATAGGAAAGCTCAGGAGGAGTGGGCTAGATGAGCGCACAGTGAGGTGGGTCAAGAACTGGCTGAATGGCAGAGCGCAGAGGGTTGTGATCGGTGGTGCAGAGTCTGGTTGGAGGCCTGTGACCAGCGGTGTTCCCCAGGGGTCAGTGCTGGGTCCAGTCCTGTTCAACGTATTCATCAATGATTTGGACGAAGGGACAGAGTGTACCCTCAGCAAGTTTGCTGATGATACAAAGCTGGGGGGAGCGGCTGACTCACC
>VZSC01003139.1:277695-290511 GCA_013398225.1 Steatornis caripensis | reverse complement strand
GTTGGACTAGATGATCTCTAGAGGTCCCGTCCAACCCCTACCATTCTATGATATGTCCAAACTATGATACTGCAGTCAATATACAGGAAATGGAATAAAGGTGGGTTTCTCCAAGAAAGTAATTCAGGACTGCTAATTTAGGAGCTAAATTTAAATACAGGAAAAAGCATCATTCCAGTCCAGTCAGCCAGTCTACCTGATGCAACTTTTACTACAAGAATATTCTTTGTGCAGTAGTCACGCAGCCTGTGACTTCAATGTCTAATAAATTGTTTAGATACAATTAACTCCTACCGTGTCATTTTTATTTCCTCAGTGTTAGACTTCCACACTCTTGCATTTTACCATAATTGTTTATTCCCGTAGTCATTGACAAACCATAAGTTACAGAGTAGTGCATGCTGTTGTTGCCTTTAAGGTGCAAGCACCTTGACATTTGCAGCTGTTTATTCCTGACAGCTTGCTAAATGCTAAAGCGGAATATTGTTTCACAGTTTTCCTTCACCAATGGATTTATCAATATCTGATAGGAACATTTTAATGACTTTCATTTGTATGAGCAATAAAGTGCATAAATCCATTTTGAAATTAATTTGGAAGCCATTTGCTAAGGTTTAAATTCACCACGTACTTTCATTTCTCAGTCAAGTCTTCCAGAAGAGAACTATGTACCATTTTTGGTAGAGATCATTAAATCAGTCTGGAAGTTACCTGAAATGATTTATGGTGAACTAAACCATCAACACATCACGCACACTGATAAGCAGTTTAGACACATGAATAGTTTCATTAAGTATAAATCGCAACAAGTCTTTAGCTTAGTGTGATCATACTATAAATGCCAGATGAATTAAGTAAAAAGAAGAGTTATCTAAAAAGAGAAAACTTCCTTGCAATTCCCAATAGGGTATGTTAAAAGGTGTGAAACACTGTCAGCCTCTATGAAAACAGCTTTCTAATCAGGGCTCACCTGCTACTGTACTTTCTCATACTCTGTACTCCCTGTCTGGTACATATATATTCTTATTAACAATCATGGCAAAAGCCATAGACTAAAGAGAGATATATCCAGGCCTCGACCTCTAACATCCACGACAAACACACCAAGAAATAGGAACTGTAGGTTAACGGTTCACAACATTTAGAATACACTTGCCAAATACATACCTTCAGAGTGCCGACAAGTGTAAGAAACATTACTGACAAAATCTACCAAGGTTGGAAACTGGTAAGACATTGAGGAAGGTGCTGCAGTACTTGCACATTAATTACAATTTTTCAGTCTACATTACAGCTTTGCCTTCCTGGATTACTGTGGTAGTTTAAGATTATACTGCCAATTCAGTCAAGAAGCAACACAGTAAGTCAGAATGCCAGAGAGCTTGAGTTTACCAAGCACAAAATGTCAGGAGCGTAACTTTCAGACAGAGAGTAAGTTCTTGGGCTCCTGTTGTCTATTTTGTGGTTGTAGTTGACGGCAAAAATGAGCAAGAGAACCCACAGTACTTACACTCCAGCTATTAAGAGAGGAAGATTTTACTCTGTGCTCCTCTCACACCCAAGAAATGGAGTCCAAGTGCAATACATGAGGAATGTTCTCTCATTCACAAGGCTTCTTTCTTTCAGCTACTGTTTAGTCATCTTGTATATCTTCACAGTGCTGAAGAGATTCATCCCTCAGGAAGAGAGTATGCTGAAATGGCTTGGCAGACATGCAGGCAGAGACATGGATCTTAACTTCCATTCCCAGTTGACAAAGTGCACAACAGTCCCTTACAGTATTAATGCATGAAACCTCTTCTACTAAGCATGGGAAGAAAGGTGGAAGGAAGTATTTTTAAAAAAATATTTCAAAGGATAAATGTATATGTAGATATACATACATGTACAATCCCAAACACACATTTATCTTTGTTTATACACACACGTGTGTGTGTTTCTATGCATATAGACAAACATACACACAAAAATAAAATAAAGGCTTACATCTTTCACATACTTCCTATTTTCCTGGAGTTCAGAAAACTGGTTTTATTGCAGATTAAGATTCTTGTGCATTTCACTGATCACAGCATAGGACCATTGTAATCTTCGTGAAACAAATTTACCATGCTCTTGAGTAATCACAGGAAATTCAAATTCAAGAATGGTGCTAGAATTCTGTATTTGTTCAGCAATAATTTTTTCAGTTTGACAGCCTACACTGACATCAATCTCAAAAAACGTTGTTTTGAATTACAAATACCCTGCATTGTTGTAGCTCTAATAGCAACGAAGCATTGTCCTTCCTACCAACCTTCAGATGACTGAGATTAGTAAATTCTAATTAAGTTTGTCTAATTTTGCTTGATACCTTGTATTTAGTATGACTACTTAAGACTACCACACAAAAAACCCTAAAAACCACCCCCAAAAAACAAACAAAAAAGCCATCTCCTAGACAATCTGCTAGCATTTCATTACCTGCTTGCCCTCTGTGATACCCATAGTCCTGGTAAGGAGGAAGGAGGAGCCTGAGAAACCTAAAGTTCCAAAGAATTGTTTCTTAAATGGGCCTTCATGATGTGAGATACGCTGTTGTTAAGGACCATTAACTTATAGCACTCCTGTCTAAGTCATAAAATCCATTCAAAACTTTAGTGCTGTAGCAGATTGGTTCCAAAACAGCCCAACTTCAAAAACATCCTATCAGTCTCCTTGCGAACCAGAATCAACACGGCTTTTTGATGTTACATATTAAATAACTGAAATACTTGTCACAAGACTTCTACCTTCTAGCTGGTTTGAAGAATACTCCTTCCTTCTTTACAGAAGAAAAACAATTCCTATTTTCTGTCATGCCATCTAAAGCTGTCAACCAGCCAGGCATCTCAGGAATCCTACTTCTTCCCATCAATGACACCACAGTTAAAAGGTATGTCAAAATTAGTTAAAAACTAATAAAATTACTGTATCCCAGATTATTAAGTAGAAATTTTTTTTCTTTCATATAACCTTTTTATTGGAAATTTATATAACACTGGAAGGTCAGGATTCATCTAGCACTTAGAAATACTTATTGTCATTCACTTTTTACAATTCTGCTGAAAGTAAAACCTTGATGAAACTGAAGGCTGCGTCAGAACTAAATACATAAACATTCCACAGCCAAGTCCTACATAATTCTGAAAACAGGGAAGATGATGAAAGCCTTTTAGGTAAAATATCAGCATCCACTTTTTTCCCCCCTAAGGGAACAGAGTTCTATTGTGTTTGTTGGCAAGTCTAAACTTGTTTTTTTCCTTTTACAAGCCCTCTTTAATTCGCAGAAAACTGTGTATCATTCTGCATAGGACATTAAATGTCCTATGTACGGAATTTGAGAAATAAAGTTTATATATATATGGTTAAAATTTGAGGAAAATATGAAAAATTCAGCAGCTGGTAATTGAACTGCTGTAGTTGACTGCCCAAGAACTACTTTGTATGGTATACTAATTCCAAAGATAGATTGTACACAGCACACTAGAAATTGTTTATGCAGATCACATTTATGATCAAGAGGAAACACGCTGTAAACTTTTATAACTTGCATGAGGTTTGACTAAGTCTTCTCACCAGAGTAATAGGTACAGGACTTGGAATTCAAATTTTGGTTTTCTGGTAGAACCCTTGATTGTTTGTATTTATTTGTATCATCAGGGATTTTCTGGCAAGTAAGCAAACACCTGCCAGCAACTGGCTGATAATTTTGAGGTTACAAACTATCTTTTACAGAAGATTTAGCTGAAAGAAGTAATTACACGCATACTTCCCTTCATATCTTCCGCGATTAGTTCACATGGAGATAAGATAGAGATATGACAAATTCTTGCCATTCGCATGGCCACAAATGAAACATTTTTAGATTTGAAAGTCTGTTCTGAATCATCGTCCGTACATATTGATCCCAAGACTAAATCTCAGCAAACTTTCACTTGTTACCTTATGTAGTTGGTGTCTTCACCCTAGAACTTCACAGAATGCTCATACGATAACAAGTCACAGTAGTATTTTATACACACACACATACATACGCACACACACACACCCCCCTCAAGGAAGAGAGAAGAGGCATGTGAACGTTTCTCTTTTACAAGCCAGGATGTACTCACAGCAATACAATGAACACACAACTACAAAAACTGTAAGCAACAGTTATTGCATTCATAATTTATTCTACAATTAGACATGTATTACACCTGAAGAACTGATAACATCTACGTATGCATACATTGCTATCTCCTATTTCTACTGTAATGATTATTTGCCATGTGGTTGGAATGGAAGGGTTGCTCGCTACAGTTATGAATGGCTGGCTGTATCGAGACTATTGCAGTTACCAAATACCAGGTTTAAAGTTTTATCTTCTGATGTTTTCAACATTTTCTTCTTCGTAGAATGGTAGTTTGATACATCTCTACGTGACTTCATTTTTCCATTACACCAGACACAGCAGAGGAAATTCACTAATTCACACTAACAATGAGTGGATTCTTTATGACATTAGTTCCGAAAGGCGTAATGTGACAGAATTTAATCACATATACTGAATCATGATTTTATGTTCGCAAAGCCAGGTTTTTGTTTTTAAGTAGTTCTCATTAGTGCTGTGTACATTTCAGGCACTTAAAAACAACTTCTTTTGTAAACCATTAAATTAAACTAACTTCATTTACATGTGGATTTGCCCGTTACGTTCAAACACAACTTTTTTCTCTCCTTTCATTCATAAATGGCCCTCTGCAATGTGTCAATTCTTCAGCCATGGTCCCAGGCTCCACCTAAGTTTCCTCAAATTATAACTAGACCAAGCAGTATTACAGAGATTCCAAGCTGAATTTGCACCAATACATACACAGACTGACAAAAACTACCAGAAAACTGTTCAGCTGAAGTTTTTACCTCAAGCGTTTCCCTGAAACAAGCCACTTACCTGACCTACTCAACCTCCAGTTTCCAAAAATACACACGTTTACAGCTAATACCTCTGTCATTCTAAAATGGTTTTTCATTAGATTACAAAAGTTATGGAAAAGCTAGAATCTTGCCCTCGTAACCACCTCAAGGTTTGGTACTGTATAGCACTGCATTGCCAAAGGGATGTCAATCCTCTACTTAAGCAAAGAAACAAATCATTGGTGGGTTTCAAGCATGCTAGAAACAGAAAAGAAAGGAGAAACTTAAGTTTTTTTCAGTTTCTGGATGTAAGAATTAAATTCCCTTTAGTTTATCCTGATGCAAGGTCAGAGGTACTTTTCTTGAAACATGAACAGTTATACCAGTATGAAGAAAGTCAAACCTATACTGTATATAATAAACTTTAAACTATTTACTGAAATATATGTATTTATATATACAGTATGTGAAATGCAAGACAACTATTATCTGGGAAACAACTCCAACTGATCCCTTTAAAGACTTTTTTTTTTTTAAGGAGAACGGAACGGAAGAAAGGAAGAAAGTTTCTTTTCCTTTCCTAACTTGTCAGGTACCACTGCAAATTTCAAGTACAGATGCAGTAACTACAGACTTTGAAACCTTGGTACCATTCCCACTTTTCCCCTTCAGTTCTACAAAGCAAAGGGTGTTGGTCAAGCAGTTCATTGAAAACAGAATCAGTCTGAGTACATCAAGTAGAGACGTATTGTGGCTGTGATCTAGGTAGGAAAGAGCTGCTGGGCACACAATCTGACACTGAAAGGGAACAGGAAAACTAGCAAGCATGAGCAGTGGTCTTTCTGAAATAGGAGGGCTGAGAGGGGGAAGAGACAGAGGAATGGAGAGAGAAAAGTTATACTCTAAACTGGAAAAGAATGCAGAAGCAAATACACAAGCTTCTAATCAAAGAAGAAAATATTAGTAAGACATGAAAAGGGAAAATAGCACATCTAATCAAAACAAAACCACTCCATTACTCCAAGAAAAGCATAACAGTAATGTAACACACACTATAGTTATACATAGGCCCAAGAGAACAATAGAGTCAGCACTTCCTTAACTTCCCTACTGTCCTTACTTCGACAGCTGCAGGTGTGTTATTCCACCACAGCACTGCAGAATTTAGTCCCAAGAGCTAGTGGTATCTCCGTGCACATTTCAGAATGTGCATTCCATAACTCCACTAGAGATTTAAGTAAGCACAATTATTTATATACACAAAACCTAATACTCTCCATTGCTCCGTGCAGCACAAATTTAGTTTTTAATATTTATTAAATGAAACTAAACCCTTTTCATTTACACAATAAAGTCTTGTTGGAAACAAAATTCGCCACTGCGTTCCGTTGAGGAAGGCTGACATCAAGCCTACATAGATACAATCCTCGATAAGCATGCTGTATTTTGATCTCAAAAATACTTTCCTTCAAAAACAATACGGCTACCACTTATTTTTTACTTGTTAAATTAATATATGTTTTCTCTAGATTCTCCTTTTACTGAAAATGCTTTGGGCTGGAATCTACATTAAAAATAACTGAAACTTCCATGCAGGACCAGGCTTTTTTTGTGTCATTGTGACACTGAAAAAGCTATTTACATCCCTTGTATTTTGGCTACTTCAAGAAATTTAGTTTAGTCTTACTACTGAACAATTGTTTCTGGTGCAACAAGTACTACTCATATCTGAGGACAGCTGCATTTTTTTTTTAAATCCTGATATTAGAATATTTTCTGAGATGAAACCCCAGTCGGTGATGTGTTCAACTTCTCTTTCTGCACACTGGTTTATTTACCCTTCCTTGTTCTTTTGTATAGTGTGACATGTGCCATCATTCACAGAAGTTGACGTTTTGTTTTGTCTTTGTCTCTAGTACTACTACCAATAATCATGCAAGAAACTATGACCTTGTAAAAAAAAATAAAGAAAAACTCATGAATGAAATGCTATCCAGTTCCAGGCACCCAAGAAAGTAGGCAGAGGTGTGTACAACGTACAAGTTTCTGATAGTGACCGATAGTGTCTCTCACATGCTACCTACAGACAAAGGAAAATACCTTTCTAAGCTTTCAGTCACTCTGATGGAACACAATTGTATATATTACCACTGTAGTTAGCACAGAACCGCAAGGAACGTAATATTTGCTATAAGTCTTTGCTAGAAGCCAAAAATACCAATTCCTTCTGGCCTAAAGTCCCTCTCCATTTTGAAACTCTCATATTCTGCAAGCAGGGCAGAGTTGTGCAGAAAAAACATTAAACAAACTGAAAAAGAACAAAAGGTAGGCATCTAAAGATACCAAAATACAATACATAGTAGGGACCAACGAAACCTTTACTCAAGCAAAGCAATCAAGAATACTGTTCTTGCACATCTAACACAGAACAATCTTGCTAGACTAAAGTTACTGGGTATTTGAAGTTGTCAAAAGTTATGTCAACCTTAACCTCTACATGTCTTAAATACAGATTCACTAACTTAAGCAGGCTATAAATGTATACCTATGTATATATCACTAACGCAAATCATTTTAAATACTGTATATGAAGTTGCCAATATCCATAGCAAACACCAACTAGTAGAGATCAATGTACTATGAGCACAGAAAGACAAAGTTAAACACAAAGAAAAAATCCCTGAAATTCCTGTTTTTAATCTGTTACTATGGTAAGTCAATATATTAAGAATATATAATATATATACACACACGTACAACAGCTATCAGACAAATCAGATCTATACCCATTCTAGACTTTCAACACCATTTGCCTCTACCAATAATTGCCTGCATGTACGTAACATCCATGAAATATACAACACAAATTTTTAGAGCTTAGGCTGTAGTAAAAGTCCATGGGTAAAAGAACCTGACATTTTTGGCACTGAATCAGCCATGGTTACAATACACTCAAAGGGCAACTGCTCAGAAATCTCTGCATCTTCCCATAATGCAAGAGCAAACAGACAGTAAAGAGTTTGGTTTCAAAAAGTGTTTTTCCAGAATATGGTCAGCATTATTAGTGCTAAATTAATTCCACATAAACCACTTGTAGGTGCAAGAAAAGCAGACATATATGAAGAGATGTTTGATTCGGTCAATAATATAATTAAGGAACACTAGCACTATAATTTTATACAAATAGTAACTGCAGACATCTATCAATAGCATTGCTGAAATATGGTTCTACAAGTACGCCAACAATACCCACTGTTATACATTGAGGCCAGCATCACCAACTTGAAATACAACCCATTTCTGGATAGGCATTTAAAAAAGCATTATGTCAATGGGATCATCATCATCTAATCCAGCTCTTGTCCTACTCCTTCCAAGGGCCAAGATGTGGTATTTCAGGAAAAGGTTAAACCCTTTATAATCCTCATAACACATGTTCAGCCTAAGAATTTCCATATGCACAGATGATATGCATCTTTTTTTTTGATTTCTAGAAATTATCAATTTACATCTGCAGCATGAGGCTTGCCCAAAACTACTTCAGCATTACTGTCAAACTTTTTTTTTTTTAAAGCAATTGTGCCGTATATTTGACAAGCTTCCTACTGTCATGAACTATAAAGGAATGGAGTCAGGAGCTATAAACTTCACAGCCGTATCTTATTTAGTATTCTGCAGTTATTTCTTTTTAAACATCATATACTACCTTATTCTCATGCCAGGTAAAAACTCAACTCCTTGTTCATATCTGGTCTTAGTTCTGACAACTCCCTTCAGTTTTCCCTCTTAAGCATAAAACGTGCACACATGTACATTCTCTCACATCTTTCAGAAGAAATATCCTATTCCAACCTCTGCTACCTTCCTTTAACCTCACACTCTCACCCCTTCTTCTCTTTTCACTCTCTAATCACAAATGTATGGCTGACAGCCACCTTTCTTTCAGTACTGCATCTGGGAATAGCCAACATGTCAGACCTACGAAATGAACTAATTCCTTTTTCCCCCTCTACAAACAACTCCCCTTCTCTCAAGCTGACAAACCATGATCTTTTCTTCACATGGTTACAGTCTCTGCAAACTGCTGACAACTCAATGAGAGGCCAACTAAATAAATCATTCAGAACGAAAGAGCTGCTTAAGCTCTTAGTGACCTGAAACAGCTGGTAAATTTTTAAATGCCCACACCCTCCCCTCAAAGCAATGAAATGTTCTGTATAAATAAACACTGCCTCTCCAAACCTGCTGGGCTATCAGAAAAGAGGGTTAAGGACAAAGCATGGGAACTGGGAATCAGCAGGGATAATTAATTTTTCTTAAAGGACTGCAACATTGCCATTAATTTCCTTGAAGTGTACAGAATGTAGGAACAGCCTCAATTAAAACTGATGTTCAAATGCCAACTGTGCTTGTCTTTTAATCACATGCTTTGCATATTGATTTTTATATAGATGTGTATTATGGAGTAGGATATTTTTACTGTGAAAAACCCTTGAAGAAAAATGTTCATTTGGGGAAAAAATTCAGCATTATTCTTTGGACACTAACAAACAACTATCATGTTTTCCACAAATTGTAACAAAAACTGTTGTTACAGCTTAAGCAGACATTTGTCTTCCAAAATAGAAGACCAGTTAGACGTATTTTTCTGTAAGACACTGTCTGCTATTTATCACTAATTTGTTATTTCAAAGTTTCAGTTTAAACTGGAATGCACTTATAATATAAAGATCCAACAAAGTTCCCAAAAGCTTGATGCTCCCTTCTTTACATAGCTATTTTATTCTATGGCCTAGATAGTATGATGTTTGAAGAAAAGACAGTGAATTGTATTATCAACCACATTTTTGTAAACATTTTGGAGACCATTTGGAATACAGTATTCTCTGCAATAAGCTGCCAGTGAAAGGCAGCTACTTCCACAACTAATGGTGGTAGCAAGAAACTGCAGCAGAGAACACAGAAAAAAGAATGACAGAAAAAAAGGGATTCTAGCTTCAAAGATCCTAACACTAGGCAGAAAAGATCATTTATAGTCTCTCAATTGCATTGTTACCATCAAAAACATCACTGTTTTATTTAAATAAGAAAGAACAGAGGTATAATCTAGGCCTATACATCCAAACCAGTAAGAATAATCTATAAAATACAATGCACAAGCTTCCCCCCTGTACCTTCATTCCAATCATCACATCCCTTCTATATGAATAGCTGAACAGAAAAGACATTATTATGGTCTTCTTTAATCTCTTATTCTTGCCAACAACTTTCAGCTATAGTTCCTTTTTTAGCCACCAGGGTGAAATATGTTTGATGTCTAAATTAGCTAAGTATGAAATGAAGTTCCAATAAGAACAGGCTCTCACTGAAACCAGCAAAAACTGAAGCAATGCTACTGGAGGAGAAAGGGAGCTATCAAGGAAACAGCACACAAGTTCAAGCAAGGAGAAAGCAGATAAAATGGCCTTTGGGTAACCCTAGTCTAATCATTACCATTGACTCAGCCAGCTACCATCACCTGGAGCATCTTCCTTCCAGTTACAGAAGACAGGACGACTCGCTTTGATCCCCTCAACTAGGAAATAACTACCATCCGGCCACAAACCCAAGAGCTCATGGTACCCCTGTTTTGCATTCCATACTGCACTTAGTTCAGCTTACTCTCTCTTTTCAGGTTGGGTAGTAACTTGCAGAAACTTACTGTCCTATGTTAGGCTATTGCTCAGGCCACCTCTGCTAGAGGAGCAACACAATAATCTCAAAAATAAATTAGCTGTAAGAGCACACATCTCCACTTAAGCCACATTGTCTCGTTCTCTTTGGCACATGCTTTGGTGAGTAGATATTTGCAGCGTATTCTAGACTTGTCATGCCAAGAACTGTGTTGTACAAGAAATCAGAAAGTGCTATAGATTTTCCCTAGTAACTTCTCCAACTAACACGTAATGAAGGCATCTCTCTGTTGCAGTTGGGTATCTCTGTTGTATTCTGCATTAGCAGAGATACCAGAGACAGCAGAGATGCTAATCTTTGTAACAGATGCTGACTGGATGGAATTAATAGGTCAGACATAATACTGCTTCAGCTGCACCCCACTTGGAAGGAGACAGTCCATATTTAAGCAAGAGACAGGATCAATAACTTACAATTTCATTTTGAAGTAATCTCCTGCTTGGGAAGAATTCAACTAAATGACCTCCACAGGTCCCTTCTTGCCTAAATTATTCTGTGATAGGGAAGTATAGCCAAAATTACCATACAAGATTTCAGTTTACCATGAAGTCACAAAAGATGGGGGTGGTTTTGGTGGTGGTATGTACAGCTCAACACAACAAGCACTAAGTATTCTGTATGTGTAAAGCTACACCAAGCAGAACCTAGTGAATCTTATTTTCAAAGAAAATTCTTGATTGTCACTAGTTTTCAAGCAATTTCTATAATATTACAAGAATGCTCAAAAGGAGTTCTGAAGAGATCTGGTGCCCAAGGAGAACATTTCTCCAATTTCTTAAATTTTTATGTAGTTAATAAAGAACACTTTAAATTTGAAGAATAGTTCATTGAGACTCTCATAATTAATCATACATGACATACATTATGCAAGGTCTGGAGAAACATGAAGAATTAGCATTTAAAAGAACAGAGTTCTGGCACAGACATGTCATTGCAGCTTCCGTCACTATAAGGTGGCACCACAAATTTACAGATAGAATTTGCTTCAGGCTTTTACTAAGAAATCAAGAATTCCTCCTAAGAATTTCGTCGAAAATAGAAACCAGCATGTCAAAGTGTCTTACAGAAGATGAAACTCTGTATTTCTATACAGCCATTCCAAGTATAGCACAAGCAAAAAAGCTGCATCAAAGCTGTCACAGCCTGATCAAATGAAACAACTGAAAAAACCTCTAGTTGAAAGAGGTATGTTAAAATTGAAACATTCTTGCTTTTTAGTTAGGGGCTACATTGCCAGCACAAACCTGAATCACAGCTACTGCTGAAGACTAACAACTTTCTAGCCATGCTTCAACCAAGCACAACATCTGAACTTCGTTATCGGCAGGCTCACTTATAAATAGTTGTCACAAATGCATTCACAGTTATGCTAACTTCACAAGACATAATTTCACATCAAGCCATCAAAACGTCTACTGCGTTTTGAGATGTAAAGAAGGTTACATCATCTGCAGTATATGTAGATTAAATTGGCATTCATCTCTGCATAAAAGTGTTGGTGCTTGGTCCATTTAAAGTAAAAGATTTAAAAAGAATTGTCTTAAAGGCATATTTGTATTTCGGACATTTTAAGCTGCAGCACTATCATACACACAGTGTATGCAATACTGCACACAACGCAAAACACAGCATCTGCAATACTAATTTTAAAAAAGAGGAGGTTTGAAAGCCACACGATACAAAATAATAAATAAATAAAAATCACTGCATCTCCTCTATGGCATCCCATGTATTATGAATAACCTAATCCAGCGTACACAATCCCACCCTCTGCCAGACATTTACCTGACAATATGTAATATATAAAGTAACATAAATAGTTTTACTTATTTTATAATTAGTTGTATTCCTTGCTGTGATTTCTCTGCTGATCTGTCATCTTTGGTTTTAACCAAATATACATAGGTAGAGCCTACAGTAGGAGACAAAACAGCTGAAGCACATTTCTAAATTTACCATGCAAGTATCTTAGATTTCATATTTCTATTGAACTTGAATACTTAAAGAAAATGCAGTAAGGCAATCTTTATACAGTTAGGGGATTTTAATTCAAAGTGGTCTACCCAGCAATAAACATGCACTGAAAACCACACATCTGTTATATACTGGGGGTCAGGGAACAGTTGGTATTAAAAAACTCACAAAAACCCCTCAAGCACACCCCAC
>VZSC01003139.1:261681-277587 GCA_013398225.1 Steatornis caripensis | reverse complement strand
GTATTCCTAATATGAGCAAAGTAATACACAGCAAAAAGTATACTGTCTGCAAGTCTAGGCTGATATTTATTTCCTAATTCTTAGACACATCATCAATTCCTACCATTAAATGCTCGGGTTAGAGAAAAAAGGTTTTTCCCCCCCTCTATTTAAAATCTAGGTAAATAAAGGCAGACTGAGAAGCATTTGTTTCATAGACAAGCCATTTATGCCTGGCCGTTAACATTAAGAGCATATCTACTTGAACAACTAGTTCTCTACAAGATCCTCGTCAATCTAACACCAGCTAACAGAAGTAACATAAAAATGAACCAGACATGCACCGCACTGGAAAAGAGATCATGGCCCTACAACCCGCAGAAGTGAGAGTTGAAGTCTACTCCCAATTTTACAGCTGATTTAGAGAGAACATTTTCCCAAAATAAACATGCAGCACAAAAGTAAAAAATAAAAAGGCAAAAGAAAAGTTGGAAGAAAGCAGTGCATAAACACAGATTAAGGGTTAACTTAAACATTGTTCAGAAACAGTAAATGCAGACAGTCCAGATTGTTCAGTTCCATTATGCCACTTCTTCAACTCCTCAACCTGAAACCTGTAGGACAATGAAGCACTTCGTTGTCTATAACCTCACCAACCTCTCCTAGTAGCTACATACTGTTTACTTTTCACATCTACACCTCCAGCCCAAGTAGTGGGAGATACAAGACAGATTCAAACCCAGTAAAAGGCTACACCACCAGTCCATAAGGCAACCAACCCACAAAGGATATTAAATACAAACTTCTGCATACTCATATTTGCTCACTTTGTAACAAGTGAAGAGAAAACCAAACTAGGATTTTCACTGACTGAAGTCAAGGTCAGCTGGATGTCTGACACTAAGAATATCTTGTTGCTTTACAAAGAATATATTGTTGTGTTTCTAGGATAGAAGAATGAAATCCATTACTTTTGTTCACAAAGAAGAAATACAAGCCCAGTCTTCCAGGAACAATTTTTTTTTCTAATTATTTTTCATCATAGATTTATGTTATATCTAAACTGATGTTATGTTGTATCTAAAATACCTTTTTTCCCAAAGATTTAAACTTGGTAAAAGCTATAAATTGTGCAACAAATCTAATTTCGATTGCATTAGATAAATACTGGGGCACTGTCAAAAACAGCTGCAAGGCATGTAAACAGGAACAGCACTGGACTGACAACGTCCTTTGTCTAGTAACCCACATAGAGCACATCAGGTTTCATACAGCATCATTTTAGGACGTCCCATGAAACATTTTTCCTATCCCATCATATTCTATCATAGACTTCATGTCATATCGACTTCAAAATCCATCCTATCAAAATAAAACCATGACCTTCTAGGTAGGGGAATGGGAAGAGGGCAAGAGTCATTGGGTAAAAAAAGGGGTGTCAGGCATCAAATACACCTCCTAATATCCAACTGATGTGGCAAATGTTTAACACCAGGAAGAAGGTTTTCAGTCTCAGTTCTACCATTCTCTTACATATCAGGTAAACGGTCTGCTTCCTCCTCCCCTGCATGGCTGCTAGCTATGCTATAACAGCCCTTACCGATTTTTCTGGGTTTTGGGGGCAGGTGCTCTATCCTACCACTGAGAACTTCCTTTTCAAGCAAAAGGATGCAGAAGGCTCATATGACAACCATCAATTTTTGTGAAAACTTTTACATAAGAATATTACACAAACTGCTGTACTCATTTTACATCCTTTTCCTGTTGCATATAAAATGATGCTACAAAATCAAGTTTTATTTTCCAAATAAAGGTAAAGCAGATGTTAATAAGCTACTTTAAGTGTTATTCCTTCCACAGTAAATAAAATTTGCACTGTTAGCGTAATGTTTTGGGCTTCACTCTCTCAACATTCTCTAAGTTGTCACAGATGCTACAATTATAAAATAAAACATCTAACAACCTACGATATTTACTACAAAGGCATTGTATACTATTTTCTTATCAAAAAGCAACAATTCCTAAAAACACTGTAAAGCTGAAGGAAGCTGTTATAAAACAAGATTTATATGGTATGAACTGTTCACAGTTCCATCCCTAGAGTGTGAAATCAGTGACTGAGGAAAGATTTCACAGGAACTTGAGCGCAGTGCTATTGCAAAGGATTTCCAGTTTTGGTCTCTTTGCCAAATCCTACGTGTTTGCATGCTGCAGTAGTTACTCACGCAAAGCAACACATAATCAGCAGCGTCTAAAGCTTTTTTACATTTTAGTGAACATGGAGCTCTTTCCTCTCTATCAGTATGTATCTAATACCTTAAGCATGGCAAGGTCACATCTGAAGTAAGCACTGGGGAAGTTCTTAACGCCACAAGTCTAAAAGTGTTTCTGATGTCATGTTTTAATAAAATTCTGGAAATATCTTTGAGTTCTAGTTGCAGCCAACATCGAAAAAAGATGCAAAATAAAGAAGGTAGAGGTAGAACTTGAAGTTCAATGTGCAAATGAATGATTGACATTAGCATTTTAATTGCTTATAGGCTTTGTGCATTCATTTAATAACACTTCACAGTAAATTCAAAACAATGAATTCCATTTTTCCATAACACACACATCATCACATTGAAACACAGGGATCCCTTGGACAAATGACGACAGCTAGAGCAACACTGAAAGACTGACAAGGCTATTACCTCCACTAAGCATGCCTCAGTGAAATGCCACGAACACATGCATACATTAACTGGAGGCTCAGTCAAGCATTCCAACTCAGCGGCTACAGAGCTAAAAGCAAAGGCTTCCCAGACCTCACGTTTATAGTACATCAGTGTCTCTCCTTTCTTATGCTGCTAAGAAAATTCACCAGCTGCATCTGAAACACAGCTCCTGAGAACAAAAGGAGGCACAGCACACTGCAGCAGCGCACCTCCTGATCTACTAGGCATCTCTTTAGAAGGCCATACAGAACAATAGCAGAGGCCTTTCAGCATAGCTCCTACACAGCCCATGGGGCTAGATACGTAGCATACTCACCCTTACCAGATGATTCAAGACTTGTGATTATAATTTTAAATAAATAACTAACAATTTTTTGTTCCCTTCATTACCCCTCGAGTTTTAATAAATGTGAAATAAACAAAACTCCAAAAGACTCCACATAAACACACATAGGAAGAGGCTTACTTGTGGTACAAGCATCAACAACAAATACAAAGGAGTGTATCTGCCCAAATGCCAACTTTTTTCCTGACCAATAAACAAGACGTCCTCAAAGAGAAATGATCTACAGAGATAAGTGCCTTTTCTCTTTATACTGAAGTATCCTAGTGCAACTGTACTGAAGTCACTTGACTCCAATTAATACCAGGGCAAGAACAGAATATGGCAGAAGTAAGAGATTAAATCTGGTGTTAAACTCATAGACCTAACAGCTAAGTCTTCCTCACCTTCCAAACTAAGATTATTTTTCCATATATATTCTTTTCAGTTTGCTGAGTTTTACTCCGACAGTCAGGTGTTATGGAAAAGTGACATTTGCAAGCTTCAAGTCAGTTAGGGAAAAAAGCCCCAAATTATTCTATATATATCCAAGGGCTGAAACTATGAAAACTAATTTGACAAAATTTGACACAGCCATGCTTTATTCTTTCTATAAAGATTCTGAGCAAAGTATTGCTTCTACATTGCTGTGGTTTAGGAAAACACTGTAGTTTGAGGTAAGTTTCCTTACTGCGTGTTATCTCAAGCATCTGCACTACCTGGAGAGGGCATAATGACTTGTTAAATTCTGCCTTGAACAAAGGTGGCTTAGCAGAAGTTATTTGAATCCTGCACTTTGTGTTGAAAACTACTTGGCAAATGAACTGTTGTGCTGCTCAAAATAATTAGGGAGCTCCAAGAAGAGTAAAGAGGAAGAAAGGCAGATGGTAATTAAAAGCTTAGTATTTTGTTTCAGAGTTTTTAGGTATATTGTTTAAAAAGAAAACTTTAACAGGATAGATTTCAATACACTAAATACGTATTTAAATCTTGAGGATGGTAATGGAATCAGTATCCATAAACAGCTAGCGCCAACATCCTGCATTCCATACCCTAGAGCTACATGACAATTTACATTTTAACTTTTGGAAAGAAGGTTTTTGAAATTATATCCATCAGGCTAAACAAATAGATTCATGAGTGTTATTAACAGACTATTTACAGTCATGTTGGTAAGATCAGAATTCAATTTTCCTTTTTTACGCATTTGTCTTTGAATAAAGTTTTAGCACCAAAATAACGTACTGTTTTTTCCTTACAGCGTTTACACCTCAAAAAGAATGATTCTCAAAACACAAATATGTGAGATGAGCTTCTTTACACTACAGAATACTTCAACAAGAGTGCAAAACTATTAATCACAAAACTTAATCTGAACACATACAACATGAGAACATTATCCAGAGCACAGTATAATATACTGAATATTTTTTTCTTACCTTGTCTTGAAGGAACCCAGGTTAGGCCTTCAATCTGAACAAGTTCTTCCCCTTATACTGGCTGAAAAGCACATATTGCAGATTTGTACAAATTAATAGAAACATCACATACATCTACACAGGAATAACTTTTCTCATTTATTTCTTTTTAAACACATGAGAAGACAATAACAAGGTATCATTGAGCTTATGATTTGAAGTATCTGAAAACTAGATTCCCTCTCTTACAAAAGCTTGCGATTTGGTTCCTCTCAACCACTAACCAAGGGAAGCAACTCCCTTATAAATCTATGAATAAGGGAATTACACATAGTGTAATTCCAGTCTTCTCAGTCACAGTTGCTTTTTTCCTCTAGCGGTAGGAATAGTCAGAGGTGAAATAGGGAAAGGACCCATGGAGACCACCAACAAGTCTGAAATCCTGTTAAACCACTAACAATACCAAAACTAACAGACCCTGACAGAATAAGCTCATAAACAGAGAAGACTAGGGACTAAGCTGTGGGGCACTGCAGCTCCCTTTGTACATAGAATTCCCTGTACTCTCTGATGACTGAAAGAAATAGTTTTCATTTTCAAGATGCTCCAGCCAGTAAAGAGGGAGAGATTTAACATCTTGTGACTTCAAGTTCCCTTTGTTTAGACTTAATTTTCATGAAAAAACAAGGTTCATACTTTGCTTGTCACAAACAAAAACAACAGGAGAACACAGGACACTTGTTAATCATTTAAGTTCAAGCACAAAGCCACACTGTAACAACATAACAAACAACAACTTCAGTGTTATTTCTACAAAGTCACATAATTTTTTTCCGCCCCTTACAATAAGGAGGAGAAAGGTTGCAGTGTCCAGTAGGATACAACGCGGTGGATCCTTTATACACAGGCTCTTAGACGAGAGTTAGAGAGGAAGAAATTGGTTTAATCACTAGGCAGAATACATGCAGTCCTACTTGGATGGCAGTGGTTACCACTTGCTGTGAAACGCTTGTACAGTCATCTCAGGAATGTTTTTTCCATGTTTAATGTTTTTCACAGCTAACAAGGAAATGACGACAGATAAAAAGAGAATGCTAGTTGGAGGTAGCTGGTCTCTAGCAAAATTGCAGAATGTACCCAAGACACACACACAGCACAGACACTGCTTATTTTGCATGGCGCTCTAAGCCACCTGGCTGAACAAATCAAGTTCCCAAGAATCTGTTCGTGGAAGAATCCTCCTCTCCCTCTCAGCACTGCATATTTTTAATGTATCATCATCAAGCAGTCATTCTTAGGTCATAAAAAGCCCCAAAATATAACAATGAGTGTCTGAAGAAGTGTCCTATAGCTCAGTAAAACAGCCCAAGCTTCCCCATTTTCCCTCCAAAGGAATCTGTTTACATGGCCAACACAGGACTCAGGACTGCTGTAGAACTGTTTCCATCTGCTCTTTGCAGAGCAGCTATACTACAGCATAAGGCTGAGCACTCAGTAAGCTCTTTGTACCTGTTCTTTTTGCTGCCACGGGCAAAACAAAAAATAAGGAAGGATTTCATCTCCAAGGGAAATTCGTGGTAAAAACTTCAAGGAACAGACAGAGCAAAAAGGATTTGCTCTAGAACAGCTGTTTCCCAAGGCCTCAACCTGCAAACATCAGATGTTCTACAGGTCAGAAAAGGTTCAGGTTATTTTGGACTATGCATTACTTAAGAGATCCGTGACAGACAATAACGACTGTTACTGCAAATGGGTGTGGATAATATTCCATCTTGCTCTGCCGGTTGTTGTATAACTTCATTTCCTGAAAAACAATGCATACTTCATAGATGAGCCCACCCAGTTGCCAGAGAATCCTATTTGCATCAGAAAAGTAATGTTCAGATCTGGCCTTAGACAGGATCTCCATTACTATAATTTCATGGTTATATTCAGATTTATTTGCATAACATAACCACGCAATAATAGAACTGCATTAGTTGCAAACTTCCCTAGCAATGTTTGTACTGATTCTAGTTTAATTTAAAGCATGCAGAAGAGGAGGGTCTCTGGGAAGCTGCCAACAATAACGTCCTCCCACACGCTAAGCAAATAGTTTGTTTCCTCCACAGGAGACAGATCAATACTCAAGAAACAAAACCAAAACCAAGAAAAGCTAAAAGCTTAGTCATGTAAATCAGGGTGGAGGAAAAACTAAAGAAAACTCCTCATTGGCATTCTACAACTTCTGCAGACCCCCATGGCCCATTAACTAATTTCTATTAAAACACACAGCTCTAGAATAATAAATGCCAATGGCACATTTCTAAAGGTTTGTGGCAACTGAAGTAAACATGTCCCTGTTCCCAGGACACCAAGAGACAGAAAATTAACCAGAGGTTAACTGGGTCATTAGCTAGAGCACAATATAGGTCACTGCAGATTTAATTTAGTTTGTATTCAGCTAAAGAATCAAATACAGCAACCAGTTCTCACAGCAGGAAAACAAGTAACTTACCAGCATGTTAACGTCTCTTGGATACCAAGGCACCAAGTCTGTCATTATGATTCATACCACTTGTAACTAATTTCACATTATTTTGATGAAATAAAGTACAGTGTATACACATATGCATACAATTTAAATGGTTCTGAATGCAAGTATACAAACATATATAAAGAGAGAATATTTAACACTGCATACAGTCTGCTTTTTTGCCTTTTTTAAGCTGGAAAATATTTAAATAAGCTTTCCCTCCTAAAACAGTGCTAGTAAGTAATTGATACATGAGTCTAAAAAAATCATTGTGTGGGTTAAGAAAAAGCCCAAAACACTAGGTTTTAATTAGAGTTTGATTAAGACCTAAGTAACACGTATATAAAGTATTTTGCCTCAATAGTCTCTTATGAACGAAATACCTCAATAGCTGTAACAGGAGGAGCACAAGAGCCTGAACATTGCAAGAATTGGCTATATTGAACAGATTAAACCTTTAGGACCAGATTGTATCCAACAGATTTGAGGAAGTAGATTCAGAAAGATTGCATGAATTATCAAGAAAGCTGTAGCTACATCAGGTTTTAATTAAGATACTACCAACTCTGTCTGTTAGGAGTACTAAAACTGCCTTAATTTCCATGACTGCTGTCATGTTTGTAGGTAGACTCCTGTTCTTAGTGCTTTCTCCTCTTTTATTGCTGTGTAAGAAAAAAAACCAACATCAGAAGTGCCTGCAGACAAGATGCACTGGTAATTACACATAGAAAACAAAAGACATAGCTGAATGGCGGGAGCCCATAGATCAAAATGTTAGGCGTAACATGTGGCACTAAAACTTTGCGATAGAGATGTACTGATTGTTTTCTCTCAAAGAGGCCATCTTAGTCTGAAATTCAACCTTTTCAATGAAAAAAACAAGCAGGCACAAGGATCCAGTGCCAACAAACTCATCAGTCTAAAATCCAAAGTGACAAATAAGTCAAAGTTAAATCAGTGCTAGACTTGAGAATAAGTTTAGCCACACAGCTACTGTATTTTGATGCAGGCCAGTATCTAATGACCCCAGTACCCAGCAAATAATTTAAACTACATCAGCAAATCACAAGGCAAGTATTTCTTTACCAAGAATGACTTGAAAATTAAACAATTCTGCTTGAGTACTGTAGCTTCATCTAAATTGCACTTTTAAAATGGCATAATTAATCAAGACCTGAATTACTCAATGAGAAAGCAACAGTTGCATTTGTTTGAACAAGGCATACATAAACACGTTGTCGCTCCAATATTTGATTATAGCACTACACCATTGGGCTCTGTGATATCTTCTCTATTCCATATTCACTATACTAGCATTACCATTCTCTAGCATTTACATTGTGGAATGATCAAGAGTCCACTTGGTTATTTTTATTTATTTTTCACTGAATTCCAAAATTATCATTAAGTTTCACTAAATTATCAATCTGCAGAATACAAACACCTTCTTGATTTTCAGGCAGATCTCAACTAATTCTTACTACAATTAGTTGCAACAACTCACAGAAGGTGCTTAGCACTATGCAAAATCTGGCCATGTTACGGCTTTTTAAATTCAAATGTATTTTCTTCCTGTATAGTTCCCACTGTCAATAAATAGGGCTTCTTAGGACACACAGTAGCTTTCAAAAAACCCCGCCTACATTGTAAACATTGAGAAAAATGAAGAAATTGAAACAAAGTTAAACTGAATCAGAATCAAGCTGAAGCCAGATTGAGCTTACAAAAAGTCCAAGTGGCCACACAACTTCATAATGAAACAAACTAATCTCTATTTCTCTAACTCATTATCTCAGATGAGTAAACTAAACTTAAGGTCAGAGTTAAGAAGGGTCTGGACAATTTCTTGGAAGCTTTGTAGACGTTTTGTAGATTTTTGGCATTTCTTTTCCTGTATCTTTGTTCTCAACTAAAATAACATTAAATTCAGAGGACATTATTACAGCTCAGTACACCACAACATGTTCTACTGAAGCTTCCTAAAGTCTAAACAAATCTTTTCTCCTTCTACAGTTTGCATTGCTTACAATGCACCTAGAGAAACAAAAGGCACACCTTATGGTCTGAGCGCATGAGCTTTAACCAACAGCAGGTGGTTCTTATAGGTAGAACAATGCTAAAATCAAGCAACTGTGTACCCCATCTCCCTCCTTAAATATTATTTTTCCACCTGTGTCCCGGTATATAAGCTTTCATAAGTATAAACAGAGCAATTTGATTTTCATTTAAATCATTCATAAGAAAAACAAGCATAATGAATTATTTCGGGTTTTTTTTCCTGTCTTGGTAATATTAAAGTAGGCGAAGATGTGTGTTTTCAGTGACAACACTTGAATCCTCAGATTAAAGATTAATAATGTATCACACATGCTGATGAATGCATGATTCATGAGAGACACACAAACAGCAAGTTGTATTTAAAGCTTTGTATGGCCATGAATAGAACACTAAGACGCATACACTGGAAGGCAAAAAGAAAAAGAAAAAAATGCCTAGATATGGATGCAAAATCATGTTTCACACAACAAAATGTCTGCACAGCTAATACATTAACAAACCACTGCTCAAAAAAATAAAGCTGACAAGCAATAGTCCGGTATCAGACAGCAGCCATACTTCGTGTCAGAGAGGTTTCCATATCATCGCAAATGTAGACTGCATTGCAGTCTGGTGATTTTCTTAAAGCCTCACTTGCTAGAAATTAACCAAGAAGCATAAAACTGATTTCATTAATAACTTAATTTTATGTTGCACAACTGTAGAAAAGCTCAAAAACCCATACCTAAACAGCTCAAAGAACAAAAGCAAAATAACACTACCTGGTTTTGCACTTAAGTATAATGGATTCCAAATCCAATGTGTTAATTTACTTTTTTTTTTTAAATAGGTTGATCTTAAGATCCTGACAGGATGAGATGGAATAAACAAAAACATAAGACCAAAGCAAGAAATTCCAGACTTTTTTTAAAATTCTCTACTGTAAAATTTTTTAAAGCTTATTATAAGCATGCAGCTTCCCAGAATTCAGAGACATATATCACCTGCATTAGTAGACTATAAACCTAACATTTCTTTCTCCAGTTCTTGCAGACCTACAGAAATGTGGCTCGGGAGTTCTCTTGCTGAAACGTGCATCAAGATCCCAGTTAAAAAAAAACAAAACCCAGTAAAATCAGTGTTTAACTAAACTAAGTTTTGTAGTGCTACCCACTCTAGCTTCATGACCATGTGAATATACCCATTCTCCAGCACAGGGTGTCTAGAGCAGATAACGTGAAACGTAACAGCATTTAGACATCAGAAGTTTCACTAACCAAATCATCACCCTGTACAATAGGGTTTCCACACCACATGCTTTAGTGTCATTGCTTGCAGTTTGTTCTTCCTCCTTCTCCAACAGATGATGTGAAATGTTCAAAAATATCTAAAATGTATAGCCACCTAAATATTATGTTTCTGAGCCACCTTTTTATAATACAGTAGTAAATAAACCTGTAAAACTAAATTTACAAAAAGGCTTTCTGGTAAATGAGTTTAACTGCTTCCGTTTTTTGCCTACTAAGAGTCAAAGAAACCTTACCGTATTCCAACTTGAACAAAATCACCTTCACAATATACTAAACACAGTCATAGGTCATCAGATGCGCAAGTTTAATTGCTGCTTCTTCTGAATACAAAGTTTACATGGGACTTGGAACACAGTTTTAAACTAACAAGTCTTTCTTTTTAAAAAAAACAAAGAAAACTAATTCACAGAGAATCTTTAAGATTTTTCCTTCACTGGAAACGTAATCTTTCAACCTGCCATTCCAAAGTAACAGAGAATTTCCTCTTTTTCAGCTGCTATCTTTTTGTTTTTCTAAACAACCTTATTCTACTCAATTACTCGACTACCTTGAAGTTAGTTCCCTTCTCTTCATATCACACCTTACTGATCCATACTCAAGGACAGGCTCAGAACTACAAGCTACCACCTAGAAGAAAGCTTGAGGAGTCTTTGTGAAAAGCACAATCCAAACACAAATGCTCAAAACTTGTTAGAACAGTAAAACAGGTTCAATTTAGTGAAAAGATACATTTATAGGCAAAGAAAATTGATCAAGGATTATTAATTGCAACAGTGTAGACACAGTACAACTTGTAGAACTTGCTGAGCCAGAGGGACTTCTCAATAGCATACCTCTCCACGTTTGTGGTGTTCTTCCACACTTCAATGCCTATTATTGGCTGCAGCCAGACACGTCTCTGCGAGTGCCTTGCTGTGAGAATGAGAATACTGGATTAAACCAGAGTGTTATTTATCTTCAGTGTGCCCAGTACTATTTTTACTTTTGAGATTCCTAAACAGATATTTCTGAAGTAGACCAATAAAACACATGACAAGTTATTTTCCAATTTATGTTGAAACAGACTGAGGTACTCTACTGTTCAAATTATGTTATTACCACTTTCAGTATATCATGATAGTATTGCTTATAAAGGCACTCCAAAATAGAAAGTCTTGAAACAGGTACGCAACATCATTGTCCTATTTAGCAAGGCAGAAACGGACATTCCCCCACCCCCAACTACACAAATCTGTGCACAGCATGCTGCAGCAGCCACTTTCCTAGATACCTCTCTTCTTTTACTATCATTTAAAGAGACTAACTACTTAAGACATTGTCACACAAGACAAGTTATTCTAAAGAAGCAAAGGCAAATGAAGTTACTCAAGTAGATATCTAAACCTTGACATATCAGAACTTGCAGCAAACTATACTACATTGAAATTTATTTTGATCTCGGACTTACATTTTCTGCACCTTATACGCCAAGAATAGGATTACTAGAATCTAGTGATGAAATTCTACTTTAGAAATAAAATGACAAGTTCATATCTGCAGTAAATAATTTCATCTTGGAACTCTATTTAAGGCTCCTACCACAAAGAACAGCTGACATCTTCAGAAGTTTCCACTTTAAGTGCAGTAACTTTTCTATCAGTGGTTTCTGCAGAACACGTGCTTACAAAGGATAGAAGATAATACAGGAAAAAGTTCAACTTTTTTTTTTTCTTTCACAAGAGATAATATAATGGAACAAGTAAACTTGCACTACTTCCTTCAGAACATGATGCAACACTGAAGATACATTTAAGCAAAAGAAGTCTGACAGTTACTCTTCCTAAGGCTACTGTAAAAGAATATGAGATAACTCCTGCCAAAATCGAGTAGCAGCAACAGAATCTGGGATCAAAGGTTCAGAGGAAGTTACTTCCTCAGCTGCTGATCTTTCCATCTGTGTCAGCCAAATACAGAAGGTGAATACAAACAACTTGAACACTGTTTGGCAGTGTCATGGGCTATTCTAGGTTATAACCTTTCTAGAGGTAGCCTGAGTTCACCCAAAAGTAAATTAAGTCTAATTCATAGAGGACAGTATTTTTGCCTTTTTTTTCCTCCTTTCCCCACAGATGATGATTCATATCTTCTGATTGATTCCTCTACTGGAAACATTTCTTCAACTTGTCAGAATAGTCAAGTGCTGGATTACACAATACAATTTTCTGGGAAGCTGACACATGCTCAAACATTTCATTATAATTGACTTGGACTTAACAAGCTTAGTCTATGTTGTGCAAGATAAATCAAAACTAGACAGATCATTTTCATCCCGGCATGTGAGGAAGGGATGAGGAGCAGGAGAAATCAAGAGTATAGAAAGTGGCATGTTGTGGTTCAGTGTTTTTAAGTCCTGATCTGCAAATTGGTTTAGCTAATTCTGAGACTATCAGCAAAAAAAAATTGTGATCCACAGTCAAATGAACTGAGTTGCCACAACAAATCCACAGAGTACATTTTTTAAACTCAATTTCTGGAATCTATTTTAAAAGAGACCAGAAGTTTAAAAAATACCAGAAGTTTGAAAGCCATTTAACTGTCTTTACCTATGAAGCTTTCAACTTTTATTTCAGGTTTAGGTTCTGTTGTTTGTTTTCATTCAAAAAGCATAGCTAGAAATTCACTTAATACCACAACATACCTTCTGCGTTCTTTTGCATTTGTGCTGTACGTGCTAGACACCAATGTCAACAAGATACTTAAATTTATATGACTTACAAACCCACATCTGTAAGAACAATCAGCATGCTGGAAAGTTCAGACCTTGGTTTAGGTTTGTTTTAAATGAACATTATTTTTCCATGAGCTTGGAACCTGTCAGATACAGAAAAAGGAATCAGCTTATTTGTTCAGTAGACTGAACTCTGACTGTAGTTTGCCTTTAAGATTTTAGTCACATCCTGTTTTTATTGCACACTGCATAATAAGGATTAAAAGCATGGATTGCTGTTCACAGAAGACAGACTAATGTTTTATTACTTCTCACTGAATCGATCTAGAGGGGTTTCCTCAAGAAGTTGTCCAATCCATCTAGCTCTCTCAGGCATGCCCAGCTACACTGAGCCATTCTGGCTCCTGTTTCTTATCCATTCTTTAAACCTTCACAGGTTTCAAACCGCTTTCAAAAATCTATTTCGTATTTGCAAATAAGCAGCTCTTGTAACTATGTGGCCTTGATTTCTAGTGAAACTGCAGGCCATTATTTCATGTCCTGTATCCAACAAATGACGAAAAAAATATTCCCTTCCTCTTCACAATAACACGTGATGCATCTGAAACCCTATGTCTACCCTCAGTCTTGTCCTTCCTAGGCTAAGCACCAGTTTTCAGTCGTTCCTCATAAGTCACATTTCCCAGGGCATTTCAGCCTTCTTGTTACTTAAGCCATGTCACCATGGGTGCAGAAAAGGCCTCTCACCACCAGAGTAAGGGAAAAAAGTTACTCTGCTATTCTTTCTTTCAGCATTTGAGCAGCTATTGTCATCTCAAAGCTGCTAAAGACATTAAACCAGACTACCTCCACAGTGGCAGCATAAGCAGTTTTTAATGCAATATTTTTGAAATGGTTTTGCTCACATCATTGATGACATCATCACTTGAGTACATTCACTTTTTTAAAAGTCACATTCATCTAGCGGTCAGTATTTCTGGTTTGATTTCACTACTCCTTTAGAAAACCAAACTTATTCTGGAATGCTTTCAGTGCGAAGTAACATATATAAAAAACATGATTTATTTCAGTGGACATTCTTAAATGACTCAGCTGAATACATATCTGTCCTGCACAATGAATTTCCCAGTTGCCCCCCCACTTACTGTGCTTTGGCTCATTCTGCAGAGCTGTCTCAAAGCACACAAACAGGACACTTTTTGGATGACAGTAAGCCGGAAGATGTACCTTATAGGCCCATTTGAAACTTACTACAAACGTTAATTCAAATTCATCTGAAAGGACTAGATTAGACCTGGTATAAAGAAAAAGACCACAAAACACACAGCATGGATCTCAGGTGCTCAGCACCAACTATCCCGCTCTGCAAAGCTGCTTATGTTGCGTTATTTAGTAAAGCAGAACAGCATCTAACTACATGTTAGCTGATGAAAGATGAAGCACCTTAGCATATACTATGTATATATTAGCATATATTACTATGTAATATGTAAATCGAGCTCAAATTCGGTGTTAATAATTTCTCTGCTTTTGATACAAAGTTACCTCGCCACATATGCACAGTCTCCATTAAATTTCTTCACATGTGCAATTAAATCAAGGGAGTAACCTAGCTTATCCACCATAGCACTTACAGAAAACATTGGAAGTCTTGGAAGTTTCAGCTTCATCTTTTCTCTCTGGGTTGTCCAAATAACTTTAAACTTGTAATGCGTGCACACACACCCGTTCCAGGAATCAAGATTATGAATAGACTACAAATCCTTTATTATCCTTTTCTACAGGCAATGCCTTATGTTATTAAAAAACATTCTTTCTACTTTGAGATGTCATTCATCAGAGCTGTTGCTTCAGCTTGGCTTCTGCTTGACTGCTCACTTATAGTTCCAAAGATTCCTATAGTGTAAAGGCACAGTCAACAGTTAACAACCGCAACACTGCATTATACACCCATGTTTTTTTATTTTGTTACAATGGCAGAAAAGACCTATTTTATCTTTAGTTATTAGAAGACAAATTTAAAAATAAATCTGTTTCAAGTCAGTAACCTCACAGTGTTTTCTTTTTTCAGAACACCATGGACATCATATTTTTTTATTTGGTTATCTTAAGTCTACATAGACATTATTTAAAAAAACCCAACCAATCAACTCTGGTAGACTAGTAGGCTGAAGAGAAGAAAATAAAAAAAGATACTAATTTGAAGGTCACTTAATTTTGAAATGCCATTTGGACACCTAATTAGTCCAATATGTAGAGGTCTGCTTCCAGTGAAATCAATACAACTTCACTGGTATTTCAACTCCCTTCAAAAACTTTAACGGAGCTATCCAAATGTATTTATTAAGTGTATATAAAACACATAAGTCTGCTGTAGAAGAGCTTATTGCAAGAGCGCGGAGCATCTGCAAAATACAGACTACCTGTCTCCACAGACCATAGCTCAGTTTAGAGATATCCAAATTAGCTCTAAGTAGTTTAACTACATTAGCATCAAGGTCTGCAAAACAAGGTAAACAGAGCTCTGCTCAGATCACTAACATAAATACATTGCTTCCAGTACTCACGGAATCTCATTTGGAGCTAGCTCTGTTGTACTGCAAAGCAGCTGTATCTCCAGTGATCCACAGGCTAGATGGGTAAGACTATCCAAGGCCAGATTCCCAGAAGTATCCAAGCACACAAAAAGTAGCAGGGGACACACTGGAATTGAAGGTGGTGTTGATTTTGGCAGCAAAAGGAAGACTAGGGAAAATGTGGGCCCGCTGCTGAACGAGGCCGGTGACCTGGTGACACTAGACACAGAGAAGGCAGAGTTACTGAATACCTTCTTTCCTTCAGTGTTCACTGCTAGGACTGGCCCTCAGGACTCACAGACTCTGGAGATAAGAGAGGAAGCAC
>VZSC01003139.1:243410-256448 GCA_013398225.1 Steatornis caripensis | reverse complement strand
GAGTGGCAAACGAACTTTATATGTAGAAAGCTCCATAACTTCCGGAACTGCCTAACAGCATTGTATTTATATGAAAAATATTCTGGCACAGCTAGCGAATTGCTAAACATTTTCAGGGTAGCTATTTGTTAAGCATATCTCAAAAGATTTGAATACATACAAGCAATAACTTAAGAAGCATCACAGACAAAGCAGAAGTTGTCATTTTGTATCCTTTCCTATCATCTACTTTCAGTCTAGACTTAGCACCAAGGTGGATGAGATGGAGGAAGGGGAGCAGGGGGAGGCAAAGTGGACATGGATATACCAGCTGAAAGAACAACCAACTCCAGCACGACCATGGCAAAACGATGGAAAATCCCAGCTAGCCACTGCAGTATATTTTTGTTCTAACAAATTAGATATCCCTTGTGCCGTTCCACAGCTCACTTAGTAGCCCTGTCACAAGAAGATTGCCTAAGAATCCACATGCAGACAAAACTCCCACTGGGTTTTAAGACTGGGCCCTGTGAGACAGGCATTAGGTTTCTAAGGATAAGTAGCTCCCCATAAGCATGTTGAATGCTCTAACAGCTGTCTCATCATTGCAGATGCAATGGATGCACCAGTGGAAGACTAATGAAAGCAAAGATATCAACATGATAATGTTGGCACCTAAGCCCCTGCCCTTAGATCAAAGAGAACAGCAAAACTCAGCATACAGATGATGAAAGGAAACTTATAATTCTAGCATAATTAAAAGTTATTGAACACTACAACTTTATGGCTATAGCAAGCCGATTTAATGTTGATTCGGACAAGAAAAAAAGATATTCTTACCTTGCAGTGTAACTGATACTACAAAGTTTTCCACTTTTATACATGTACACAGAAAAAGTTAAGCAGAAACAAGTACTGCAAAGTTTTGTTTGTTGTGGTTTTTTTTTTATCAGAGACCAGAACCCTATCTTTCAACTACTCTTTCTAGATTGTAGCTGATCTCCTACACACACACACGTTTCTCTTGACTTAGTATCACACCAGGGAAAATTAGAGGAAGAGAACTTAAAATCCTGCATAAAGATGAGTATCTATATATGCTGTAAAGTAGGAATGATACTACTGCCTTTTTTGTAAGACATCTTTACAATTAAGATTTCAGACACCACAATGCTCCTGCTCACCAAGTTACCCACAAATATCACCTTCAGGTTCTTACTCTCATCACTATGCTGATTTTGGCCTCAGCTAGTTTTAAACTGACTTTCCTTGATATTATTATTAGCCTGAAAATAAGCAAGCACTATAAAACCAGTAAGTAGAATTTAATCGCAGGTGGTTCTGCCATACCCATCTCTGCACTGTATTTGCATTGTTTTCATTCTATACCCGGAACATGCAATCAGAGATACAAATAGAATCCACAGTATAAACATACTCATCCTGATACTGACACTCTAGGATTGTGAAATCAGGGCTAACTGAATTTGGTAAAAACACAAACCTAAAATAAATCTTTCATAACCGAAGGAGTTTTGTTAACACAGAGTAGAAATGCTTAAAATATATTAAAAGACTCCAAAATAACACTTATTCAGAGAATTCTGTACAGAAATTTGATGAAGCAGGCAACTGATAAATGGAGGAAGTCTTGGAATTGATTTCTTTTCAAACTTAACATTCACTACTACAGCTCTGCTGAAAACTAATGGAGGGATATGGGGTCCTAACAAATAACTACACTTTCTAAATAACAGGATGCTGTCACAGTTCGTGCCCATGGGTTGTAGGTTAAAGATGTCAACCTTGACAAGATTACTGGATGCCACTTGATGAAGCTAGCTCCAGATGGCTGGAAACTATCATGTGCCCCATGCCACTGCCCGCAACAGTACTCTGGGCATTGAAAAGCAAGTCTTGTGGCAACATGGTACTCCACAGAGAATTGCATTGGACAATGGAACTCATTTCAGAAACAATCTTATAGACAACTGGGCCAAAGAACATGGCATCGAGGGGGTCTATCATATCTCTACTGAAAAGTAAAATTATTAAGAAACTTGGTTCTGTCCCAGCTCAAACCAGGGCACATGAGAAGCACTACATATTTACACCTCAGCAATCCAATCAATTACAACCTGATCACATAGGGCTGATTCAAAAAAGAAGGGATCACTGGAGTCTAGCCAGCCTACACCTTTGCTCCATGGGAGAAAGGAGGTATATAGAGCTCTCCCCCCTCTCTGATGTCTGTCCAGCCTGTTAAACTTCTCACAAGGTTTCATAACCTTACTGGGTACTCTACTCCTGTTCTTTGAAATGCAGTGTGGTAGATGATCAATTTCACCCCACAAATACAAACACGTATTTCACATTCATGTTGCAAGCTATGAAATACTGTAAGCTTATTATAAGGAGTCCCTGCTCAAGAGCACTAGAAACAAGTAACACAGCACACTATCTTGTAAGAGGACAGAAGCGAATTGCAGGCTTTCTCAGTCTCAGGTCCTGAAGAAAGAAGAAATTCCGTTTGCTTTTTCATGTAATTCCAGGAACATGGCTATTACATATTTCCATTGTGTAATAGTGTTACCCTTTTGTCCACAGTCTGCCAACTGACATGGAGGCAGTATTCTCTGTAGAGTAGTCTCAAATCCAGCAGCCAGTTTATGCAAAAGCATGAGTGTGAGGTACCTTGAAAACAAACATATAAACCCTCTGCCTGCCCTCCAGTGCTCAAGATTTCACCTCCATTAGAGAGCTGCAGAGAGTCCAACATAAGCAGAGTTATGCATTAAAGCAAACAACAACTAATCCCAGAAAACAACTAGTAAAAGCCATGATACATAAAATTATAAAATAAAAAGCCATTGCAAAACACCATCTGCCAACTGGGATAGAGTATTCTTTCAACCTCTCTCAACAAGTTGAATGTTGAAAGTTTTATCTGAAAATGCCCCACGCTTTCCCAAAATCTCACTCTACTGCAATGTTGCTCTACCTTATCTTACCCACAGTATACACAAAACCAACCTGTTTGTGGCAATCTTAGACTCTCTAAGGAAATCAACTAATTCAGTCTTCCAACTAATTCAGTCTTCCCTTATTGGGGTAATAACTATTTCAAATCATAGATCACTTTACTACTTTCATCTAGATTCCTCCTAGGGAGTTTCTGTGTTATGTTTTCAAGACACATCCTTAAGAGGAAAAAACATTGGTATTTGACAGTTCCCAACAATACTGGATGAAAAGCAGATCTTTGAACTCATAGCCAAAGACTTAAATGAGGGAAGGGTTTCATTTCACGTTCAGCTTTTAAGCATTATTAGTGCCAAGGCATTCTGTTCATCTCCTGGTACCTAAATACCCTTGGGCTTACATGACACTTTCCTGAACAAAACTTGCCAAATTCAGACTCTATTCCCATTCTCTCTTCTCCTTTTCCATAGTTCAGCAAGCATTTAAAAATCACTTTTTTGAAGATTCTGCTGTGCTGGAGAACATTTTATTGCTTAGAACACTTGTTTCTGAATCAGACTTACAAAATTTGGGATACAGCGGTACATCTCAGGTGCATCCAAATAATCATGAACATATCAGATTGTGCTTGGCTATCAGTTATCTTAGTGTACATCAAATTATGTACCTTAATAGCTTGAGAATCATATCCTAGAAAAACTATCAAGAATCCCCTTTCAAAGACAGAACTATCTGGGATTCTGGGCAATGGAATTGATCAGTCAAATTTTGGAAAAAAAAACTTCTCTCCTTTTGTATTGTGTTTTCATTTTGGTTTTTTGTTTGTTTTGTTTTTTAAATCTTATAGGGTTGGTATCTCCAAATCTAGCTTCCAGAAGAAGGGAAAAAAAAGATAGTGTTGCTAGCTAATCAAAAGTCAAATCTTTCACCCCTTTTGAAGTTTTTAAAATTTAACAGGGATGTTATTTTAATTGCTTTTAATAACATCTCCATTCTTGCTAAGATTGGCAAAAAGTTTTGAAGTCTATGAAAATTATTTTTGTAATTTTCAAAATGACAATAACTATCAAGTCTGTCTGGTTCTTTTTAAACTGCAGTGATATTACAAGATAAAAGCAAGATGAACTCACAATTTAGTTTTATTGTTGATAGCACAGCAACTTCAGCTTTAATGAGATAAACAGCAGTCATTGAAGTACTGTACTCAGTCACTCTTTAGAACATTGCTGTGGAAGCTAGAAAATTTACTCATGAATTGCACTAGGTAATAAGCTACTGCAAATGCATCATACTGTTGAAGCTTTCACGTTCTGAAGCTGGTGATGTTAGTGCTCTAACCTGACACTACAAATCTTTATACAACAGACAGGAGGAGTTAGAAAGTCACAAGGATCATCTGAAACTAGATTAATCCTTTCCCTAAAGCCACAGTAAATACATTCATCAGTTAACATGCAAGTTTGTATTATGTGTAGTCATCTGATGGAAAGGGATTTACTATGTGAGCCTCTACTTTAATCTCTTGCATAACAGCCGGTTTAAAGAAGTGACCTAAAGCTGTTAATAAGAAAAACATCCAAGATTATCCAGAAGATTACAGGAGGAGTTAATTGAGGCTACGGCACTTTTCTACAGTACACTGCTGGAATACTTGCTTAACAAAACCAGGACAAATCACAATTCAACAGAAGTGCCTGGAAGAAAGGAAGAGGCATCAAGACATATGTTAAGTATGTAAAATAGTCTCCAGCATTCTTTATGGATGTGGAAACACTATGCTGAATCCTTTATTGCTTAGAGAAGAAAAATTTTTGTCTTGCCAGAGGACAGATTTCCAAAGAATGATATTTACATTTTCCTACAACCTGTAATTTTCTCATTTATCATTTGTCAGGGCCCAAAGACCTTTCACTGCACATAGGATGTTTGCATACGTTTAATGATCCTTTTCCCAAACAAATGTCACAGACTGAATGAGGAAATTAGTTAATACTGCTGATGTTGCTAATTTAACACCATTAATGTCACACTGTGAACAGCTACAGAATCTACAGGGTCTTGTATCATAGCTAAGCTCTACTGGTTGCAAGTCAGTTCTCCAGCAGACAGCTACGAGAAGACAACCCATGCAAATACCTCACGCAAGAAAATGCAATAACATTTTTAAAGATTGCTTTGATTCTGTAGTTAGACTACCAGACAAGTGTGACTAAAGACAGATCATTTGACAAAGATTAAAGGCACTAATTGGAACTCACTTATCTACACCCTTACAGCTACCTCCACTTTTATCAGTGTGCTAGGATTCAGAGCAGTCAGGAAAGAATCCAAGCGGATCACAGAAACCATTGAACCATGGTATTTATAGATGTACAGCAAGATCCAAAGATTTACCGAATTAATTAGATGGCAGAAGACCCGTTGCAGTGTTGCCTTCAGTTGCAACTATGCCTTTTCACCCTTCTCTATGCACAACTGAGTTACATTTTGTGAAGTAATTTGTCTCCACATATATTATCTATGAAAAAAGATTTCTAAGAGCAGAAACACATAATTTTTCTCTAAGCCACTGAAGTCTTCTGTGTGCTTCCTCTGACAAAGAAAGGATGACATAAAGAAGCCAGATTCTTTAGAAAGTCCTTCAAATGGTGCTGGTACTGGAACATCGGGGAAAATAAAACTTGATGAAGACTAAAAGGTAAATTATTTTAAATAGAACTAATAACACACTAACCCAATCATGCCCAAATGGAATGTACCCAAAAATAAGGGTGAGGAACTGGAACTGCAAAGTGATTCATTTGCAACAACAGGAGCTAGCAACTTCCGGGTGATCACTAGGCATTTGTCAATAACAGATATCTCCCTTAATCTGCTTAGTAACAGATACATATAGCATATTTTTATTTAAAAACCACATTGATAATTCTAAACAATACAGTCAGCAACATAGCTGGCTTTTTGTTCTTTCCCTACCCAGAGGCACAAGCTGTATGTTGGTTGTAAGACCACATGGAGGGTGAAAACTGGTGATGACTCACTATGTAGTAGAGTTTGGGAAAAAAGGAAACAAACACCAAACACAAAAAAACCCCCACCAATAAATGCTCTGGAACCAAGGCATTACAAAGCAGTGACAATCACTCAGAATTTGCCTCATCGAACCCATTTAAACTCTTATCTGACCAAGCTGACTGAATATCTCAATGCTGCAGAGACAAATTTATTAGATTGCACCCTGTTTTGCTCACTTAAGCAGGCCTGGTAAAGCTTTAATTTTTGTGATACATAAAAGCCACAGTGAAATGTCTTAATACAAACACGTCAATATTACAAGAAAGTAACTTGAACAGCTTCTTCAGAACACCCTAGAACACCGTAGGTGTTCTGAGGTCTGAGCCAAAGAAAGCAAACAGTTCATTAGGTAACCCATCCAGTTTTGTACTAGTATTTTCTTATCATGCACCTTTCTCTGCGACCTTTCTCTCTCCCAAAGTAATGAATCTCTAGAAACACTCATTCCCAACAACTGACACTCAAGGCACGTATCACACGCCTGGTACAGTGAGATTTGGAAGCCTACAGTATTAAAAGGATTTCAAATCCCAGCATAATGAAAGAACAATGTTCCTGACATAGCACAAGCCATAACAGTCTGCACCTTAAGCAGCTCTCAACTTGCTTCATACATACACACATAAATTCCTAACTTTCTCAAATACTCGAGATATTTCCGCAGGTCCCTAAAATAATCTAGGCAAAAGCCACAAGTTGGATCAAAGTATATCCATTTTTTACTTTTTTATATCAACCAACACGCAGTTTTTTCCCCCAATACAGTAATATTATTTCCTGGATCAAATTCAGTAATGTAAACTAGATGTTACTAGATTCATCAGAAGTTCTTTTGAAGAGATTTATTCCCTAGATTACCTAAAAATAGAAGAAGGAGGATACTATACATGACCATGTATTGAAATGGCCATTTAAACACTAGTAGGAGAAGAATACAAGTGATCATTCATACTCCTTTACAGCAGTCCTCTACAAAGTCACTGGGGGTTGCAAGTGTATGACTTATTAGAAGAGCACAAAGATTTTTCTTGCAATTACTGGACATGACAGATACGGACATTTAATACTACCCTGTTCACTACTCCAACTTAAATTCAGATGACAGGATCTTGTTATTATATTTTAGCAAGAGAAGATCCATAAATGTCATTATTACTTTTGGCATAAGATAACATACTCCGGTTGAAAATTAACACTATTACAACAATGCATCATAAACTTGTTAGTATTTTTAACTAAGACAAAAAGGGAGCAGTGGAAAAGGAAGAAAGGAAACTGAACAATAAAGCTTTATGAAGATCAGCTGACGTTAAATCCATCATTTTTTAAGAGTTCTACCAAGTATTTGGTGCGGGAGAAGGATCAGAACTTTAGTTCTATGGAGTGCACTGAGCTTTACGGTTTTGGTATTTCGACCTTCCTTAGAAGCAAGCTGCAATTTCCAAGACTGCATACTCTTACTCCTTTCACAGTCACAGAACTAAAATGTGTTGGGTTAGGATTCTTATATTAAAGCTATAAAAACAAAACAAAAAAACCCCACCCTAAAACACACTTCTGTCTTTGACCTGTGTTCTTCCCCTCCACTAAACTGTAGTAACTGTGGGGTAACATGCAGAGGTAACACTGCAAAGAAAGATGCATAAAGAACTTCATATTGTTACCACTTCAACCACATAGAAGACAGAATCCAGAGAGAAATACTACATCTATAAGCAGATCTATGAGAATCTATACAACAGGTCAACGGATCAGGACTCGCAGATACCAAAAACCTGCAAGAAGTTTTCCTCATTCTGTTTCCAGATTGTAAATAACATCAGCTTCTGACACATTTCAGCATCTTTAAGATCCACAATCTTCCTTTCCCAAATATTACCAGAAAACACAAGTTCTTAAATACACTGAACCCATCTATTAAACTAGGCAGTCATAGTCAATGATTCAGTCACAGAGATGGTCAGAACAGCAGACCCATTGTTTACAGTACTTTCCACCACAGGGATCGATAGTTTCAGCCTTTCAGAATGATTGCTGCCTGTCCAAGATCCTCAAACAAGGCAGGCAATTCAATTGCTCTCTTTTTAGGAACTTGAAATAAGGTGCTGCCTATTTATAAATGCGACATGTCTTCCTGAAGCAATGATACTTCATCCAGTATTTATGTTATTTCTTGCAAGGTATTGATATTTACAGTTGTTTCCCCATAACCACAAAGTTACTACCTTCATTTTAGAATACTATATGCAGATTAGAGACAACTCTGCAGCCTGATATGTTTTATTTTTGACACACTCTGCCAACAATCCATTAAACATTGCTAATTAGTACTAGTGATTACACATCTAAACCTTTATTTCACCACAAACTGCTTAAAACTCACTGAACTGTGAGCTGCTATCCTGATTTTGATGCGGAAGGTGAACCACGGCTAGAAAATATAGACAGAAATGAAAAATTACAAACTAAAGTCTAGTATAAGTTCATTGCAGATATTAACTACATAAAAAAATTCTACATTGTTCAGGAGGGGAGAGAATATCTCTGCTATAACAAGACAAGGTTACAGATGTCAATATGCCACTGTATATATTTCTTCATCATCAAATCACCATTTAGCTACTTCAGTTCATTGTGCATAAGTTTAGATAGTAAACACATCTTAAGTAGGAACTGCATCTGTGTTACAAAAAGGTCCCAAGTGTGTGTGTGTATATATATATAAAAAATAGGGTGTTGTAAATCTAAATGAAGTCATACCTTACCAGCTTTATGAACCTCATTCAGGTTTACAGACAGTTTCACTTCAACAGTTTCCTATATTCTGTTGTCAGATCTTTCACAGTAGTTAATTTTCTTTAGTGCCACTCTATTCTGAGCACCAAAACAAATTTCCTATCACACCTAAACTGCAGGAAGACAACATTATTTCAAACACTTTAATTGGAAACTTTGCTCACCAAGATTTGGAAAATAAGAACACAGATATACATCGCTGTATTTGTCACACATCTGTACGCACATACGTATACACACATATGCATACACACAGAGACACAGAAGGGTCTAGGTTAAACTGTCAAACTACTGCATTCACTTAAAAAAAAAAAAAGCCTTACCCAAGTGTATACACAACTGGGCCAATACAGAAAACTCAAGATTGCATTTCACTGTGATACATACCACTGTAGACACTAATGCGCACAGATCACATAAATCTGTGCATAAGGGATCGCAGGGCAGCTGCACGATACAAGCATGTATTTCACATATTACGAGAACACTAGAACTCAAGTACAATCCCTTACAAGATGGAAGATAAAAATTTCTGTTCACTGAAACATTCTTACTGCCTCAGAAGCAACACTTCTTTGGATGCTGCTTCTTGCTGAAGACCTTTACACTTGCAACATCCGTATTTGTAGAAAAACAGTTATGTCTAGTATTGATACAAGTCCGAAGTAACATTTTTATGGAATTCAGAAATATTACACATCTTTTCTTCTTCTACAGGGGTCAACCACTAATTAGTTGAAATCCTCCCTTGTCAAACTTGCATTATCACTCCAGAATTTCTCCCCATGCACTATTCGGGTGAGGTGTCAGGTGGTGGGACAGGCAGAGGAAAGGCAGTTAACAAGCAACAAACTACATTGAGAAATTCAAGTTATTTTCAAAAGTTAAACCAAAGTCATTAGAGATTAACACAAATGGGGAGGGTGGGAAACAAAGCAAAATAAAAACCAAAATAAACTCCACTCATTACAGCTTTTCAGGTTTCAAATTCAATCATGGCTTGTACTGGTATGAACCCAAAATATTCTGAAAAACATGAGCATACCAGAACATCCCTTTTTATACTGGAAATGTAGACCTGTTTCTCCAAAATATCCACTTCAGCCTAAGAAACTGGCCCAGCATATTGATGAAAGTGAGAAAGCATTCTGTCAAGGATACTGCAAGGGACAACTTGAAAGGCAGGTCTTATCTACTCTTCATGAAAATTCACAAAGGCATGGAGCTTTCTTCATAGAAGTATGATCTCAGCAACATGCATCACTAAATTCTAATGGGTTTGTAGCAGTTCTTGATCTTACTTTCACTCTACTCTGAACTTCACAATGAAGCTACATCTTCAAGTGGCTGAGGAAAGGATGTTGAGAGGAAAAATGAGAAAAAATATTGTCTGAAAGTACAGTTATTTGGAAAATATTTTAATCATTCTGTGCTATCTACAGAGCAAGAAGTTAGAGCTGTCTAGAATTCAAATTAATTAGGTCCAAAAACAATTCTGAAGGGAAAATAAGTTATATAAATCCGCACTCTTCCCAAGTTGTGGAGTTCTTCGGGATATTAGATATTAAATTTAGCATCTTAAAAATAGGCATCTGCTATTACACAACAGAAGTATTTGCTTTATTCCATCCCCTTTCTCATTCACAACAGAGAAGGGTCTTATTCACATAGCTAAATCAGTTACATTTGCAAGTTTGGTATCACCAAGCCCATCTGAATTTCTGGTTTTGTAGATGACTAACCACAGTCCTTCGCACCCGAGATCCTCGTAACACAGATGTACAAAAGGAAGTCACAACAGCAGAATACATAGGCTTCCTTAAAAATAAAACATACAGAGTCATAGCAAAGCATCATCTATTCCAACTTAACGTTTTGCTTAATGAAATAATATTAGTTACTTAGGTAGAAAAACTACAGTCATTTTCCTGTCCATTTAGAAGAAACTACGTAGGATCTGGTACTGAAAGACCAGACTAATCAAGATGGTTTTATACAGCAAGAGCAAACACTTCTTTCACTTACCTGAAATAAGACTCCTTGCAAGGAATCTAAAGCAGCAAAAAGAGTGATATGTAGCCAAAACACAAGCACAACAAGAACGTTTTTGCAAATATCAAAATCCAGGTAAAAAGAAAAAGTCCATTAAATACTTTGAGAATAAAACTGCATTTTCCAAATGAGATTAAAACAAATACATACAAAACTGTTCACATTCAAACCACAAAACATCTGTGGTACGAAAACCCCACCATGCCAGGAACCTTGCTTTGAATACCGTGATTCGTGCTCAAGGGAGTCCAGAGTTCACCTGAACTCCCTAGTACAGATTAAAAATAAAGTTTACCTATTTACACAAATATTTTGAATGTTTTCCTCAACCTCTCCTGTATTCCGTTTCCCCACTGCCCAAAACCCAGTAGAACAGTTAAGGCAAAATTAAGAAAGACAGTATGGAGGTTAGTTTGGTTTTTGAAGAGCACACTTAAACTTCCAAGTTTCACTGCTCCAGGACATATGATGAAATGCAAGGATCAAACAAATTCTATGAATGGGACTGACTCATAGGACTCTCATAATATAGTTAAACAAAACAACATCCTTACATATGACAGTTTTACTTCCCCGTAACAAGAAACTCAAGAAAAACACTGAACATAAGTGGGGACAAACTATAGAAGAACGTATTTATGTAAACACATTAAAATTATATTTGGAGAGGAGAGAGAGAAGGCAAGATAATTGTTATGCATATAGTTAGCACTAAAACAATTACTCCAGCTGCATCCTTTGGAAGACTCTTAATCACATTATACTCTAGTGCATAAGTTCTAAAAGCATGACCCACTATGCTTTACATCTCTCACATGCATTGGGCATAAAAACTATTGCACTGCAGATTAATTTTGGAACGCAGCTGACACTTAACCAATTAATGGGCCTTTCACGACTACCGTCCAATGGCATAAGCCCTTCACCATTAATAGCAAAAGACATTACTTACTGCCACAGTAAAAACGAAGAACAAAACATATTTTCACCAACAAGTTCTAGTTTTAATCTATCGAACTTGCCATTAGTCACAGAAAAGCAAAAGCATATATGCATTCATTTGTATGTTTGCAGGTTGGAGAAATCAAGGGATATGACGTGGACGCTGCACCTCTGCACGGTTTCACATCCATACATAACGATTTAAAGGACAACAACGACAAAAAAAAAGCCAAACAAAAAAATCCCAGCTCATTAGAGACCTACCTACAACTCTAGCACGTCTTGCAGTGCTGTTCAATAGCCCAGCACAGGACTAGGAACCCGAAGTTTTTAGCACAGTGCATGTTATTTTCCATCTCAGCCACTGCCTCACTGCGTGACCTTGGGCAAGTCACTTCCCCCGCATCTCAGCTCCCCACCTGACAGTCTCCTCCTCCGCAGAACAGTGAGGACGAAAACCCGGTAATTATTCACCACAAGCGACTCTGCACCGGCGAAGCTAGAATAGAAAGGGAGCAGGGGGCAGGGGGGGCAAGGCGAATGGGAGTTGGGGTTTCCTCACTTACAGGTGATAAAAATCTCCCCGACATTGATTCAGCCTCCTACCCAGGCGAAAATCTCTCCCCACACCTTCCCTGTTTCCCCACTGTACGGGTTAAACCGGAGGAGAAGCCGGCTGCTCCGGCTCGCCCGCCCCAAGCGCACGCAGCAGCCGCGGGAGCCGAGCCGAGCCGAGCCCTCCGGGCCTCCCGCCCCCACAGCCAGAACCCTCCCGGCGGCCCCAGCCCGGCTGCGCACGGAGCCGGCGATACTTACAGCACCCGCCAGGCGGAAAACTCACAGGTGGCCCGGAGCCGCCGGCGATCAACGGCTGAGAGGCGACCTCCGCCCCGGGAAGTCGGTCGCCTCAGCAGCAGCGCGGGAAGCGAGGAAACTAGGGCGGGGGCGCTGCGCTCCGCTCCCCGCCGGGGGGCCGCGCAACTCCGGCCGCTGCCGTCGCCCTCCCTGCGCGGGGCTGGCTCCTTCCCTCCCTTCCTCCCGCCCGGCTCGCGCCACCGGCCAATGCAGGCCGCGGCGAGGAGCCGGCTTTAACCATCTGTTGCGAGGCACCTCCTCCCAGCGCTATTGCCTCCCTTGCCGGGGGGCTCCCGCCCAAGCACCCCGCCGAGGAGTTGGGGAGCTAGAAAAAAAGCTTTAGTCCACCCCCCCCCC
>VZSC01003139.1:210927-243293 GCA_013398225.1 Steatornis caripensis | reverse complement strand
CCGGCTCCCCATGAGCTATTTGCCCTCCGCACCTTCAGGGGCCACGGCCCCTACCCGCCTCCCCTCCCCCACTCACCTCAGGATCGCGAGTCCCCTCCCCTCGCCCCCTCACGGCTCGCGCCCCTCAGCTCCGCGCGCTCTTCTGCGCACCCTCTGCTTTTTTCCCCCGCACAGCACCCGTCAGCTCCCTCCCTGCCGGGCAGGCGCCTTCCCGCAAGCCCCGTCGCCGCCACCGCTGGGGGGTGAGGGAAGAGGAGCACGGCTGGGGGTGCCCTGAGAGCGCTGCGGACCACCCCAAGCAGCCCCCGCTTCGGAGTGCAAGGTGGGGCAGCGAGGGGGATGTGTGAGGGGGAGCGTCAATCAGGGAAAAATAATTGCATGTGGGGTCTAATCCTCCTCAGGTGGGGATAAAGTCCTGACCTAATAAAACTTCTGTACCTCCCGCTCAATAATTGGGGTTCTCCGCATGGGGTGTCAGGCTAGCAGTGGTATTCTATGGAGAAATGTGCCTCGGCCTGCTTCAATGGGTACAACTCAGGGCTAAGATCTGCTGCGTTCAGATTTCCTAGACGTCTCACGTGGAGAAGCTGTTCTAAAAGAGTCAAAAGTCTCTTTCACTATTGAATAGTTTGGAGTTTTAGCCTTTCACGTTCCTAATTTGAAGGTTTTTCTATGAATGTGACGGCAGCCTATGCGCAGGGCCCTTTTTTTTGGGTCCCTATCTCCATGCCACATGACAGTAGCTCAGATGTTTGCGGAGCATGCGTAAACTTTACCTCAAACAGAGCCGTAGTTCCTGTTCTACTTCTCTCTTTATAGTAATAATTTCCTTGTTACAGCTCTCCCCGATCATGCTTTTTAATCAGGTCCCTACATTTTCAGTTGATTCTCCACAGAAAATCTACAGAATGAGAAACTAACTTTATTCCAACATGTTTCAGGGTAATATTTGTATGAAGATGCGTCAAGAAGATGACGCAAATTCTTTTCAACTTTGAGCAACTTAAAATTAACAAAACAGTATTGAGATGCATGCTGTGGAAAGGAAAAAAAATGTACATTTGTTGCATGTGTTGACACAAGTTCTAAATGAATTTTTGCAATTTTTTGAAGCTGTAAGATACACATTTCTCACAAGAGCAGTGCCATTAAATTCTAAGTTTAAAACTGGAGTATGGACCAGATATGATTTGCAGGACCTGCAGAATTTGAGATACATTATTATGCAAATATTGAGATCATCTTTTCTCGTTGACATGTATGTTATCTGTAGCTGGGTAGTCTTCTAATTAAATTAATCATAGCTCCTTTTATTATAAAAAAATGATTTCTGGAAATAAATTCAACCACCTGGATTCCATACCAATGCTGTTATAAAATGGCTTGTAAATTGTATGATGGGTTACTCCAAACAGACACTTTTAAAGATGGGATGCATTTCTTACCCACTAGGAAGGCTTTATCTTAAAGGATCTTAACACAGCTGAGATTTATCTTATTATTACAAAAAACTCTCAAAAATAGTAAAAATTAAATTATTTGGATTTTTCTTATGAGACTCCAGATGGATGAAATTTTGCCCTCAACCTGCTTTAGCAGGGGGGTTGGACTAGATGATCTCTAGAGGTCCCTTCCAACCCCTACCATTCTATGATTCTATGATTCTATGATTCTATGTGGAATGCCTATAAATCTGAAGGGAGAATTTGTCATTACAAGATATTTTTAAGGAATGGTTTCTATATAGTCATAATTACTAGAATGACAAATTAGCTAGTGAATCTTCCATTAATCTTACAAAGCTATTCTCAAGCCTAAGTTATTCCCATATATATTCTAGTCAAGGCTCATCATAATTATTTTGTGAGATATTGTTTCTAACATTACTACAAGGTTTTGTCTTACTACTCTAAGAATGTTATTATTGATTTTATTAATACATAGAAATTCCATCTAACGTCTTAAACCAATTGTCCTAGGTACCAAATATATGCATAAAAAGATGCTCTTCACTTGAGCTTTGCATGCCATCATCATATATAGAAGTCAAACAAAGGATAGTTGGAAATAGAACAATCCATAGTCAAGCAGCTGGCCTCTGAAACAGTGAAAATATAAATAACTTGTTCAGTTGTGCAAGAAACCTTGGCAGAATCCAAAAGCATATGCAGGTAAGTGGTGTCTCAGTCCACTGTTAAATAAACACTGCTGTTAAATATGAAAAACTATGCCTTAACTCTAAAAAGAGCATTTCGCTATGAAGTCCTTTATTTCACAAGAAAAATGACTCCTGCAAAGGCAGTTGCTTACCTTTTTTAAAATATGTATTCTTTCCTCTGGCTCATTACAGTTTTTATTACTTATTTGTATAGATTAAAAATATGACAAATTCTGCATGTGTACCTCATCAGTATTGTGTATGTCATGGATGTGATTAGGCCAAAATTCAAATAGACCAGCAACACGCCATCAATTCAGGGGTTTTCTTCTATATTTGAACTTGCTACTATCTTGGTATGTGATCTTGGGCAATTTGTTGAACTTGCCTATGAATCATTCTTTCATCTGTGAGATTTGGGATAGTCATACTTGAAGCAGTATTATTAGTAATAACTCCTTGTGCATTTATTTATCTATAACAAATGAACTAGTAAATAACATGTTTGAGCATAGGTATCCAATGATTATCCATCATAGCAGTATTTTCTCCTGCTTCATTCTAGGCAGCGTATAGTTGGCAGTCTATAGTGCTTGAAATGAGGTTCAAAAACTAGGCAGTATTTTTTGTCAAATATCATAGCAAACATCTTAAAATCATCAAAGATCCTGTGTAAAAGTCTTTAGAGAATAAGCCAATTTTTCTAATTGGTCAAGCAGTGCATTAACAGTGTGTGCAGAGGTAAAGCTGCAAGCAATTATAGTTCAGTAGACCAAAGACAGGGAGAATGAACAGTTTTGTACAGAATTCATGATAAAGAGCTATCCCTGAAAAGCTTTATGTTTTCTTAATGAAAAAAGATTGCAGTGCCTAATTGTATGAGTTCAATGAGACTAGGGTCTGGTACCTCCAAGAAAAGTATTCAAAAACTATTTTGGTGTTGTTTCCTTGTGCAGCAGGTGTTCACCACTGCAATAAACTCAGAAAACAACACCTCTTGCCATTCCCACACTACGTGTTTGCACTAAGAATTTTGGGTTTAGTGGGTGCTTTCAAGTAACTTCCAACAAGAGATTGTGTGTGCATCTTACGTATAGTTACCCTGTAACTTTCTTCCCACATTTTTCTGTCTGCAAAGTTGAGCGAAACATGATCTATTAGGCTGACACTTTCAGTAGAGTTAAAAATTTTGATAAGCATTAGCTGCAATAATCAAATTTTATAAATCCCTCGTGTCTTAGAAGATCCATTAACCTTAATCAATCCAACACATCTGATTGTGCTTGCCAACTGCCCTTTTCCAAATAAAGATAGATCAAGTTACATTAATAGCATCAGTAATTAAACACCAGCATGAACACAAAAAACAAACCCTAAGATCCAAATAGTGCAAACTTGGGCCACTGATTTAGTTTCAGGTCTTGCAGCAGGCAATTCTCTGAAATGAACCAGCCAAAGCCAGGAGAGTGAAACTCAGCATGAGAGTGCAAAGCCAAAGTTTGAATTTTAAACCCCTTTTTTTTTCCGTGTGAAATATGTTAAGTTCCCAGTGGAAAAAAAAAAAAACTCAGTATTGAATAAACTAATCAGAAACATACCTTAGAGCCTTAGTCATAAAGAAGTTGCTTTGTTATAAAGACAAAGCAGATTTGTGGGAAAGTTGCCACTTTTTATAAACTGTCGAAAGCTAGGGGTTGTTTTATTTTGGTTATGTGCCAGTCATGACTCAGGGACTGCTATGAAAATGAATGTGCTATTTCAAATATTGCAAGACTTAGCGGAGATTTAGATAGTGTAGCATATTTACCTAAACAAACAAATTAATCTCAGAAGCTGCAGAACTGAAACCAGTTGGAATGTCACTTAGGTGCTGACGCTACTGAGAAAACAAAACCATGGATGGACATTGCTAACCAGTGAAAATGCTAGCGGATGGTAAGGAAAATGGTATGTTCTCACCCCATAGGGCCATGTCTTCTGCTCGCAAACAACTTTATGTATGTTAGGGGAAGGGGAAAACAAGAAAAACAACAATAGCAACAAAAGGTACAAGTACAAAACAGCTGTCTAAACTTCAGAAGATAAGACGGTTGTCTACTTGACTCCAAGATTAGTATTTCTGTGTAAAGACAGCTATCAAAACTGTGAGTTTTTGCATATTCTTTAGTAGCTGTGATAATTGGTAACTGCAATCTCATTTTTCCTATGCCCTTACTCAGAACACATTAAGGGAAATGGATTATAACTCCAGTGCTAACAGGGAAGTGTTTAGCAATAACAATCTGTAGCTTCTGGAGCACTTTTCTGTTTCAAAGGGCTTTGCAAACATTGATTAATTAATCTGTTCTGTGTTCAGTTCTGGGGAAGCATGCAATCCTTCCATTAAACAGTTGAGCTTTGTTATGGCTTTTAAAGCCTGAACTGTTCTGTGGGGTCGGATGAGTGAGCACATGCAGAGGGGCAATACTGGAGTGATAGCTGCTGAAGGCATGCCCTTTGGGTAGCTACGAGGAACATGTTTAACTGTAGCTGTAGATCTTTTCCTTTCTTGAGATGCCAGATGATACCCAGAGGTAAAAAAAGCCTCATTATCTCTTTCCACAAGTTAGGTTTCCTCCTTGATGTGTTACACATAAAGGCAGATTACTGTGCTGACACAAGGATCACACTCGTCAAGTTCTTTCTGCTGGCCACACATGCTCACAAATTACTTCTCTTTTCTGACTTTCCATGTGTGCAAAAGCAAAACTTATTGTATTGTTTTCTACATTTAACCTAAAATGCATTTCATTTCAGTCACAATCCCTTTGTAATGTGGAATTTCCCTTTTCAGTCCGATTCATCAAGATACATACTCTCTGGATGCATTCGCTTGCACTCACTGCCTTCACTTTAGGTAAGAGTGGGATTCTTTGGCTTTGTACCTTCTACAGCTTCTGTCTAAGAATACTGATTCTGCCGTTGTCAGCTAGTAGCCTAAGTGATCTGAATGGTAAGTATCCAAAAGTTACCCTTTTAAGAGCCTGTTTACAACATCAGCTACTGGAAAGTAAATCAGATTTCTTAATTTGAAATGCATAGTACACTCATTATGTGCTTCAAGTATACATAGTTATAATGGAGCCTGCCAATGATACTGTCTGAGCAATTTCATGTATTGCATGTCTACTTTGATACAGTAGTGAATCTGGCACTAGATGTTACAGAGCAGATTTTTTCAGTATTTGGATGGAAGACAGAGTCTGAGACACCTTAGCTAGACTATAGAAGATTTTTTTTTCATGTCTCCAGTATGTTGACAAAAAGCATCTTAAAGATGAGGAGTACCTGGAGACATTTCAGTGGGGAAAAAGAGACAGAGAGAGAAAGAACTTTATAAAGTTTAGAAATCTCTGCCAAGTTGCTTGCTGTAGAAGCTTCTGCAGACGCACTTCGTAAGCAAAGATTCCTTGGACTGTAGCAGGGGACTGAACATTTTTGAAAAGATACACAGCTTTACACTGCAAGACAGGGTTCACATTATTTACTGAGACATGGCTGGCTGGCTGCCAAGCTGAAAAACACTCCCTTGCTAGCATTTCAGCCAAAGAAAAAATGAGGTAAAATAAATACCTCAATATTACTCTATTACAGTGTTTCGACTCTACCCTTCAGATAGAAAAATGAAATTTATTACAACAATAAATGACCCCCTAAAGATCTGAAAACTGCCAGGACTCTCTGTCTCTTCCTTTCTAATGAAGCTTTGCAATTTCACCGAAGTCAGAAAGTTATGATTGTACCAATAGATCATGCCTGTGCATATATATGCAATGTTTATGGAGGAGTGACATGCTTTAATTGTATTTTTAATGGGAAAGATCAAATAATTCCATAAAATATGTTACAGGTCTCATGACTGATGATTTCATTTTGAGCAAGGCAAATTAAAAATGAGACTGAGAGCACAGGGAATCTGTGAAATTACTCACTGTTGCATATACGGATTTATGCATAGACCTAATACTTACATTTGATACTGGTTGAATGTACACATGGCATCTTTTCTGGCTACAAGTTCATGGATCTTTCCCATTATTTGTATATTTGTAAAATAATACCAGTCAACGAAAATGCAATTTCTGTATTCTTAAAAATGCTTGAACACGGTTATCACTGGGAACTTTTTGTTACGGTATCTGGAAGTTGTATTTCACATATACATTGCTACTGCAGATACACTTGCATATTAACCAGTGGATCTGTAATCTGCAGAAGAAAAACAGAAGGATATGTACTGTTTAATACTTTAAGTCAGCTCTGAGTTTGACTCTTCACCAGCAGCAAGCACTGGTCTACTACTGTCTTCAATCACACAGGTTAAATAGCAGGCTGTATTTAAACATTTTCTTCGTGCTTCCTGTTTGAGATGTAAGGTATAGTAGACAGTATAGCTATAGGCTAGGCCGCACAAGCATAGGTTTGTAGATATTAAGAAAAGCAGGAACCATTGTGACAGCTTAACTTGATCTTCTGGCATCTAGAGTTTCTGGTTATACAACAAATCTCTCAAGCTTCACTGCTTACCACTGTCTCTATTATGATAACGGTTCAATACCACAGATATTGTTAGGCAGTGTCTTACATATGCCTTGTGTGTTTCTATGTATTGAGCCTTAAAATCAAACACTCCCTGACCTTTAGGACATGCAGTTTGAACCACAGTCACACCTGGATTTAGCTGCTAGCTAAAACCAGACCTGCGTGTGAGATACATCTCAATATGTATGAAGCCATATTTAGAATCTCCAGGGTCTCAAGGGTAGTTGACTTGAAGGTATTTGCTTGTGCTAAGGAACAGAGAATATACGCAAAAGTGAAATTTCTGTTGGATTTTACGTTTATCAGATATATGTACTGAATGTATGCTTATGTCTACTGTCTTTATATTGTAAACTTGTGTATAGGTAACAGTTTTCCTGGGACAATGTGTGTCTATAAACATGTCTTCTATTGAAGGATGGGCAAGTATTGGGCTGAAGTCAAACAGCTTTAGATATAAGCTGGATTGCCAAGCGTAAAACAGGTATTTGGCACAAATGAGACATCACAATAACACGTCCTTTTTTCACACATACCTTTTCTTTAGGTAGAAAGCAATCATACAGTCCCATGCTGTGCTCTTCTTGCTGCTTGGCATATTGATATAAAGCATCAGAAATAATAAATGATTTCAGTAGTTTTCTTGTTAAATAAAGAAATTCTAATTAAAGAAATTTCTGCTCCTATGACATTGACATCACATGCTGCAACGCTTAATTGTACAGATCCTCCAGATTTGCCTTTTAATTTTGTATTGACAGAGTAAAGAAATCTGAATGTATATATGAAGGGGGAAGGGACTGAGCTGTGCAGCTTTTAGGAAGCAGGAGCAGCAAATGAGAATCCCACCCAGAGGTTTTCATTATATGGTTCTTATGAAAGAAACTACATTGTGGGATAAATGCCCAGGCCATTGTTTGGTTTTTAACCCATTCCTCACTCAGATGAAATCCTACCAAGTAGGTTGAAGTTTCCCAGAGTGAAAAAACATGTTTTGGTGTTTGCAAAAGGATCAAAGTTTTGTCTGGAAAATCCATTAGAGCAGGAGGCTTTTTTATTAAACAGATTTTACCAGCTAGGATCCTTTTTCAATATATGGTGTCATACAGTATACCAAATAGTATTCTTATATCCCCAAAAGTTATATAGCAAGAGTTAGTTTAACATGCCTAGCACAGCAGCTGTAAGGTTCATGATCTTTACAGGCAGAATGTAAATGTAAACATACATCATTCTTTGTAATAATATTTATTTCTGTGCTGTGATGGTATAACTAAGAATAACTGCAGAAAAAAAAATTTTGCGTGCTGTTTGCAGCCTAGATCTATATGGGACCTGGGCCCTCACAAGACAAGAGCTTTGAAATCCACACATTCAAGTTTGGCCCTAAAATATGTAAATCATGGTGTTCCTGGCTACTGAATCATAGAATACAATGAGCAAATGCAGTGCAAAGGGATCGCAAAGAGTAACATTATCTAAAGCAGTAAGGATTTAGAAAGAAAATTCAAATTAATTCCTGCTGTTGAGTGGGTGGATTAATTTCTGAGTTTGATTTTTCTGAGTTGTGACATGTTTGTGGTGCTTTCTTGAAATTTTTTTAGCATAAACACTAAATCATAACGCTTCCTAAATGAAACATTTTCATTTGTGACAGATGATTTTGCAGGAAAATTGCATATAGGAAAACATCATTAAAAATAAAATTTCCACTCGATTATGTATTTTATTTCTGCTGAGAGCTAGTTATCATTTGAACTTTCATCCCACTGCCTAAGCGCACTGATTATAGGTTTATTTAACCTATTTCTTAGCACAATGCGTGAGAGAACTGAATATGAAGGAGAATTGCTTGTAAATTATATTACATTCTTTGTAGTTACGTCTGTTGTGTTTTTCACTTTGTGATTGCAACAGGTAAAAATTGCTGTGGACAAAAAAGAATAGGCACATATAAATAAATGACCTGTTCTGTATTTCTTTCTGTTTGATTGTAAAACTCAAAAGTTGGCTCTCCATTTTTATCAACTGTTCTAAAAGTGAGGCTGCAGTGGGGGTTTCTATGAACTATGGTCAGCTGACCTACTTGTAAAACTGGAAAATATGGTTTGTGTCTCGTTGCATATGCATTTTTAGATTACTGTCTTTTATTATTTGAAGAATGAATCTAAAAGTCAGTCCCTCTGGTTTTTGTGCAGTACGTGATGTGCCCTTTTAATGTTGGGTAATACAGAGTAATACATTTGAAGCATAATCTAGAAGTTTTGACAGATGACATTTCAGATTTTCTGGAAAAGAGCAGCACAGATAACGGTACTGAGTGTTTTTTATTGGTAAGTCCACTTCACCTTAGAATTCATATGTTTTATCTTCTAGTTACTCTGTAATTTGCAGCTTTATGGTTTATATATTTATCTGAATATAGTCTTTTGATAGTAACAAAAGCCTCAGTAGAACTGACTGCCAGAAATCTCCTAGCGGCTTTTCCTCAGTTTTGCCATGACATTTAAGACTGGGTCAACCCAAGACAAGCTCTATTTGTTTATTTTCCATCTTGTTTATTTCTTATAATGTCATATTTTTTAGATCTCAGATAAGGTTAAAGGAGAACTTGCATATGATTTTCTATTTTAGAAGAGTAAAATTTTGTGTAGGATTTTCATTTCTTTCTCTTACCTGCCCAAGTTTATTTTATCCCCAGTATGCAACAGGATCCTTTTGTTGTTCATGAATTTACACTACTGTATGAATGATAAACACATAGACTAGCATCGTAATCAGAAAATTCCACATGTTTTATTTGTTACCTGTAAAAATCATTAGACTCCTTTAGGTCTTCACTGGAGACATCACTTTCTGATGCTTTAAAAGAGTTTAGGCACATTTTCTTGTGGAGTAGAGATGATCTGATTTGCAATGGATTTATTTGGACATTGTGTGTTCCATTTTACTCATTCATTCTAACCTTAATAGGCACCTGTTGATATGATGGACAGTGAAAAAGCATAGAATACAAAACTTAGTATGAAAAGAATGGCATGGGAGGAAAAAAGAAGAGCAAAATATGAAAGAGTGGGACAAAAAATAGGGAAGTCTGTGAAAAGAAATACAATCTTTTAAATTTGCTTGTTCCTTTCCTACCACTACCTACATTTATGCAAGGTCACTGAAAACTGTCAATGAAGAGCTAAATGATAACAGTTCTGCTTACATTGAATTAATGGTGGAAAATTAAGCTCCAGATAAATTGCTGAATATGGGACTCCATCTTTCTTGCCAGCCTATTTTTTGGCAAGGGTCTTCTATATGTATAACTGCCATAAAATTGACTTTAGTAGGAAAAAAATATTAAACCATATCCTGGACTGTGTGCCGGCTCCTTTGCACCGAGGGGATCTATAAAGCTTTCCTAAGTTAGCAGCTGAGATTTCTCCTGGAAGAGGGAATCCCTGGCTGAGACAGAGCTGGCTTGTAGCCACCTTGGCTTCCATCTGTGCCAACTGCTATTAAGAGAGATCTGGAATATTGTCTTTCAAAATTGAACCTCCCATAGAAACACAGAGACCTGCACTATTTTTTTAATTAGGTCTGAATCTTCATGGTTCATCTTCTTCCTGTGCATATGTCCTAAGCATGTATCTATATGCTGTGCATATAAAAGGACTCTTCCAGCAGAGTTGTGATTTTGCAGCATTTAATACGTTAAATTTCTTTAGAGTATTTGTCTTTTCTTTTTTGTGAAGAGTTGTTTCTCCCTTTATGTAAATGTTTGACTATTACTATGAAGAAACTGGGTACATTTCCTTTAGGAGAACTCGTACTGATTCCAGGTAGGAACTTGTTTATAGTTTCTTTTCCAAGCCCTATCCATCTCAATATTTTATTTATAATAACTGTAGTCTATTACAAATGTTGATTCAGACATAATGAAGAGTAAGTAGGTTTGCTTTTTTTTTTAAATAAGGATTTAATGACAAATTCAAATTTTGACCCCATAACATGGTATCTGATCCCACAAAGATACAAAATAATAATCTTAACATCTTTAGGTTAGGTATATGATCCAGAAGCACATAAAACTGACAAAAACCAAAGAGCTTGCTTTGAAAAATGGAATTATCAAAGCTTTCACTTGTATTATTAATGTCTTATGTAAGGAGTTGAAAGCACATTAGAGTTTGTGAGTTTACTACAGTATGTGTAAAGGGTGTCATTGTGACAACAGATAACGTAAAAGGTGTATGTAACAACTAATTACATAATAGTATGTAATTTGTCTATTATAATTGCTTCCTATTTTGACATAAATAACTTAATTTTTGCAATACATATTGTTTTGTTTTAAAGCTTCTTTGATATTTTGAACCCGACATTGAGCATTTTTATTTTACCAGTGGCCATCAACCTGAGTATGTGCAGGTGAACTGTTATGTGACTGTTAAGTTACTGCAAGTACAAGGTTCAGGATTTCAAGTGTTTGTGTGTGTTTGTCATTGAGATTCGGAAGACATTTTGGAGTTGGCATCTTCAAGTACCAGATGTTGTGAAAGATGTCTCCTTTGTGAGTGTAAACCTGTGTCCCTCCAGCAAGGAGACAGCAATGGAGAGAAGTCCCAACTCTAGATGACTGTAAATAAGAGCTCTCTAAACTGGTTTTCTAAACTACGCTTATTTGCTAGACTAATACATTCCTCAAAAAAACCCCTGTTTTTAATAGCCTCCAGGTTTCACTCATCATCCTGGTGTCATATCAAGAGCCACTTCACCTGCATGGGGCTGTTCAGTGCATCTGCATCAGTGTATCAAAATCACACTAAGAATTTTCCTGACGGTACAGCATTGGCACCGTAGTAGCAGTAGAGCTAAATTTGGTCAGTGCAGGTATAGTAGAGATAAATTTAAATTCAAATAATTTAACTTGAAATTACCAGCTTTTTCTTTCGAGTTAAGCCCATGGCATTACTATACTCTTATCCTAGCTTGCAGGTTGGTGGTTTACCGCTAATCTTTCAGTATCCCCTACTGAGGCGTTTAATTACACTTCTTGCTCTCTGATGGCCCGTCTGGCCAGACTGTTGAGAATGGTCTTGCATATTAGTGTCCTATGTTCTATAAATATATTATGATGTTATTACATTGTAACATGGATAAACGAATTTGTTCTGTAGATGTATTTACTGTGAAAAGTAGGAAGGTTGTGGCATATTATACCATGACATGTTTGGGCCAGATCCTCAGCTCCTGAATGTTGATTTAGCTCCAGTTATACAACACACATTTTCCTGATCTAGGTTGTATTTTTTTTCTATTCAACCTTAAATTCAGACACTGCTAATGTTATTGCTTATGATTTTGGCTTTGATGTATTTTGATAACACAGGTGAAAAATTTCTTTGCTTCTTGCCAGTCCCAGAGGCATCTTATCCTTAATGACAGGTTAAGTGAAACCCAAAGTGCCAAGGACCAAATCTGGGTGTTATGGTAGATAAAAATCTTTTAGAGGTATCAGTCTAGAATAATTTTGTAGCAGAACCATAGGGCACAAAAAAGGAGTGCTGTATAGAAATACTAATTTAAAAAAGAAATAAATTTGGACTTCTTGTATATAGTCTTTTAGAACTTTGATAATTATTTACAAGCACAAGAACAAACATATTCAGCCATAAACTTGGGCAACACTTTATGCAGAGAAGTCTTTGTAACCCTGGCTAAAGCTAATATGGCGCATTTCCAGCTTCTTAGTGTTCACTACAGGTGTTTGTACTTTATTGTTGTACTTGTCCAAATTTAAAAAATCATTACATATTAATTGTAGATGCAGATAAACTTCTTATTAACTAGTCAAAACCTGTAGAAACCTGTAGAAAAAAGGAAGGTAATGGTAAGTTTTTTCCATATACTGCCTTCTGTCTTTCATGTAAAGACATGACCTCCTCTTCAGTATCTCCTGCCAGTCTTTTGAATTAAAGATGTCTTTGTAGTTTTAAGGTGATTTTAAATGTCTCAATCCATTAAAACATTTATCATATGTGTATTATTCTTTGCAATTACAGTGCCAAAAGCCTCTTATATTCCCTTTGCAGAGCTGCTTGATGGAGAAGAAATGAAAATGAAAGGGACAGATTGAATTTTTGGATTAATACTAGCTACAGATCATCTGTGTTGGATTAAAAAAAAAAATCCCAATATGTGGGTTAAGAGGTTGGAAATGAGATACAGAAATGTTCATATGAGACTGTAGGATCAAATCAGTTTGACCCAAGTTGGTTACATCCATTGATTGTTACTATTTAGTAATCTGTCCTGTTTTGACCCCAATGCAGTACTCCATCCCATACATATCATGTTCAGAATAAAGGTGAGGGATCACAAGGGTCACTCCCTCTCCCTTTATGGCCGGGGCACTAATGGGCTCTAATGGCCCTAAGCAGCCTCACCTGGTGCTTCCAGCCACACCCATGGCCCAGGAGCCTATTTAAGCCCAGCATGGGGCTGTTAGGGGGGGCCTGGTGATGTTGCAGGGTGCTGCTCTCCAACTCTACGCAGCTCCTTGCTTAAGCATCTGAGGAGGACTCTGCCTGATAAGGAGGTCTCTACCCAATTATTCTGCTTTTGATCCTGAATCCAGTTCATGCCTGCTGCTGAGTGCAGTCTGGGACTTTCCTGGGGTGTGCCCCACAGCATCTGGGTAACATATTTGTCATTGGGGGGGAGGGGAGCTTGATATCGGGTTTGTGCATATTTGTATATATTTCATTGTTATTTTTTCCTATTGTTATAATGCATGATTCTTGTAGTTAGATTAAAGCTGGTTTTAACTTTTCCAACCCATAAGTCTCTTTCCCTTTTCTCTTTCCCCTCTGTTTTGGGAAGGGAGGGAGTCAACAAAGAGTATCTGTCATTCGTTGAATAGCTAGCCCAGCTTTAAACTGTGACATAATCTCTGGAAAACAAGCTAATGGGAAAATGACTACATAGTAAAGAGCTGAACCAAGCTATCTCTGCACTTCTTATGTTCTATTTCAAAGGGGGGAAAAAAATATGTCAGGAATGTAGCTAGGTCTTACTGAACTCCAGTTTTCACAATAGCCAAAATGGCGTTGAGCAGACAACATATGTGGTAATTGCATTTTGTATATGGAATATGAACCCATGACCAAAAAAGTGTATGTTTAAGTAGAATCATAAATTCAGTTTTTAAAAATCTGTAAAGAAAGTATGTGTTTGTATGCTTGATACAGAAGAGTGCAGGAATATGTATTTGCTGATGAAATATCAGTTTTTATTAGGCAAATATTTATTTATGTTAGTAATTACTTTGATTTAAGTCCTTGTGCCAGAAAGGTCCAAGACAGATTTTCAGTTTCTCCAAATGTTTTGATTTATAACATTTGTTTGTAAATTGTCCACCAACTTCATAAGGGGAATAATACAAAGCACAAGTGAAATCTTGTGTGTACAGCATGTGTGTATATGCTTTTGTCCAAAACTCTGTGTAAAGTTTAGAAAGCAGCTAATGCAGTGCAAGAGCTACAAGAGGAGTGGATTACATCATTGTGCTGGAAAATATTTTGAGAAATGAGATTTTATACCTTTGCCTGAAAACATGAATGCTGGACTGGTTTCAGGTTTATTTGATTGTATTTGTGACTTTTTCAAATTTCTTCAAAAATGTGCTGAGTTTTGCTGTTTTGCTAGCAGTTCAGGACTAAATAACCATGGTTTAATAACCACAGTTAAACTATGGCTTTGTTGTTCCTGTTCTACTGACTTAGTGCAGAGGCGTTTATCAATCTAAGGTTTGAAATTAACTTGAAAATGCAAAAAAGACAGTTGAACCCAGGGAAAAGGAGCCTGTAAGCATATTTTCTGTCATAAAAGGAATGTTAGGATCCGAATTATCTTGGGAAGATTGTTAAATATCTAGACAGAAATTGCCCGATATGATGTTATGCAGCTTGAAACTATTCTGGCATTTATTTAAAAAGGATCAATTTCCTCTAGCATTATATTTTTGAGATATTTTTTATGTCAGCTGATTTAGTTCAGTTTATAACATTAAATTGCTATTTAACGTTTTACTAACATGAGCAGAGATATTATGACTAAAATTACGGTTTATAACATAAAAAGTTGAAGGAGTATTGCAAAGAAAAGAATTGTTATCCTTGATGTATTGTTTACTCCTCGTTCCTTTAGCTATCCCTAAATCAAATCCCTCAATCTAACCTCTTTATCTCCCATCCCTCTCAAATCATGGCAATATGATCCAGCAATCATCCCAGATGTGTGCAATACTCAGAAACTAAACTGTGACACTTTGGATCATTGCCATAAAATAATGTCAGACTTTAGGATGAAGATTCATTATAATTTTGAAAACAAAACAAACCGAAGAACTTCATGATTGGATCTTCCAGTTTGGCCCCAACACCTTAGTAAGTTGCCACATATTCAAACCGTATTGTTAATTTCTCTACTTGGTTGTTATCTTCTTGGACCAAGAATATTCTGTTATATGCCTGTATAATAATCAGCATAATACCAGCTGCATACCATTCTGCTCAGATAATGTGATGATTTTGATTTTTTTTATCTGTTCATCTTTTTCTACGTGAAAAGTGGAAACATAGATCATAACCTGTATCTACCAGCAAAAAACCCCCAAGCTCTCAACAGCAGTATCTTGTTTATAACTTTACATGGCCCAGAGCATAGAAGTCAAGATTGCAATGGTATAGTTTAAGGCAAGAAGAAACTGATCTTGACAGATAACAACAAAAGACCTGGCGTGCCAAGCTGTAGCTTTGCTATAAATCTGAGTAATATTGCTTCTTGCTCTTTAATGAATGGACAACATCTCTCCACAGCCCACCCCACCCAATATCATTTTGCTGATATTTCTGCTGCCTTTCAAAAAATCTGTGAGCAACTGCAAGGTACTACCTTTATAGAATACATTCGCAGTAGGATACTAGTGCTTTCCCAGTTACAGTTTCTGCTTTACTATTTTAATTTTTTATTTCAAAGGAGGTGAAACTTCCACCTCCTCAGAGTTTTCTTGTTTATGTATTGCCACAAAGCCTCTGTTGCCTACTGACAGATGTCCCCCACAAAACTGTGTGCCATCTTAGTCAGTTTTTGTTAATTGATGTGGTTCACCTCTTTGGAATGATCCTTGTGAGTGCTGAGGTTTGTCCTGTAGTATTACGTGCTGTTGAGTCACATTGAAACCTGTAGAAAAAAAGATACAGTGAAAATATGTCTGCCTCTGCAGCTGGGGTTTTAGTGTCTAACACTTGCATTTATCAAAGTTTATAGACAATACTGTGTCTGTATGTAGTATATTGGCTAGATTAATTCCCTAAATCGATAGGTAAATTGAAAAATTCAGGGTAATACTATAAGCTGTACTTCAAACTACAACTTAGTTTGTTATGATGTAAGGTCCAAAGAGTAAGCTTTGAATAACTGCTTGGCTTTTGCTGTTGTTAACTGATAAAGATTAGCCAATGCATTTAAAAATTTTGTCCTACTGAGAATCCAATGCTGGTATTTCTCCTGCTTTCTGTTTTATTGGCCAAGATGTAGCTTTCTCACCTGAATTCCTTATCTTAGCTTTCTGCTAAAACGTTGGAAAAGAAGTTCTATCCCTCACACATTACCTGCTGTTATAAATTCTCACAGTTTAAGAAATAGCTGTAACTCTTCCCTTACTAGTTTAAGGTAGTTTCACTGTATTGGGGACACATGACATTATGTGAAGTGATTTGAAAGTGTGTGGCATCTGAAAGTCTTGCAAAAATTTATTATTTTCACTTTGTGGATAGAGCTTCAGCTGGTACAGTTAGCAGGGCTGTCAAAGGGGCTATTTTGCTTTTTGTTTTAAAGATTTTACTTTTAGTTTATAGTCTTAATGGCTTTCAAAATGCGTTCTGAAGTAACAGGCTCTGTTATGGCCTTCTTGTACACTAGATTTGCTCTCTAGGATTATACAGCACAGTTCAAAGTCTGAAGAAATTTGTTACTGTTAAAATACAATTAATTTTACATTTTTTGCATACATCATTGGCTCAGTCATTGCAATAAAGTGGTGTCACCTATGTAATTTATGATATTCTCCTTGCTCAGTGCCTAGATTTTTCGCTTGATACGTCTGGGAATAGAAACATCAAATCAGGGCAAATCAGGTATTTTTCCAGCTTTTCAGCAGAGGTAACTAATCTGAATGGAGTGCAAAGTTGCTAGCTTTAACACCTGAGCTCATTCGAGCATTTCTGCAGAGTTGTGCATTGTATTAGTGACAGACATTCAGGAAGTCATTTTGTTGGGAAACCAAAACCAATCTTCCTCACAGGATTCAACTAATGTTCTCAGTCATGATTTAAGTAATGTGAGGGAATTGATGTACAGTGTTATGAAAATTCTAACACATTCTTTTTTTGCCCTTTATATTGTCCACTGTAATGAGGTCACAACTTTCATCATAATATTAGTAACTGTAAGATTTTACTGAAGCAGAGGTAATATGTGCAACTGTAACAAACCATGTATTACAAGACCCAAAGTTTTTGAGTTGATTTCCAAGTTCAGTAAGTGGGTGATTAGTGCAACATTGCCATACATGTCAGTAGATGTGAAACTTACACTGCTCATAGTGCATTTTTATCAAATCCAGAGGGTAGAATAATAATTTTATAAACAAATTGAAATTACAGCCCAGACCGTGTTTTCTATGGCCAGCCATATTTGGTTTTGTTTGAAAGGGCTGCTAAGAAATCCCGTAAATGATGACTGTGTTTCAGGGTCCATTGAGTTACTTCATTGGAAGGAAACTGCAAGGGTGAACTTCTTAACCTCTACTACAAATGAAGGCAGTATGCTGTCATCTTTTCCAAACAGCAGAATTTTTGTGTGTGACTGTGTTGCTTCATCATATCTTTTGGAGGAAAAACATTTGATTCTGACAGAGTGTACCTTAAATAAGCTTTCAAGCCATCACAAATAAATTCAGAAATGTTCAGGAATGATTACTTGGTTCATTTATATACATATACACCCACATACATCTATTATATATATTATGCATACATTAATTTTTATATGTCTATACTTATTTGAACTCTGAGTTGTACATTGCATATTTGAGAAGACTTGTTTGCTTCTCTGAAAAAAGCTGAAGTGCTATTCAGAAGTGTTCTGTAGTCTCTGAACACATATTGTAAAACACATACTGGGCACTATATAGTTATAGCCTCCTTTCTTTGTATGGAGAACTCATTTATGAATGTTTCTCTGATTACTTTCTTCATTACATCTTTTTGGACATTGGAAAGAAGATACAACCGGAGACTGACAATTCAAGATCATTATGTCCAGATTCTGGCTAGTCTGGAGTGTTGAAGTATCTCCAAGTGGAAGCAGCAACAGCCAGTTGTTAGTAGATTTATAGCAATCTGATCTGCCTTTGAGATAGGCAATTTTTCAGAAGTTCCCAGTGTTCGGGGTGAATTCCATTGCACCTCAACTCTGTGTCACCAGCATGGCCATAGCAGATGCTGTGATGGATGCAGCTCCTCTTCAAAAGGTCATTCCACTTCTACTGCGTCATCATTCTTTCTGCTTCTTTCAGGGCTCAGTCATGACAGTTCAGAGCATGAGTCCTCCTGTGTTCTTTGCTGCTTGCTCCATGCCTTTCTAGTCATACACTTACCTTCTACCCAGACAATTGACCTTCTGCTCTGATCATACCCATAGTTCCAAAATTAAGCCTTTCTGCTGTTTTCTCCCCAGCTATAACCCAATTGGCAATATTGTGACATCAAAGAGGCAATGTAATGCCAAGATTGTTGCAGTATTCTGTCAATCCCAAGTACCCTTTACACTGAAGTAAATGAGTGAGCAGTGTCTACTTGCTGCATCAGTCTGTGTCTTATTACCAAGGAGAGTTAATTTTATTATCCCTATAGGATGCCAGTGATCTCCGTTTCACATAAGTATCCTCTAGGGAATGTTGCTGTTTAAACCACAGCCTCAGATTCTTGGTTGGGAAAGTGACAAGGGTATGTATAGGAGCTCTGGTTTTGATTCCCAAAGGATATGGTTGTTATCATTAAGGCTACTGATTATATGCTTTTTCTTTCAGATTTCTATTCATACTATAGCATCTGTCTGACATTTTTACTGTTTGAGAGGAACACAGAAACTATAGAAAAATCTTGCAATTACTGTGTGTCAAAAGTCAGTTTGAGATACGCAGTCTGAATTTTAAAATGCATTGTATCACTGAGCAAATTATTAGCTAAATGTCATGAGCTAGGTCCTTAATTAAAGTCTGTGCAAATATATCTGTTGGTGCGAAGCACTTGCTTCAGCTGTGGCTCTAGCTGTGGTATCTGGAAAGATAACCTATTTACTTGGGGTAGTGCATCAATCTGTATTTTAGGGGGTAAGGAATGGTGATTACTGCTATAGCTTAGGAAGGTTTGCATTTGTAACCAAAACATTGTGATATACAAGAGATTGCGTATACCTGCTATATCCAGCTGAGCCTGTAAGTTCTGCCTAATTGCAAGAAGGAAAACGGAAAGAAAATTTAAAAGGTACATGCAGGGTATCAAAGTGATTGGAAGATATAGTAGTTACGGTACATAAAAGCCTGATAAATTACTTGAGTTGCACATGCTAGTTTTAAACTAATATGCATGATAGGTTTTGCGTTCTTCCACACAAAAAATGTGATACGAGGTAACTCTTACCACATACTATTGTGTATTGTATTACCTCAGAATGCTATGACTCTGTTGTGCTAGACTCAGTGTGGACAGCCAGTTAGGAAAGACCCTACCCAAACTAATGTGTTATCTCAGTAAATGAGGCCAGCAAAAGTTAGGCTGCATGAAATAATGATTTAAGAGTGTCATGTGATTTATGCAAGTTGGCCAACAACAGGTAGGATCTTGTCAGAGTTGGTGACTGAACACTGGCTTTATTATTCCATGTTTTAATTTTCTAAAGGTTCGACATATCACGTGTTAACAGGAGAAAAAATGCCCGTGTCTTCTTATGGAGATTTTTTTATTTGTTTAGATGTAAATGAAATACATTATGAAAGGACTATGGCCAGGGACTTCAAATGGGAACGCTGCAGTTCTTGATAGTCACACAATGTGTTTGGTCTTGGGTTCGCAAGTGAGGATTTACTTAGAGAGGTGAGTGTAACAGATATTTAGAATTACCTCGAGAGATGTGGAACTGCTGAGCTATAGGAAGTCAAGTGAGTAAGTATGAAAGATGGGAAAAGTGTATTTAATGCTGCACATTTTTTGTTTGTTTCTTTTCCTGAGGTGTCCTTTAAATGGTGTAAAGGATTGATCTGTACTTATACTTATTAGCTCTAGTTTATCAAAGGCCGGTTGCCAGACAATGAGAAGTGATTTGTCCAAAGGCAACAATACACATACAGTTGGACAAGGAGGACGCTGAGAGATACTAAGCGGTATGAGCAGCTGTTTCATACTGGAGTTTTATGTTAATTCTTATTTAGATGTGCAACTGTCATTCTAATCATGCAAAAAGTGCGAGTTGCGTACTTACTCATTAGGTGGACATTTGGCACCATTTCTTGTGCTGCTGATTGATGACAACTTTAAATCAGATTTCATGTTTTTTCCAGATTAAAATCGCTAATCACTTTGAATGGCATAGAGGGCCAGAACACTTAAGGGGAGAAGAAATGTGTCTTAAAGACAGAATATGCAAGAGTGAAACAAAGCATTTGTAGCTTTCCTGATTTTTTTTTTTTAGATACCTTTCATTCTTAGTGAAGCATTAGTTCTTTAGTCAGTCTTGTTTCCTTTCATCCTTCAGTTTCTAGTAATTAAAATACTAGCCTACAGTCTCTGCAGTTGTAAATTGATAACGCTGTAATGCATCTAGTGGAACTAAGGTAGTATATGCTACCCAAAGTATGGCTTATTAAAACTAAAATTTCCACACACTCCTGCCTCTTGACTAAAATGGCTGGTTTTATGAGGTGTTCCTGCTAAAATGTATTTTTATTTTGGATTTCATACATAGTGGAAGGAAGAGTTCTAGCATACTTCATATTCAAAGTCTGAAAACTCATATGAAAATCACTAGTTTCACAGTGCAATTACTTTTAGCTGTTAAGTAGAAAATAAAACAAAACCACCTGAATTACGAGGCTTTTTTTTAGTCCTGTGAAGGGGATATTGGGGAAAAGACATAGGGAGTAAGAGTTAAATTGTAACTCAAAGCAGGTAAGATTCCTAGAAATCGTGCAACTTTAGAACACTTCAGCTTTGTGCAGTTCTGCAATGCTTGAGCAAATATAATTTTGCAAATGAAGCCATATTTAAGATAAAAGTAATAGGTGTATTGATATGAAAGATTTGGAAAGTGAAAACAGACTTAAGGATTTTTTCCTTTTACAAATTTTTTAGCAAATTCTTATCTGCTAAGATACCGTTTCAAACTGACTTGTTTCAAAAGAACTTTGTTGTATCTAAAGGAAGAAGAAAAATGATTGAAAAAATATGTTAGACTTGGACTGATAACTACAAATAGATTTTGTACTCTTTGTTGTTGTTAATAGGAAGTCCAAGAATTCTGTTCTCTGAGGAAAAAAAAAACCCATTCCTATCAGATAATAAGCTCTATCTTATCGCGACCAAGTCCGATTGGCAATATAGCATGTTTTCTTTAGTGAAGAAAAAATTTAGTGAAGAAAAAAAGAAAACTTTTTTGTGTAATATTTTCTTGAAGAAATAACTGCATATATAGCAAACACCATTCTGAACTCTGAAGCACAGAGCATGATGTACAGAAGGCTCAGGAAACTTTAATATGTAGACTTCAGGATTTTACTATTTCTATCTCCTTTCTTTCTTCCTTGCTTGGCTGCTTTCACTCATTGATTTCTTTTATGTCTCTTTCTCTTTGTCATCTTTTTGTCTTTCTTTCTGGAAATAGTTACGGTTTTTGTGTCAGTTCATGCTGGCACTGGACTATGAAACCTCCAGGCAGTAGGCTGAACTGACATTTATGACTGTCCCATCAGAGTTCTGGCATGTACTGTTGTTTTGCATGTTAATAAAAGACAGATTATATTGGTCACTCTTTTACCACATGTAGTCTGGAGAAAGCTATAGAATATAGAGTCTGAATTTGGAGAAAGAATACATCAGTACTAAGGTATAGAAATAATTTAAAACTATTATGAAATTTTAAAAAACAGAAATTAAAGTTCCATTCTGTAAAAGTTACGGTGCCTGTTTTTCCACCTGTCTTTGCTGGTGCCCTGTTGAGGACCCAAGATGCATGCTATGAGCAGAAAATCTGAATAACTAAATAATCAACCTGATGTAATTTTTCTATTTGTGTGTTTCTAGATTTGTATATTACTTGCCAGTGAATGCCATGGCATGTGGATCCTTTTGTGCAGCTATTCTGCAGTAGAATTTCTTGAGAATAGAAAGGCTGCTAGGTTCATTTTGCCCAAAAGTCTTTTTGGGTTGTTTTGCTTAGTTAATTTTTCTATCTATAACTGTAAATTTTAGACAGAACAGCTTATGCAATAGTGTTAGCATTAGTTGGAATTGCTTAAAAATATACTGTCAGGATCTCAAAATACAGGAATACTGATTGTCTAAGAATTTAATTTGCAGTGCAGATAAAATTACTGTATTTTTATTTGCCTATTTGCAAAGTCCAGTGAAATGAACTGCAGATGCATAGTCTCTGCCTCTTCCTGCCAATAATGCTGCATGTAAATGAAGATTGTTACATGACCAGTGAGCTACGCAGCTGTAGAGTCACACCATTTACCACCAAAACACGTGGTCCAGAGGGTTAGGAGTGAAAAATTTATTCTTAGTCTAATTTCTGGTTATGCTACTGATTTGCTGTGCAATCTTGGAAAAGTCATTTCACCTGCAGATGCTTTGCTGTCCCATGCTGAGATTTAATTCATTATCACAGAGGCATGTAGTGAACACTCCTTATTGTTTCCATACTACAGTCTGGACCAAAGTTTTGTGGGAGTCTTTTATTACTGTGATACCCAAAGCAGGCAAATATCCTCTGTAAATAAATGCTTGTAACCAGTGATTAAACATGTGCAAATCCTACTTGTCATTATCTTTAAGAAAAAAAAAAACCCTGGACTTCATCATCTTTCAGATGAAAGCTTTGAACATGACCATAACATCTACCTAGCATGTCACAAAGGGATCCAAATTAGAATGGGAAAGATTTTGTGTAAAATTTCAGTATTTAAGAAATAGCTTCCAAGATGAGCTGTCTTTCACAGTTTAATCCCTAGAAAAATAACTTACTTAAAACCTAATAGCTTTACATGTGATAAGATATTCAGTGGTCTTCAACATGAAATTAAATACTGCTGTAGTGTCAGGCAAGCCCTCCCTAGCCATTCTTTTGTGGGAAGGAATTCACTTTCTTTGAAAACCACCTCAGTAGAGAATGCTGTTGCTGGGCACTACTCATCACCAAAGTCCTACAATCAGGCTGTGTCATAAAGCCATGGGAAGCAATGTGTGAATGTGTTTGCTGAAGGATCTGAATGCTTCCTTTATGTTTTCCTAAAGATTGCTTTGCTGCGTTTTAGCTCTTCCTTGCACATGGTCTATGGAAGGTCTTCTGAGCAGTGATAGCAAGTCCTGGCCTGCTGAATCTGGAGTGACTATTACATCCTCCACCAAAACTTATTGCTGTCTCCTACTTTTCTAGATTTTTGTCTGTTGTGTTGTTAAGTGGGGCCTTTGAATACCAGGTGTGCTGCTCAGGAGAGGTTTGGAAGAGCTGTAAAACTGCCTTCCGTTGGTGCCAAAAGCTGTATAATTCCTTATGGTTTTTCACTTGCCTCTGATTGTACAGAAGCTCAATTCTGTTCAGCTCCACTGCGTTTTGTCAAAATGGGTTGTGGTAATTGTCAAATCATATGCAGGCATTTGAGGGCCAAAGCAGTATCTTGTTCATGTTTCATCTATGAGTAGTGCTTTTCAGGTACTATGTTCGAATCTTGCAGAGCTAGTTTTCACTGATACATAAAATGGCAATGTTCTTACCACTTCCTGTGCTGCAGCACTCCTGATACTCATGTTGTGCCTGTGCTGTACAAGGGATATCCAAAGGGCATTTCGAACAGACAAAATTGCATTGCTTTGAAAAAATTTTCACTGGCAAATTTCACTTCAGTGAAGCCTGTTGAGATGATCCTATTTAGATCTCAACAATTATCTTCTGGTGTTGTTTTCAGACTTGCATTTCATCACTGAGCACACACTACTAGGTAGGAGCCTCGCCTTTCACATCCTGAGGTTAAACACTTTATTGTGCTTTTGCTAGTTTGAGGATGGATTATTGAACTTCTTTTCATTTAATGGGCTCCTGGACAGGAGCTGTGCAGAGATCAGAGTGAAGTCAAAATGACATTGCCAGAGGGGTTTATAGAAATGAAACCTACTCAAAATGGACCCAGCTCTGGCGTTCAAAAAAGGCTAAAAAAACCAAACAAAGCCAGACCTGATCCATCTCTGCAAAAACTCCCTGCTATTCCTAGTCTGGCATACCAAATAATACCTCTGGTTCTTTTGACTCTTGATTTGCAGCTCGCCTAGCACTTCCAATTCACCCTTACTCATGCTTGTATTGATGCCTGATACTATGCTTGTACCACCATCTTGATTTGTTACAATATGGTAGACCTGTCATTCCCCTTCTAATTTGCAAAGATGCTTTAAGATACTTTTGAGATACAATTATTGTTGCATCTGGAGGTTTAATCTTTAGAAGGAAAATTGGCATTCTGCTCAGTTCAGCTAATTCTTAGCAAAGTGAAACTTTCAGTTATTTATAAAGAATGAGATCTTCAGTTACTGTTCTTTGGTCTATATGTAGAAAACAAGATAGTTGATCGGATTACAATGGCTATCCTATAGAAACTGGACATAGATCTTTTTATATGATCATTCATGTTAGTTCCCAAAAGACTCCAGGCTTAAATTTGAGGATCAAACATCCTATAGCCTTTGCACCTCTTATTTTATAGAGTAAAAGGTAAGTTTAGGAATGCTTTTGAAAATTTAAGGCTAACAAGAGTGGACCAGACCACTTACAGGTAAAAATGTAGAATATTTAGCATAAAGTATTGCAAGAAATTATTTTTTTAAAAAACATGTGTTTGCTTGAATGAATTGCTTGACTGGCTGTAGGGGGCAAAGTTTGGAGAAAAACTTGTTTTAAGGTTGACTGATCCATTGCGCAGCATGCACTTCTATAAATAAGATACTGCCTGAGCTTTTTACAGATTATTTTAATTGATACTTTTACCCTTTCACTTGACTAATGTTTCACCAACTTTAATGACCTGAATTAATCACATATGCTACCCTTAATCAGCTTCTTGTGCTATGGCATATTTGGATGAGATTCTGGTTTTCAATAGTACTGTTAATAACAAAAATCTGTCTTCTCATTGGCAAGCATTACTGGTTTTTGCCAAACTTGAAAGTAGCATTTGAGAAAACATTGTAGAGTCTTGGGAATAAACATTATTAAGAAAAAAAAAGTATAGCTAGCCCAAATGCTGAAGATTTATGGGTCTTTTAAGGAGACAGACTTAAAATTTGTATGCCCTTGCATCTACTTCTTTTTTATTACTAGGATTAAAAGAATACTGTAGAAGTGAAAAGTCAGTGTTGTCTGTGACAATGCAGAAACTGTAGTGTTATCTGCTAGGGCTAAAACTACAGAATCTAGGGCCTTTACCAGTATCTAGTAATTCAGCTGTACCAGTAGAGGGAGCTTATGGTTTTGCATAGCTAAAGAATTATGCCTAGCTAGGCTTTCTACAGTAAGTTTGCTGTTTGTCCTTTTCCTACTTCTCCTGAAGCATGTTAGCAGAATAATATAGATAAAGGCAGAACTACCTGATACTGTTAGTCTGTTTGCCTTTGCAGTGACTTTAATAACTATCCTTGCAAGTGTGCTGGCTAAGAATGGCTACCATCTGAACAACCTTTTCGAGACTGCATTATCCATGTTATAATTGTAATTTTATCTTGGGTATTCCACAGCCAGTACATTCCTTGGTAAAGTAGTCAGCCATAGGTTGTGGTCTTTCCACACGTGATTTCTTCTTTATGATTGTTTAAAATATCTACAAATAATAAATGAAAGAATGTACACTTGTATATCAGAGAAACATTTAAAGCATGCACATGAAATTCTAGAAAACTATGAAGACTATACTATTAATGTTAGAACTATAGGACCTCTATTTGACAATCAACAGAAAAAACTTCATTTTAAGAAAATCAGTCTGAAATGTTCAGAAGTGTTCAGTTGGCTTTATTTCATCCAAACTAAACTGCTACTTTATGAAACCAAGAGTAGATCAGTGCTGAACAATTTTGAAAGTCTTTCAAAGTATAGCTTTTTAAAAGAATTGCCTTTGTAACATTCCACTCATTTATAGTTAGTTCATTCTTTGACCTTATCTGAAAGAATAGGAGCTCTTCTGTGCAATGTTTACCAATTCCATGACAGATGAACCTCAGCCTACCTCATTTGGAATGAGAACATTTGTATAAGATGTAACTGTGACTCCTGATGGCCTTGCTCTTAGTAAATTAGCAGCTATTTTCTTGAAACACTGTTCCATAGATATGTATGCCTAGGATTGATAGGGGTTGAGCAGTGGATCACAGCGAAGTATGATTTGATGGCTGTAGACATCTTTGGAAGCAGGATGTTTCAGTGTTCTTGCCATGTACTGGGAACTTAGCTGCTTAGCAATATTCTAACTTTTATATTACATTCTAATTACATTTAAAGACAATGAACAAGTCAAACAATAAAATGGTCTGAGTGACTAACTATAGTCTGCTGGCATCTTAGTACATAGCAAAGAACTTTTCCACTTCTATGTCTGATCATGCACTCTATGCAGTATACAGTGTTAGGCAAAACATCTGGTCTTCAAAAACGCCGTAGAATAATTGCATTAGCTCATTCATGGCATGCTTACAGTGACTGCGTTGGATGAGGGTACCTCTTAAAGAACTTAGTGAGCATAAGATTTATCCAACATAACATGTAATGTCTCCGAAATGATGTGAAGAAAATTGTCTCTAGTAAAGATCTTAAAATATTCCATTCATTCCTCTGTGACAGCTGTCAGATGGAAAACAAGACTAAGTAGATATTATCAAAGGGTTGGTATTCTACAAGGAAAAATCTTAATGAGGCTAGCAAGATAACCAGATTGGGATGCTCTGAAAAAAACACTTCATAATTCATTAAATGTCAGTGACCCTACTAAAGGCTTCCTTTTTTTTTTAAATGCAAAGCTAGTTATTGAAATGGTTCTAAAATTTTAATGCATGATTACAAAATTCCACTGCTTTTTTTGTTACCAAATAGAAGGAAGAAATGTTGGGAGGAAACAGAATTTTCTCCTGAAAGGAGGCACACTTAAGTAAGGGGTAAAATGATAAGATTGATCTCTATGAAATCAAAGGTTTTGTAATTTCAGGTATCTTTTATTAAAGGACTATGATGTTAACACCTACTACTTTAGAAAGCTGTTTCTTTCTTTTTGCTTTTCAGTTGATTTAATAAAAGCTACCTACTCTAGGTAGCTCGAGGTGCAGGCAAAGCCATGTCTACTGTAGCCTGTTTTACTGTACTGGAAAGATTGCATCTCCATAAATCCAGTGGTTGGTGTCCTTTAACTTGTCCCTGTTGGCAGTTTCTGTGATGATCTGGACCTATAAACTTGAAGGCAACATCTGAATAAAATGGCAGGTCTGTTTGTCCAGACATAAAAGACATCTTCCCCTGAAAGATTTTTTTAACAAAGCTCAGTTTTACAAAATCTGTGCTGCGGGACCAGCTGCCTGCAGTTCAGACATAGTCAGTTGAGCTACATCACCTGAATGTGTCAATGTAGCAAGTTCCAGTGACCTGGCATGTAACACCTGTATCATAGGTATTTATTTTTTATTGAAATTCTGTCCTTCACCTGAAGAGTTTGCATTCTTCTTATGCTTTGCAACTTACTTAATATTTTCCTTTCCACGTAAAGTGGCAAAATCCTTCCCTTTTTCTCTTAAAAAGCAGCCATATTGACTACATAGTTTTCAGTATGGAAAATTCTCACCTGTTGATGAATGTGAAGCAGCTGAGGGGAGAGATCTTATAATCCTTGGAGGTCACTTTTATCTCAGCTTATTGGCAGTGAATTTTAATACAACTTTAGAATTTTGTCAAATCTCCAAATACCTCCTCGTTATGATCATATGCATCATTTTTCATTTTATTTTCATTACCGCTTTCAGATTTGTAGCCAACTATGTTTCTCAGATGACATTTTTATGCCTTTTTTTTTTTTACAATAATGTCTTATTTTAAGCTGCTAACTACTAAGGTTGCAATATCAGAATGCAGGAATTAGTTTGCAATATAAAGTCCTTTTTATTTCAAAAGTTTAGAATTTTGCTGCAAAGGATATTTTCTGTTTTCAAACTGCTTCCATTTTCTAAACATGTGCGAGGACTTTAATATGAAACACTAAAGTGAAAGTGGCAGTATTGCCAACTTCAAACCTTGAAAATTCATGAGTGTGCCCAGTCATCTCTCCCCAAAGGCGTAAGATTTAAAAACCAAGCAAAGCTAGAATTTCTCATTTGCTTTTTAGGAATTAAATATTTGGGATCTCCGTCATTATGCTTTTTTTCTTCGATGCTGTAGGAAGGAAAATTTTAAAAAGATGGATACTTTCAGTAATTGCGTGATTCGAAGAACTGAGACTCTCAGAAATATGGTATTAACCTGCTGTGGTGTAATAAGCTGTGGAAGAGCATTGGACAGTTGCACGGAGAAATCTGGCCTGTGTTGGTAATGCCATTTAAAGGCATGAGGAGAAGGAAAAGGGAGCTACTCACACAACTTTTCCTTCCAGACTTTCAATGCAACAGCCATTAGCTAAGCAATATTATGCAGACTTTTAGTCAGTAGTAGACCTTGAGGACAGGCTTATAATATGAGAACAATAACTGATAGGCCCTTTCTTTCCCAGAGTCTATGGCAGCTGTTAAACTAGTATGGTGTTTAAATCTGGTCAAATCAATTGATGTTTTGTTAATAAGAGCTACAAAAATCAAACTTCATGGGAGATAGTGCCAGTAGTGGGTACTGAAGCAGGATTTGAATCCTGTGGCATTTTCTAGGTGCTGTACAATTAAAATAGTCATATTTTAGCAACTGACCTTCCTCCCTCTGCTTGCACACCCCCCCCCATCCTGCAATTTTCCAAATAACCTTTTTAGCAATAAAACTCAATTACATTCAACATGGAAAACAAGCCTTATCTCTTCCTTTCTGTTAGTTTTTTTTAGTCTCTTGATTTTTTGCTATTGAAACCTGTAAAGCCTTCCTGAAAGTTATCCCTCTGTCTACTCCTTAGCCATGAAGCTGGCTCTCCGTCTTAATCATATGCCCAGCCCCTTGCAGTCACTATTTTACATGTTATTTATTGGCTCTTCATAGGCTGTTCAACATTTTACACCAAAAAAAAAGAAAAGAACTATTTCTGTGGGTGCTTTAATTGTAAATTATGAGTATTTGGAATAATACGACTTTATGAGATATTTAAAATGAGTCTAGCATTTGAAAATGCATACTGGTGGGGTTTGTTTTAGTGCAGGCTTTAGTGTCAGGAAATACAGGATTATACTGTTTTCCCTTGAAAAACTGAGCCATGTGTTGTTGAAGATGGCCTGAAGAGCTGCTACTGTTCTTAAAAATGAAAGTCTGGTATGAGAGAGGATGTTAATTTTCATTCTACAACATGTAAAAGCTTCAGGCAGTTTGAAAGACCTATCGTAGAACTGACAATAAATTTTCAAAATGTGCTTTACAGACAGACATGGGTATTAGGAGTACTTGTTAGGGAAATATGAACAGCTTAGACCTCTGAACTTCTAGAAAAGATGAAGGTTAAAAATGTACATAGTCATAGTTTCTTCCTGTCTGTCTCCACCCTTTTTGGGGTATGACTAACTTCAGGTGCTGGAGAGGACAGCATGTATAAACTTTCTGAGCAATCCAGCAGCTGATGGCAACGTTACCATGTCATTCATGTGGGCATCCTCGGACAGCACCTGTAGCAGAAATGAGTCTCATGATAGAAGGATGACCTCTAAAAATTTATGGTACTTAATTTTGCTTATGTAGCTACTCCAGTGTCACCTGCTTTAGGGTGTATTTTGATGTCAAGCTTCTTGTACCACTATAGTGTGTTATGTCCTATCTCTTGTACTTATTTAGTCATGGGTAACACTTTACTGAATTATTGATGTTACTTATTGCTTCACACAACTTTTAGTCTCCAAATCCAACCACATGAGTAGCAGTTGCTGCTTAGTCGATTTTGATGACAAAAGTAACGAATTGAAACCATATCATTTGTTTACTCAAAGCATATTAGGCTGGTAGTTATCAAATAAGAACTCTATTCCCACCTGAAATTACATTGAAAATAAAATCAATAGCTTATTTAAACACAGACCACACAAGAAAAAAATTAATTGCTCCCAGGAAGACAAGTAAAAAGTTGTGTTTAGAAAGAAACAATACAGATAAATTAGCAGAAGGGATTGCAGGGCAAAATTGGGATATGCTGGTCAACGGAGGGAATAAGAACAACAATAACAAAAAAGCCATTTATTTCTATCCCGGTATGAATAGTTCAACAACCATTTTTCAAATTTAAGGTGCATTATGACAGAAATAATAAGACTAAACACATTCATGACTCATCTGTGCATTTAAAGTGGGTTTTACGTGTTTCCATTTGAGAAGCTATTCTAGGAAATAAAATCTCCAGCTGGCAGAATGACAGCTCATCTCTACTTATGCTTAAATGGTAAAACCAGTGATTTAATTCAGATCCCCTGTTAACTATGATCAGCCCTGCTCAGAATTCTGAAATAGGCAGTCCCTAGTTACTGTATTCCCTTTCCTGTTTTGCACCTGCTGTGTTTCTTGCTTAATTGAACATTTACTCTGAGATAAAAAGCAATGTCCAATTCTTAATACTTTTGGGAGAAGGTGTCATAGCACTTTAAAGCAAAATTATGTTAAGCATATTTCAACTCTTTTTGAAAAATCAGGACATATATTAAACTTATAGTTAATAACTCAAGCAGATGGCAGAAGATCTGACTTCTTGGTGAAATCTTACAGAGTCTGATACGGTTTCTTTTGAAGTTAGTGACAAGGTTTGGATTTACACTGTTGCCATTCCCAGTTGGTCAATGTCTGGTACTGAAATTGCTGTAGGTGTGTTAGTGCTAGAGGAGTTCGGCTTGGGCTCACTGCTGCATCAGTTACACTAAAGCTTTGTTCTGTCGTAACTATGCTCTTAGTAGATGTTTGCACAGCTAGAGGGCAAATGTTCCAGTTAATGGGGGTTTCTGCCGTTTTCATCAACAACACTTGACTTAGGAATTCATCAGGCTCCCGATTCTCAGAAGATGTTCTCGGAGAGGTATCTGCACTCCCTTTGGGTAAATGGCTGTAATTCCAGTGTATGGTAAGAGAAGTAGAGGATTGGGATTCCCTACCATTTTGCTATGTCCAAGATGAATTCCATATTTGCATTTTATTTTGCCCAGAGATAAACATTCTGTATTCTGGAACAGTGGTTTATGGGCTGGCCACCTCAAGCCAGAGGCTGGCAATGTGTGTTAGCACCACTAAAGATAATCATACTGTGAGGGAAAAATGTTTCTTATCTTCTAGGTTTCTGCCATCAGCATAGATTTAGAAATGCCTGTTTTGTTTTGGTTTTATTATGGCAGCTTGTGTAAATAGCTGGTTATAAATAGCACAAGTGATCTTTGTGGACTATGGTAATGGAAAACATTTAAAATTGGAATGAAGTTATGAGAGACTCCTTGATACTTTCCATGTTATGATGAATCTTCTTCCTGTGCTATTTCTTTTTCCTTTATGCAAGTCCTATGCATTTAGGAATACAGGCCTCAACAATGCTGATCTGTTAACTTCAAAATCATTAATAGATGGATGCATTCTACTGTTTATTGGTGACATATGCAACTATCGTATTTACTGTGTTTGCAGGAAAAGCTTGCCAGTGCAGTCCCAAATCAGGTTACATATGTGCCCTTTGCTCATGATTAGCTGTGATCACAAAAGCTTTCCAAGTGCAAATTGTCAATGTCTTTAAAAAAAAAAAATTCCTCAATAAAACCTATCATGGATATGTCCTGATTTTAAAAAAAAGGTTCAAGGTGTAGCAGCTAGTCTAATCTGATGCTCCTTTTATTCTAATTTTGTTCTCCATTTTTAAAGAACTAATTTAAAACTTATCCAAGTTATTAGAAAAAACTTATAACATAAAACTAAGATTCTTATTTGCTTGACCAATCTGATAGCCTTCTATGATGGCATGACTGGCTGCGTGGACAAAGGGGAGAGCAGTGGATGTTGTCTACCTTGACTTCAGCAAGGCTTTTGACACTGTCTCCCACAACATCCTCATAGGAAAGCTCAGGAA
>VZSC01003139.1:184745-195568 GCA_013398225.1 Steatornis caripensis | reverse complement strand
TTAAAAAGTTATCACCAATGCTCTGCAGGAACCTCCTGGACTGTACATGCCTGGCCGTGTTGTTTTTCCAGCAAATATCAGGGTGGTTGAAGTCCCCCATGAGCACCAGGGCCTGTGACTGTGAGGCAACTTCCAGCTGTCTGTAGAAGGCCTCGTCAAGGCCTCGTCATATTCATCAGAAGGCCTGTTTTGCTTGTACAACTTTTTCCTTCCCCTTATGCAATATAAAATGGATTAATAATTTTTTAATATGAAATGAATTAAAACTATGCTGTTTCTTCTCTTTGTCCAACTTAATACTTTTCTGTCTTAGCTTACTTTTTTTTTGTATGCTGGAGTAACTATTGACAGAGGAGACATTTTGTTCTTTATCTGCTGTATTACACAGTATTCAATTGGGTGTCTTAAACATGTGCATTTCATACAGAATATAAATTTCCAAATGAAGATATTGTTAGAAAAGTTAGTGAAAGTTTAAAAAGCAGATTATTTTCATTCCTACCAGCAGATTTTACAGGCTCAGGTTAGATTGTCTTAAAAACAGATAGTAATAATTCAGTCTTGCTTTAAGAGAGTCTGTTTTTCTGAAATTAATAGCACCAGGTAATAATTAACACTCAAATGTAGCTGTTTGCATAAAAAAAAAATCAATTCAGTTTTTGTAAAGATGACAGAAAGGAAAGAGCTTTCATTGAAATACTATGTCACATAACATACTTCGAAAAATTAACTGAAATTCCCAAAGTTCATATTTTGTCCACTTTTTTTGACGAATGAATTCTGATTGTGATCTAATTTGTGTTCAGAAAAGAGTACAGCCTGGTATTTATATAGAACTGTCTAAAAGTAGTTAGTTGGGTAAATCAGACGTCTTGGGTTTTACCTTTTTTTTTTTTTTTACTTTAGAATAAGTTGATGTGTTGTTTCTACTTCTCTGGGTGGTTTGTGCCTCCCGTCTTTCCTGCTTAACCATTAAGTGCTAACTTTGTATGTAGTAATGTGTATAGTGTTAAAAATACTTAGCACCAGCATACCGCCTCCCAGGAATTTGAGGGAGATTTACAACTCTTCATCAATGGAGGTTGTAAAAACTGCTGTGATTCTCAGTTTAAATTAAAACTAAGGCACACAAGGGTGAAATGAACTAGCTGAAGTCACTCAACAAGTCTCTTGCAGTACTGAGAAAGATTTTGGATTCCCAGGCTTGCACAGAAACTTAATTCCGGAGCCCTTCCCAATAGTCCTTGAATTCAGTGAAGGGCCCCCTGTAGCTTCACAGGGCTTTAGTTCAGAGTATAGTGCTGCAGATGGCTGCTGCGCTATAAACCTTAGTGCTCTACACTTCTGTTAAGTTATAAAAAAAAAAAAAAGTCGTTCCTACTGGTATTGCTTTGTAAATTTCTCATACTTCTGTCAATCTAATTCCATTAGCAGCTTTATAATTAGATTTGTTCTATAATTTAATAATTGTTCTATTGTTGGTACACTGTGCTTAGATATGATAAACAATGTGGCTATATTTTGAGGTCTCTGAGTTTTAGAGCTGATTTGGCTGTAAAGAATTATGGGAAAGATTTGGATGCAGTTGATGCTGCGTTATGTGCCATATCTAAATTGTAGTTACTGTTTCTGCTGAAATACTGCATTGCGGGCTCAAGCTATTTCTCTTCCTGTCGTGCTATGGAAGGGGGAAAAAGCGAAGGCCAGAGTATACTGAAGTTATATGCATTTTTGGGGTCTGTCGCACTGAGGTTTTTTGTGTGCTGAAATCATACAGGTACCATCATCTTGTACAGAATCTATACAGTTTTCACTCATCAATCTGCTGCCTTACTGATTAGCAGAAATTTCAGTACCAGTTTGGCCCTTTGAATTTAATTCTAGTATTATTAAGACCCTTGGACATACACCCATGTTCTGCTCTACCTGCCTTAGCTGCAGGAGACTAGGGAATCACCTGAAGTGGACGGAATCCTCTTTCCCATGAGCGAGAGACTTTCTTCAGGAAACCGGTAGAAACATGTTCATTGACATCGTCTGAAATGAAACAGCTGGTTCTTGCATACATTTCGTCTGAACACACACACTGCTACTCTCATTTGGGCTTTATATCTGGCTCTCTGTACAGAGAATTTGTGTGTTGGGATTTGCGTTCTTATTCTTGAATTCATAGTTCCTCAAGAACTTTGTCCCACAGACTGCTTGCACTGAGAATAACTGCCTCGGAACCCCATTTTATGTGATGTTACTGAACATTTCCTTGGTGCATGCGGGAAATATTTGCAAGTGTTTCCTGCTTTTTTCTGCTGTGCCATAGCAAGCACACTACATTGCAACTTGCCTATCCCAGTTCTTTTGTGAAATAAAGGAGAGAAAGATTATGTGAAAAGTGAACAGTTACAAAGCTATTTCAAAATAAAGATGAGTACGTTTACTCCATGCATTTGCAAAACAGAAGTTAATTTACTGCTTTGTGTTCTGCCACGATGGGCAAAGATTTTTTTCTTTTTGATTAAAAAAAAAAGTGAGAAAGCAAGCCCCTGTTCTTGATCTTGTTCATTGTTAACTTCTACAAAGTATAATCAAGCTAAGTCATACATGGAGTTGTGTGTCAGTCTTTTGTTTGTGTGTGTCATTATTAAACACATCCTGCTATTTAAGATAAAATAAATCAACATAAAGATAAAAATCACCAGCTTGAAGATTGTGTGAACCCTGATGTCCTGAGTGCAACAAGAGCCAAATGCTGTTTGCAGAAAACCAATGAAGCACAAAATATGGCAGCATGTGTCACTCCCTGTGTGCATTATTATCTCTCGCACATTATCTGAGGCACCCCATCTTGCACAGTGTGTGTCTGAATAACCCCCTGCTGTTGAGTGGATTCATGCCTGCTGTTCATTTTTGAAAAGTCATTTCATACAATTATCCTGCTAAATATTGATAGCTTTCACCACTCCAGCCATGGCTAATTAAAAGACACACTGTGTAAAATTTTAATTAGGGTTCATGTCAGATTGAATAACGATTAAAAAAAAAAAAGAGAAAAGAAAAACAAAACCGCTTGGCGTTTGTGGGAGGATTTTATTTATGACCTGCTGGTTTGTTGCTAAAGCTCTTTATATCCTCAGATTTATTTCCCCTCCCAGGTTGTTCTTAACTCCTGATCTGAGGGTATGGAAGAAAAGAGTTCCTCACTGTGAGCCTGTACTTCATACATTCCCAGTAGAAGGCTATTTGTTTTCTACTGTGTTGGTTGCTATCCTTTCAATTAAGCAATAATGATTTCAGGAACCAGGCATTTCCTGCGGATTGATGGCCATTGAGCTGAGACTTGATGGCCCCAAAAAAGAGAAAGCAGTCATTAACTTCAACTGGGCTTTAACTCATGGGGAAACACCCTATACATTGTTTTCTGTTGCACATAAGCCATAATAGTCATAAAAGGCGTAAAATGTGTGAAGAGAGGGAATTACCCTGTATTTTAACTTACATGCCCTACATTATTGCATTTGCATGAAAGTGGAAAAAAATGATGTAAAATTTACATGCAGATACTTCTCATGAAGCAATGCGTAAAATTTTAGGCATTTGAGTGTTAGCTGTCAGCTGCATAGCAGCCTCGGAAGTGTTTGCAAGCTTTCATGATAATGTTGAAACATAACACATACAAGTTTCAATTGAAAATGAATGGAAAAGGGATGAATGAGTATCCATCAAAAGTCATTTAAAGTCAAAAAGCCACTTACATTGGGAAGATTGTTTAGTGAACTATATTTCTTCTTGGTGGCTAGCTTCGTCTCCTTCACTGCTTTCCATATTAGAGAGGTTTGCATTTAAGTGTTAGACAGTTACAAGTTTGTCCCTCATACAACTAATTTTCTCCTGTGCAGTGAAATAACACTACTGAGTCAGTGTTAACAGGCTAAAACTACTACTTACTAAGGGCACTGCTGACTTTTTTTGCACCTGTTGATCAACAGTCTTAAATTATGTGCTTTCTGTAGTGAGAAATCTTAAAACCTAAGAGGAGTTTGGTCCACAGGTAAAATTTCTGGATCTTAGAGTAGAAATGAAAACAACATTTGGCTATAGCTGAGCCTTTTCACAAGACCCTCTTTTTAATACATAGTATTTACAGAAGGGTCAAAGTCAGGCAAATATTCCAAAGGACCTTTTGTTATACTTGTGCGGCCAATTTATGTATCCTGTGTTCTCCCCAAACCGTGAGGGAAGAATGTAAATCTAAAGTATCGCTGGCCAGAGTATGTGAATGATCCAGAGTATAAATGATGTGAATTGGTGAAGAGAAATTCATTATTTAGAGATAAAATTAACAGAGTATGGAGAAAAAGCAATTTGCATTTATGAAACACTGTAATTATTAGCTTAATAAATATTGGAAGAAGGTGTGTACGAAGGAAAGTTCCAGTGTTAAATATTTGCCAGTTGAGCTTTTATTATTTGTCAGTATATCATTTATTGATGGGTAATTTATTTTTATTGCTGGTTTTAGGGGTACATTCACTGTAATTCTCAGGTTGTTGAATTCAGCACCTCCTGAAGTTGCTGGTCTCTTTGAGCTGAGAGTCTTAAACTGGCCCATTTGATGCGTGTTTTGCCTAGCTGTTAATGGAATGTAATCACAATATATCTTTCAGCTCTTGTATTCATTTATTAGATCAAAATATGACAGTAGAAAAAAAATAGATCATCTCATGTTATGTGAAGGCTCTGAGAGCACCAATTGGTGTATTTATAAATGGTGATAGTAGACTAAATTTTAGCCTAATATCATATTCTGTTGTGGTTTGGATTTTCCTTTAGACAAAGTAAACATGATGATAGGTTCCTAATTAACTGATTTACAGCTCTTCTGGAACAAATGGTAATTAATATTCATAAATGTTTGCAACATTTAAACAGATGTAGAACCCTAACATGACAAAAACGTGTACTAATTTGGAGATCTAAAAAAGCACAATGCTGCTGTGGTTCTCAGTCTTCCAGCATGAAGAATGCTTCTTTTTAAGTGGTTGTGTTCCCTGGGAAAATAGTAACCTTTGCAAATGAGCAGACGTTTGTCACTGTGGTACATCTAGTTATTTTCTCTTAACATATTGTTATGGAGCAATAGGGGCCTAAGCCATCAAACTCGTAGACAGTGTGTTGCAGTTACCAAGTTAATTTCACTCCATCTCAGTTGGAGGTAATTTTGTGTTACCTACATTTTCTCCATCAGTCCATTCAGTGGGAGCTGAAGAAATATTGGGTGCTATTAATGCAAAATAAGAAGAGATTGATTTAGCCTCAGGAGCCTTTGGATTGGTCTGTAACTGAATACATTTGGGTTTGGCACTTAGATCTGTTCTATTCTGTACACAGCTAACTTCTTACCTGCTGGGTAATAGGAGAACAGGATCCCACCAGGTACGGAGAAGTCTGGATAGTGTGGCTGCTACAGGACATACAGGAGGATGCAATGTAAGTATACCCCATGGCATCAAACCACCTTGAAACCTTTGGTTTTTAGCTCAGTGCTGACATGTTGAGTTTCCACAGGTTCCAGATCCTGCAAAGATATCCCAGCTCAGGCACAGCATGAGACTGAGTTGTCTTTACATTCACACCATGCTGTTGCTGAGTTAAGAAGCTGTCAGAACTCTGAGACAGGATATTTACTGCCTTCTAGCAAACAGCCCCAAGCATATAACATGTTTCAAATGTTATATTTCCCTATGCGAGTTGTTCTTAATTGTAACTTTTGTATTTTCTGTGGCTGTGAATAACGTTAGATGGGTTGTCCCTCTGAACAGTGTTGCAAAAATTATTATAGGGAAGTGGAGTTTTTGCAAAATCCAGATAGACAGGAGTTATCCTTAGTGAAAGGATCGAAAGACAGAAGCTTTCCCACTTCCACTACAATTTGCCTGAAACAGGATATACAGCAGGCTTTGCAGCATGACCGTTGGGAACAGATGTAAATAGTCAGTCTTGAGAATCAATTTTCTCTTTGTGCTAATTTACATATTCATTAATTATATGTTTGGCATGCATAATCTCACAGTAAACTCAGGGTAAATCTGTTGGTTACCATTTCATTAACAGCAATGTGTCACAGCAATGTTAAATCGTGCTAACTTCATTATTGACTTAATCTTACACCAATATACTACCATGAAAATAATGACTTCACAACATTTTGTCACTTACAAATTCCATACTCCTTTACCTAGTCAATGTAGTCAAAACATGCTTCATTTTATGTATCATAAAAATAAACCAAATGTATTCCATATATTTTCATGGGATTTCTTACCCGGCACACCAAATAGTGAAACCAGACAATATCCTTTTCACAAGTAAATCACCTTTCCTGTGTATTTGCTGTCACAGCTATAATTAAATAGGCTTCTGCCCAACAAACCCGAAGTCTGTCTTAACTTTACAAAAAAACCTTTACAGTAAAGATGCCCCTCCCTTGAGAGAAATACTGTAAATAATTGTCCTTGTCTCTTGTCTAAGATAACTGGAATAAGCTTATCAGTTTAAATGTACTAAAATAAATGTGAAAAAAAAATTTATTGTGTTATAAAGCTACATTAACTACAACAATTCCTTCATGTTACCCGTTTTTTGTATCACCTTCCAGACCTGTAGATACTGCTGGTTTGAGTTTTTCATAAAAAAAGTGTGTTAATACATGCTTTTTCTGGAGCAAATCAATATCTGTCAGTTCAGAACCTATTATTTCATAAGTTCAGTAGTGGATTGTGTACCTTAAACATAACCTATTCATCTAAATTCTTGGAACCATGTTAATTCATAACAGCTACCTAACTTTAAAAAAAAAAAAGGGGGAAATTTTGTGTGACCAAGACTTAGTGGAAACCAAATAGGAATTTGGAATTGTGCCTGAACAGTTAGGGCAAAAGTGTCCATGGTAAAACTGTAAGTCTTTAGCAACCATGCAATACCACTTGTTTGCACTGTATATTATTCCCTCGATTAGTCTTGTTGCATTTCATAAGCTTCACTGGACATGCAGCAGAAGCTGATGGCCAAGGATTTTCTGATTTGTTTCTCTGGTTACTACCTTCCAGAAACATGTAACATTGATGTGCCAAATGCATTGTACCAACAGACAAATTGGGTTCCTAAGACCAACAATTTCTGCAGAGTGCTTTCTAAATTTGAAGTTGTCTTTGGGGAAGCACTTTCACACGTTCCTTTAGATGTCAGCTTCCAGAAAAGTGGCAAAATCGGTGATAAGTGGCTGTGTAAAAATACCTATGTCTGGATCAGAGAGTGATAGGAAAAACGAGAGTGAAAGAAATTTGGAACGCTAACCTAGAAGAAATTCTGTTAAGAAAACAAAATTGTGGATCGGATGAGGTGTTATAGTTCCTAGTGATCTGTTACTTGAGGAAGTTTAAGACGTGATATAGAAAATATTTATCTTTTGGGTTCTGTCCATTAGAGAAACAGTTGGAACAGTAGAAGTGAGTATACTATGTATCTTTATCCAAGCTTGGAAACTTGGTGCCTTTACACAGTATTCATTGTGTATTCACTACAGACAAACCAGATTTTTTTTCCTACATATTTGTGTTTTGCATGCTCATTATTGAGTAATTAAGATGCTTAATCTCATTTTGGATTTCATTAAAGAAGTGGGCTATTTCATGCATGTCCTAAATGTCAATTTTTTCTTCTAGCTAACCTTTCAATCCCCTGAATAATAGGGAAAATCACTTCATCATGGTCCTCTTTTGTTCCCTCTCTGATGTGATTAATGTCTTTGTGTTTGCATACATCTAACTCCATGTTGACACTCCTGAACATCAGAAATGTCTAGTTAAATCCAGTTCCTTCATTTGAAGGACTGATCCTTTATTCACCTCAAGATGGTTTTAGTTTTTGTTTGTAACCCAGGCTGGTAATGCCTCTAACTCAGTGCTGGTAAATTGGTATAAAATATTAAAAACCCAAAGCCTAAAGGAGGCCACTCTGCTGTATTCACAGTATCCAAATTGATTCTATATACAAGTTTAACAAATTTAAAACTGAAAACCAGAACTCCAAAGTGATCCAACGACTAGCAGAACCTTCACTTAGGGCAGTATTCTACAAATTGGGCTAATCAAAATCAGTTAAAGGATTTAGTTTCTTGTTTAAACTGAAAACTGTTCCAGAAGTAAACACACCCTGCACACATACTTTAGAATCTTGTTCATTGGCATGTACTGGTAGTGTTCATGCTAGTCTTAGATTTTATACTTTAGGTCTTATTCTTGTAGGCTCTTTTAGAACTCCCATTACCCAAAACTATGTCATTATTTCTACGGCATACCTCCACAGTCTCTCCTTTTGATTCATTTCCTAAGAGCAGATTTTTTTCCACTCTGTTAGGGTTGTATTAGTACTTGTAAAATTATACTAGGCAGTATACTCCCTAGTATACTATCAGATCAGTTTGTGTGAATGGTCTTGTAATATTTAAGGATTTCAGAAATAATTTGAGATGTCTGAAATAATAGCTGGGTTTGTTGGTAATTCTTGGAAATTCTTGATAGTTACTCATCATCATACTTACGATTTTGAATGTTTTTACATGAAGAGTTCTTTTGATCACAAATCTTTTCATCTTTTCTGTTGCTGTCCAAACTGCCAACATAAAAATTCCTGGTACACATTTTGGCCATTGATGAATCGTCAGGTTCTGTTGATTCATATTAATACAGCTAAACTGCTTCAAGTCTACCAACAGAATTATTTTAAAATTGTCTATGAATCTGTATTTAGCGATTCTTAGTGCCTGGTTTAGAAGAGATTCTTTTCTTATTTCAAACCAGTGTTACCTTAGGGTATAACCCTTCTATACTTCCAATTTCCATCCTAAAAAACTTACAGTTCTAAAGCAACATCAGCATTAAACAAAGACTTCAGCTTTTCTCATGTGTAACAGGTAGGGCAGTTGCGTTAAAATCATGGGTTTTGTTATCTGAAAAAACCGTGGTGAATACAAAATAAATCCTCTAAACATAAAATGCACTTAATCTTTCATTTCAGTTCCACCTTTCTATTCCTCCATCAGAAGACCTTTGTACTTCTGAAAATGGTGGTCCGCTTCTTGTATGATTTCACCTGGTTACTACAGTAGCTTTTTTATATCTTGGGTTTTTTTCTTCAGAAAGTCTAATTTTGTACATTCCAGAGCTGAACTAATCTGTAATTCAATAAGGGCTATTCTGTTGGTGACTTAGCTTGTACTTGAACACCATGTAGCTGTAACATTACAAGACCCTTACCCTTGCTGTCATTTTCTTGCTGAATCTTGTCAAAAGAACCTTTTGCTCTAACTTCTGATTTTTCCAGTTTTGTAGCTACTTGCAAATGTATCTGATTTATATGTTGTTTGAGAATTGCAAGTAACTTTCCAATTTTACCTTCGTCAGTTGAATCAATTAGTATTCTTTATCAGATATTTAGGTGAGAGTGAGCATGCTTTGCTTAACCTCAAAGGATGGTCCCAATTTGCCATTAGAATATAGGGAACTGATAAATCTATTAGCATTCACTAACTTCCATAACATTTAATTGCTAGTTACAGTTGTCCAATTTACAAGCTGTAGTATGTCCAAAACCTGGAACTGATAGGGTATATGCTATTTTTCTGAGCTCCCCAGTGTTTTAAAGTACTCTTGAACTACTTTTTAGAATACAATTATTTGGTAGATTGGATCTTGGTTGATTGAGGTAAAATCAACTTGTCCTACCATTAGTATGAATTGTACTGGCTACAGTACGACTTTAGCAGCCAGTGCTACATTCATTTTCAAGCAAATGCTTCTACCCATTTAAAGAAAGCGTGTGCAATTAAAAGAAGGTATTGTTTCCTTCTTTTTAACAGTATGCTTAATATGTTTGCAATAAGGACCTTTTTGTTCCTCACCCTTAAGGGTAACAAATAGGTTTTGACCTATCAACATGAATATTAAATCATTTTCCCTTATGTGAGAATGGGAATTGTTAATAATTGTTAAACTAACTGTTAAGTGCTCCAATTTTAACATATTCACCCTCTGTTAAGGAAAAAGAATAAAAGACATTTCAGGTCCCTGAGTTCACAGGATTTCTTTTGCTGTTCCTCATTTATCAAAGACAGACACTGGCCAAGTCAAGGGTAAATCACCGTTCCCACATATTTCACAACAAAGCTCTAGTTCACTAGTCTTCAGTCTTCCAAATTATAACCCAGCTTTTACACCACCACTGCGAAATAGCTGAGTAGCAACTTAATTGTAGGGATGGTCCAAAGTCAGAATCAGAAGCATTATTTGTAAGTTGAGTATTTGTAGCTCTCAAACCAGTGGAGTGGGCTGGCAGCAATTTGGTGTGCTGGAATGCTAAGTACATATTTTCCTTAGCAATTGTGAGAAATTTATTTTGCTTATCAGGCAGCAACAGGATCACTAACATGGAAAAAAAGAAAGAGCTGGCTCTGCACACCAGACAAATTGCATTCAGTTCAGTCATGTCTGCCAGCTCCTATTCTGATATATAGTTTTGTATGAGGTACTTACACAGAGTGGCAAGGTGTGTGAGTGTTCCATTTCAATTCAGTTAAAGGTGAGTGTCACGGTTTAAAGCTGGGCTGACTGTTAAGCAAACAACAGATGCTCTTTGTTAACCCCCTCCCTCCCCAAAGTGGGGGGGAAGAGAGAAAAGGGAAAGAGACTTATGGGTTAGAAAAGTTAAAACAGCTTTAATCTAACTACAATAATAATGAATAATAATAATAATGAAATATATACAAATAT
>VZSC01003139.1:110789-183973 GCA_013398225.1 Steatornis caripensis | reverse complement strand
TTGGGTCACCTGTCCGACCCGCTGCTCCCCACCGCAGGGTCGCAGGGGTGACGACTTCTCTGCTCTTTCAGTTCCAGCGCACAAGAAAGTTAGCAGAAGCAAGCGCCGACCTTGGTCTCCATAGGGATAACTATAAGCAAGGGCCTTTCTGCGTACCATTGCTTCTGATGTTCCAGCACTAACTATAAACACCGAGCCTTATCACTGCTAGAAGCAGCTACTGTCTGGAAAAACATGCAGTTAATTTCAGAGAGTGCAGCTTCTCAGAAGAGACTTAACTAAAAAGCAACGTTACTAAAAGAAAATCGGTTCTGTCCTGGCCCAAACCAGGGCAGTGAGTTTGGGGTGTATATGCTTATCGATTAGATTCAATCCACAGTTTCTGATTCCCAAGTTGTTCTGTAAGCATTTCTCTGTGTGTGTATTTGTGTTCTTTGTGTAAATGATACAGTAAAGTGTTTGTTTTTCATAGGCAGGAACACATCAATGCCTTTAGAGGACATGACCTTGTTAAACTTGAAGGCTTAGGAATGAATCTCAGCAGACTTGAGCATAATTTTTTTTTTTGACATGAAAATATGCAAATCAAAGAAGATGCTCACAGAGGCCATTTATATTGAACGTCTTAGCTTTGATCATTGTTTGTGATAGCTAATCTGAGGCACAATCATTCATAATTAGATAAGGCTCTAACCCTAGTCAAGAGAGAACTTCTAGTTACTTCATGTTGCTTCAAATCATTAATGGCAGCAGCAGAAAACATCACGTGTATTGTTCTGCTCTCTTTATAACTCTGACTTCTGTGCATTATCATTCCTACTAGTAATTTAAACTTTTCTTGTAAATAATAGTGGTAATGTGTTAAATACTTTTCCTGGGGAAAGTTTATAGTTGTTCTTCAGTGTTCCCTGTGTTTTTCCTTGTCTCCTGTGCTGAAGGATTCTCTTTTGTATTTGCTCTGGGCTGTTACTGAACTACATCTCTCCATGTCAAGCATGTTACATTTGAATTTTAAAAGCACTTGGCTCTGTGTACCTGAGACCCAAATATTATCCTTGAAACACATGTTATCAGCTGCAATAAACCCCTATAGGTTTCTGCATTTCTTAGGTACGTAACTGCCTCTTTGAATACATGTTGTGTAGGACCTTAAATATCCACTTCTCAGCCTGTATCCATTTCAGTACTCGAAAATCAACCTCCCAGAGCAGAGGTTTACATTTCTTGTGTGCAATTAAAATGTTTTTGTTGTTCTAACTTTGCCATCAAGACAATTTATTTTTTCAGCATTGCAATAACAGTCCAACCTTCCCCCTTGGCAATTTTTGTCAATGTTCGTCATTCCCATTGCTCTGGGTCCTTTTCCCAGACTGTGCCCTGCCTATGTACCAGTGCAGATTTAGCACTGCAGCAAAATCACTGTGCTCCACAGATCAGTCCTGTCCACAGACAAAAATACCATCATGCTGAATACTTTCCCCTTTGTTGTTTGGGTCCCATCTAAAGCATCAGGGAATTAATGATAGCTTTGCTGCTATTTCCAGTCTTGTTAGTCAACAAATATGCATTCTCTGCTTACCCTTATGAATATAAACCAAAACTGTCCCAAAAGGCGTGGCAGAAAAATTACCTATTTACTACTGCAAACATGCACTGAATGGCAGGAGAGGTCTCTTATCAGTTGACAAAACTTTACCTGCTAAGTGTAAATTTGCATTTGAAAGAAAATATTCCTTATTCCCTGAGTTCGTATTCTGCTGCCATACCTGAGCCGAATGCTGTGAAGTTGTTTCTTGTCACTTCAGATTCGATGTCTTTGAGATCCGAATATGTCCCTGACACAATTTCAATGGGGCTGAAGTTTTAGCTGGGAAGTTACTTCTTGCTATGTAAAAAACCCAAGCAAATAAAAAATCTCTATGTCCCTTCTTCTTCTGAAAAACGAATGTAGAAGAAACTATTTTAGCAGGGTTAATATAACTTCTTGTACAAGTGCTGGTGGGTATTACAAATGTCTTCTTTCTGAGCTGGAATAAACGTTAGAGAGGTTAGCTATAATTTTTGAATGAATATACAAAAAATTCCTGCATTTTTGAGGCTTTGCTGCTGTTTAGGTCCATGCGTCACTACTTCCTATCTATGCTTACTCACTGACCGCTTGGTATATCTAAGTCAGTCGATATATTTTGTGTTAACAAGGGCTTATCCTCTGTCTGTGAAGGATTGAGATTTAAAAGTATTTTCCTTCCATCACCTGAGAGATCTCTAATAAAGTCGTTCGCGTGGCCTACACACTCTGGTTACTCTAGCCTTGTTTTTTACCTATCATCATAGCTCCTCATTGAAGAGTACGTATCTGGACAGAGGGGCAACAACAAGTAGATGCTTAGAGTGAAGAATTTTGCCATCTTTGAGATGCGTGGGCTGGAAATGTACAAATTCAAGCATGGAAAAAAAAGAAGTAAGTTGAAAGGGGAAAAAATGTAGACTCAAAAGTTATCCAGAAAGAGGTCAAACAAGGAAGTGGAAGTGATTGAGTATGAGAAGAGAAACTGAATTAAGACATTCAGCGTGTAAGGCAATGATGACCATGTTCTTGTTTACCAGAAAGGAACTGGAAAAACGAGCACTGAAAATCTCTGGGCTGGACCCTATGTGAACCCTTCTGGAAGAAAATGCTGCAACAAATCTGTACAGAATAATTAATTTTAATAATATGATAATAACATATTCATACTTAATAATGAATTATTGAATACGAACATCTTTCAGATAAGTTCAGTTTAATCCAGGGTGTAAAGTAATGTATTCTAAGAAATATCATTGTCTAACTCTGAATTCCTATTTGAAAAGCACTGTCCATTTTTTGTTTGTCTTCTTTAAAAAAAAATTGATGTTTTATTTAGTACTATTTAAAAAAGGTCTGCATGCATTGATAGCCCCAAAATTTTCTTGTCAGGATCTGCCACCCTTGCCTAAACATTCTGTGCCAAATGGGAAACGGTTTTCATTTGGGTTTTTTTAATTAAGAGGTGGAGACAGATAGTTCACTGCACTTGAGTTCAAATAGAAATTGTAGAAACTGTTAAAAGGAATCTACACACACAAACTTGTACTAGTTTAGTTTAAACAGTATGACTGTTTTTGCAGATACTCTCATTTCAGTTTTCATTGATTAACACGCTTACTTTGAATATATTTTTAAATAACTTTGAATTAATAGACACGGTCAGATGTGCATAGCTGTGTGATAGCTCTGTTTATATACTACACTAGTTTGATGTTTGTGCGGATTAGCATGGGACTGATCAAACTTGCAAATCCTGCCCCTTTGTTTTAAAACACCAGTGCTAAATTGAATCTTAAATTAAGCTTGTATAACACTTTCTGCGAACAAACAAAATAAATTCTTTTCTGCTTTTGGTAAATCTGGAGTTATTCTGCCTATGCCTAAGAGCAGAACGTGCTTGATTGTAGTTGCTTGAATTGTACAAAAAATACCCAAGCGATGTTGAGGTTCATCAATTTATTGGCTTATGTCTATTTATTTGGTGTTCTTTAAACTTACATCACCCTATTAACTGACAGTTTGGTTCGTAGTCTATTCAACTCGAAGAAAAGGTTTTTTTGAAAGCTGACATGATGGAATAAAAAATATTTAAGCTTGCTTCAGAGAAAGAAATTGAGAATGTTTGACAGAGTTTGTCCTTTGCTGTGCAAAGAATCTTAAGGGAGCTCAAAGACTTCTGAGAAGAAATTGTAAGAAATAATGTGTTCAGAGTACTCTCGCTCTGCGTTTTCTCTCAGGGATATGTGTCATGCAAGGTTATTCCATCAGATTGTCGGATGTGTTTCATTTGTTTTGGTTTTCACCTATTAAACAGGAGGATTAGGTGTAATTGGTTATATCGGTTTGTTTCTTCTCCATGTCAGGACACACGTACCATCAGGTTTCAGCTATTGAATGTTCAGTATCTGTGCATACCACGAAGTTGAAATTTAGATACACTTTTCTATTTTAGTGAAATTCTTGCTGTTGGTTTGCTCTTAGTTGCTTGCTATTAGTTCTTGCTACTAAGTTTTCTATTTAGTGAAATTAGGTCCATCTAGTCAAGATAGGTGCCAGCAATATTTGAAATAACTGAATTCATATGAACTAGTACTCCTTGGCTGTTACATATTTGAGTCTTTTCTTTCTCTAGCATATGTAATTCTATTAATTTTATGGAAAACACTAATTGTTTCAGCAACTGTCTCTACTTTTGAGTTTCCATGTTTGCATGTGAATAAACTGAATAAATCATAACTAGATTTGGTATTACAACAGTCTACATCAGGAGCTACTCCCATGTTTATTCTGGGATTATACCTACAGCAAAACATGAGTTTGACTCAGGATTTTTATGCATAAAAGTATGTCTATGTGCGTGCTTAAGAGAGAATGAGTGTGCAAGAGGATAGTTCTTTTTTGAAAGTAGATTTCTGGGTAGATTTCAAGAAATCAAACATCGATGTGAAATGGAGCTTATTGTGCTGTATTGGCTGCACTCCATCCTCTCCATACGCAATCACGTACTTCACCTGGCACTGCAAGAGCCATCATCTTTGAAGACCCGGTGACTGTAATTCAGGGGTTTTTATTATTACTACAGAGGCAGGCATTTCTTGCTAAACACTACTGAGTGATGTGTGGTGATTTTATGATCTTATCCAGGGATTATGGATCCCTGATTATTAGAATCACGTATTGGCCTCAAACCATGGTTCATGGTCCATGCTGATAAAAAGCAAATGATTTTATTCGGTTCACATTAAATTCAAACTTCAGGCCCTGGAGACCTACAGAAATAATGTATTAACACTTATCTTACAGAGCTGAATTCTTCTAGGAATAGCAATCCTTCAGCAGCAAAGCAGAGAGAATGCTAAGGCTTTCAGGAATCTGGCATTTTTTCCTGAACTAGGCATTGTGGTATGAATTAGATTTTTAATTTGGGGAGTGCAGTTTTCAGGTGATGTTGTGTGTGCTTCTCCCAGAGAAGCATAGGAATAATATTTATACATATTAAAGTTAATTTAAATCTGCATTATTGATGAAGAGAAAATCAAGAGAGTGAAGTCCATCCCTATTACCTGAAAGAATCCCTTCAGCTTCTAGACAGAGGTGTTGACTGATTCTTAATAATTCCCCCCCTCCCCTTATAGTACTCATAGTAGCAAAATAATTTGTCATTGATGATGTGCTGGTTTGGAGCAAAGAAGCATTTGCCTCTTACGTATGATGCTAAGAAAATCATATTTCTGTTGTATCCTCATTCAGTGTCACAAATGCGCTAGAAGGCATTGGAAAATTAAAATCCAGATGATGAAACACACAATATGGAAACAGGTGGATGTACGACAGAGAATAAGGAAGATATATGGACTTCTTTCTAATGCTGAATCGCTGTAGAGGAGTGTATTCTGGATCCTAGCAATGAAATAGAGCACATTTTTTTCCAGAGTTATATGCTCATAAATATCTCCAGTATTTATTTGATCATTGTTTGAGTATTGTAAATTCACAGTAAGATGAATAATCCACTTGCAATGGAACAGCAATAATCTATTTTTCTGCTACCAAAAAATGCACATAGCATATACCATTTGCTTTTTCCCCAGGTCCCTGTGCTAACAAGAAAGAGTTTGATTTCAGTGCTGGACACCATTACAAATTGAAAAGTTTCAGTGAGTTATTGGTCTCTGTTTCACTTGATCAGATCAGTGGATGCTATTCCCCTAAAATGATCAAAGCAGGAATGGAATGAAATGAAAAGTTAACTTCACGCTTAACACCAGTTAATGCAACTGGTTTGCTTGGAAACAGACTGGGTCATCTGGGATTCCAAAGAAAGATTAAACTGACCAACTGATGATAATGTAACAGACCAGAATACTTACATGTAGCTTGCAGAATTTTAAATGTTATCTGTGTTTAAGAAGCCTGCTGACAACAGTAACTATATGGAGCTAAGCCTGGCATTCTGTGTTTATTTAGTTAAAAGGATTAAACGGATCCTACTGTATCTGTATGACTCCTTCATAATTAGGCACAGGCCTAAACAGGAAGTATAGGGACTATACCTCTTGTGTTAGCATTCTCTAATGTAGCAAGCACTCTCTCCATAAGGTGAATTGCAGCACTCCGCCTAATACCCACAGTGCCTTCATTTGCTTACTTACCTTTCCTGTTTAAAAGCCAGCTTGAGAATAAGTTAGAGGCTGATGTCACTGAGACTGAGGAAATGTTAATCACAGCAATGGGGGCAAAGCCGTTCTCTAAATTACAAAAAAGGAAAAAACATGTCAGACAGTGTTAGATAATGGTAACCTTGGAATCACCACAAATATGAACAGTCCTGTTCTTTTTTATTATTAACACTTCAGGGGTACCTCATTCTCTTCCATTAAATTGCCTCCCTTCTGAAAATACTGCACTATGTACTAGGGGTTGTTCCTTCTTTAAGAGCAGTTTTATTTTTATACTTCTACCAGGGGAAAAAGTTGGCTGCCTTGTCCTGAAGGTCAGTTAGTTTGTGTGTTGAGTTAAAGTTAGTAACATACACATAGCTACACATACACATACACATAGCTAACTTTTACTCTGCCAGTCTGGACTAAGACCTTCTGTCTATCTGTCCTTAAATAAGATTAATTTCTATTGTGAAATCTCTTTTGTAGGACTACCTTTTACTTAACTCTTTGCTCTGTGTTACAGGACATTCTAGACAGTCCCATATTTATTTTTTTCTGCCAGTTGTGTCCACGTCTCTTGCTGGCCCTGCTCTTCTAGAATCTCTCCAATTCTTCTACTCTTTTCTTATCTGGTTCCCCAAACTGGAAACAGTTTCTCAAATTTCTCATTTCTCAAATGGAGTGGGATAGATTGTCTCTGCATCTTACATATGACTTGCAACAATGCCTCCCAGAATGAGATTAGCCTTTTTTATTTGAACATCATGTTATTGATTCACCATAAGCTTTACATGTTTTCTGCTGAACTGCTGTCTTGTCCAGATGGTCCCCAGGTTGCTTTGGTGCATTTCATTTGTACTTCCTAAGTGTATAGCATTTTACACTTACCTTTGTTGAATTTAACTTCATTTGGTTTAGATTCTCTCCAACTTGTCAAGATAATTTTGAATTATCAGCTTATCCTCTGAAATGTTTGCAGTGACTTTAAACTAGGTGTCACAGATGGATTTTATAACTATCCTCTGTTCTTATTATTCAAACTGAAATAGAAAATATTTTTTTAAAACTGAGTTTAGAACAACACCACCCAAAGGATCCCACTTAAAATATTTCCACTGTTTGACAGAGGAACATTTCTCAGCAGGTTATATATCCTTCTTGCCCGATTTCCATCGAGGACATGTATCAGTCCTTTAGCATTTGTCTTCTAATACAACAGTGCTTCAGAGTTAAGCAAAGCTTAGGTAGTTTTGTATTGCTTCAGTCTGTGAACCATGCTACAGGTACATCATTGAATGATAAGGCCTTTTTTTTCCACGTGCTTGTAATGCAGAATGTTGCACCATCAATAGCAATTCTGAGATTACAGAAGATCATCTATCTCAGCAGAATTTCTGTATTAGCTAGAAACTCTTGGGGCACACATCAGAAATACTCTTCACTGGAATTAGTAAAGCATGTCTTTTCTTCACTACTTATGCTATTCTTGATTTATGTAATGTTATGATTCCTATTATAAATGGACTACTCTTCAACTGGACAATCAGGCATTTATCTACTATAGCCAAATATATGATTTCCTATTTTATATATGAAAAATATGATGTTTTCGCAAAATAAGGAGAGAGAGAGGAAGAAGAAAGAACCATGAAGCTACCTGCAGTTCAGCAGCAGAGTAGGTGTAATGTGTATGTCTGGGCAGTTTATTCCATGACTCTTTTTTTCCTTTATACCCTCCTGCCTGTTCTCCCCAAAAGCCAGCTTCCCTTAGTAGCCCTTTGTCTACTGATTTTCCCCGTTACCTGCTCTGTCTACCCTAATACCATATTCTTTGTACCTCTTCTTTTATTGTAATTTGCCTAAGATGTGCACTGTATCAGTCCATTACTGCAAGTGTTCCTAAAAAGAAGAGGACAATCCAAGATACTTGTACTAGAGGTGAAAACATACAGCCGAGTCAATTTCTGTGGTTGCAGTTTCAAGTTTCAAAACAGCAGCCTTGTGCATTCACTCTGTGTCAGTACATCCCTGTATTAGGAAACCAGCCAAGGCACTGGCTCTTGTCTTTTGCTCTTCATATGAAATGTGAAGAGGTAATAATACATAAGTGTGTAATGCAGATGAATCACAGGGGCACAACAGGGTTCAATACCCAGATTTACTAAACACAAGCAACATGCAAGGCCTAGCAAACTGAGGAAAGCTATGGATTCCAATTTCAAGGGATGCAACAAAATTCAGAACAAGGGAATTCCTGAGGTTTTTTTTCTAGCCTTCAGCTTTTATAGCTGATGAGTTTATTTCTTATTGCAGTTCTCAGCTACTTACTTCATCTCTAAACTGGAAAAAATACTTTGTTTATAAATCCAATTTGTCTTTGATTAGAGCACAATAAACTTTAAACCCAATGGGCATGGTTGTCCCTGCCTGTTCTCCAACATGTGAGAGGCCTAGGTTCAGTTTCTTGCTCTACTAGATTTGAATATTGCTTTTCCATATAGTGAATTAAACTGGTGAACTTTCGTAGGGTGCATGACTTCTTCTGACTTGAGAACAACGTACTAAATCTTACATGTAAAACAGACACAAAATTTTGCATCTCATTATTCAGAGGCTTTGACAGAAGAACAGTTTATAGGAAGAAGATCTTACAGTCTTATCATTTTTTGTTTTAATGTTACCACCGTTTTTCACATAATGGTTGATCCCATTGATGTTGGTTTCAGTAGCTTACTCGGATTACTTGCCTAGCAATATGAATTTCTCAGCAGTTCTTGTGTCAGCAGGGCTTTGCTGGTCATCACTTGACTAGCACTGCAGTGGGATGATAGATGAGTGTCTTGCAGACTCTCTGTAGCTCAGGAGCTGCAATCTGTCTAGCCTTCAACTTTGGACTCTTTCTGATATGTTTGTCTGCTTTTGTTTTTTTTGTTGTTGTTGTTTTGAAGTTAAAACCTTAGTTAAATCCCAGATATCTACAGGACAGAAAAGCCTTTCCCTCACTATTCTGTACTGGAGCCAAGGGATTAATTTTTTGTGAATGCTTACTCAGTCTGTCGTAGAACTTTTTTGAGGCCTGAATTCCCATATTTGGGTGTGCGCCTTTTTCAGTAGTTCTGTTCTGATCTGATCCCCCAAGCCATTGCTGTCACTTAGAACAAGGTCATCACTTCTCAGTCCTGTTCACAGGGCCTCAGCTTACTGGGGTGGAAGTAATTTTTCCTTAACACAATGTAGTCTCTACTGATCGGTAGCATGTTTTGGTCAATGTTAATTTGGATAGGGAGTGATCTGTGTGGTGTGTCAGAGTCAGTATCCTTCTTTTGTTTCACACCTCGAGTGAAATTCTCTCAGCAGCATGAAGTGCAGGCACAGGATCACGGCTTACATTACGTGTGTTGCAGCGGGTCTCCCTTTGGAAAGGTTACTCTATCAGCGAGTAGACCCATCTGTTTTAGTTTATTTTCCATACTGGCAATTCTGCCAGAGCTTAGTAGTTCTGACTTCCGCCTGAATTCTGAGATACTTGTTTAGCTTGATCATCATATCTCCCCTCACTCTCTACTCTTCTGTGACTGTGATGAATACCGTTTCTTAAAAAGCGGGACTATTTTGGAATGTTGACTACAGACTCTGAAAGAAGTGGAAGGGGAGCTCTTTTCTCTATAAATTGCCTGTTGCCCAACTTGCATCAGCAGTTAATTCTCATTGAAGATGTTAATCAGGTTCATACTTCAGCAGTTAACTGGTTGTATTTGCATGTACGTGGTTTGTATGTATACTTGAGACCAAAGATCGTATATTAGATGAACAATATCTGACTCAGTCCATGGGATAGCTTTGGTGTTCCTCAGACTCATTAGAGCTTCCCAATTTCCTTTAAGAAATTCAAGACTCATTTAAAAAGAGGGGTGGGGTGTGTTAACAGCTGCAAAAACAATGTTGTTGCACAGGAAGATGGCAGGGGAGATGAAAGGTAGGTCACTGCAAAATGCAATATGCTCTTTTCTTCTCTCCCCTCCCTCCACTAAAAAAAACACAAACCCCAAAACCCCCAAAAACCCCCAAAAAACCCCCAAACAAAAACCCACCCCAAAACAAACTATGGTTTGTGAGAATCTGAAAAAGTAGCTTGGCTGAAAATTTACATCACGTCTCGATGCATATTGAGGAGGTAGGGATCCTTAGAGAATATGAAGAACACCAAATATTACGGTGAGAATTCATGACCAAAAAAATGACCTAAAAAAAAATGCAACAGTAGTTGATTTTATGTGTATGCTCTCACATGAGCAGTGATATCCTGCTTTTTATAAAGTCCCTTTCAGAAATAAATTCTACAGGGCTTTATGGCAATGATTAAATCCATTAAATTCTTCTATGAGGAACCAGAAATGATGTTATTATTTTACTTATTTTATACGTGAATGATGTAAGGAATAAAGGACTGCTTGCAGAGTTGTTAACAGTAACTACATATTGACATCCCTGTTGCTTGCTCTAGCTGATACGTCCTAGCAGTAAGCTCTACGTTTTATGTAATTACATGTCTCCTTCTTGGCTTGCTCTTGGTACACATGGAGTTTTACTTGTAGTCTTAGCTGTTGGAGACACTTATTTACACAAAATCTTGAGCCTCCCTAAAAAAATGTTCTAGATATTAGGACTGTTGGGTGGGGTTTAAAAAAACTATGAGCTACAAGAATAAAGAATCTAAAACTGATTAACAGTTCTAAAATGCCCTTCTAGATTTCTCTTGCACTTTTTTCCCTAAAAGGCATTAGCTCATGATTTCTGAAAGCCTGAGGTTCAGGTAACTGCTGTATGAGAGCTATGCATCATTCTCATATTTCTGAAGTGCTTAGTTAATTATACAATGGATGGGGTTTTATTACATAGTAAGTTAAATGGATATGAAAGATATTTATGTATGCAACTAAATATTTGAGTGAATTATGTACACAAAAGGCCAAAATTGGTTATTTGTTCACAGTAGTTGTATGTTGCATTTGATTACTTAGACTCCGAGTAATGTTCATCATCAAAACTTAGATTTAGTATAAACTAGAACTGCACTGGCCAGATCCACAGTAATCTAAATCACTGTGCTGATTTACATTAATGAAACATGCTGTTTTGTTGCCCTGGCTTCTGTTCCAAGCAGTGGAGCCATACCAAATTATTTCATGAGTGAAGCTCAGCAGAGGCCTGTTACAGAAAAAAATTATTTGAACCTTTTCTCCAGATGTTTTGGGATCTGTGTTTTTAAAACTAATGACACTACACTGATGGCTTTGAATTCAAAGAGAAAACTGGCTCGGAGAAGGAGGAGTTGATGACAATATTGTTCTGACTGCCGGATGGGTACCAAATAGGAAAGTGTTTGCTAGAAAGTCACGTTGGGAAGGTTTCATACAGACAGCAGCTGTTGAGATGCAGCTGTGCAATCAGTTCTGCAGAAGAGTACACAGAGTGTTCAGCTCTCTCAGTGCAAAACTAACTTCTGTTCCACGAGGTATTAACTGGATGCTGATTTTCTGCAGGACCTGTTTGGAAGAAAGAGGAAGTCTTGCTTTTAAAACACAGTATTCTTGCCTGGCAACAGATTCTTGTATGTTATTTCACTATAGTGTGTGCTTTTTTGGGGCAGAGGCTAGCCTTCTTTGAAGAGATGATGGGCCATTGTAAGTATTACCATAAGTAACAGAAGATATGATATATTTCTATCAACATTACAAGATGACAGGAATGATCTTAAATAAGGTGGCTATTTTGAAAATCCATAATACATACCCACTTACCGCACAGGTAACGTTTAGAAAGACTTTGGTGTATCAGTTGACTTTAGTGTCCTTAGGATTTGATGCACACCCTTTATTGCAATGACAAAATATTTTGAAACAGACAGAAATGCTTCTGTGTAGATCTAATAGAAATCATTCATGGTGGGGCACCATCATTTGTTGTGTCTAAAACTTACTGCTTTTTCACACTTGAATCTCAGTAAGGTCCAGTAAATGAGTTTTGTTCTACATCACTGGCATAGCTCTTCAATCAAGAACATCTGATCCTGCTTCACAGAAACAGGCTTTTTATAGTTGGAAAGTCCTATGTACGGTTGAACCTCTAGCTCTGAGCATGGAATTTATGGTTTACATCTTCAGAGACACAGGCAGCCCTCAGCTGCACTCTCTCTCTCTTTGCCCTCAGCCCAGGCAGCCAAACCTCCGGGAGTGGGAAGGATGTGCTCAGGGCCCTGACGTTGAGGTTCTTCTCCCTGATTGTGTCTCAGAGCACTCTCTTTTGTTCTGTGGCTTTGGACACCCAGCTTTAATACTTGGTTAATTTTATCTCTAAGTGTTTTCTTGTGTTCTGCTGCCTGTGTTCTGTTGAGAGAAAACTTCCCAAAACTTAGCACTTTAAAGGGCTCACATTTGAAGGGGGGAGATGAAAAATGTGTGGCTATTCTGTATTTCAGTATGGGAGAATAGCTGTTGTGACAAATGTCTGTTAGGAAATCATGGATTGCACACTTCATATATGCGTTTCATCACTTTTCACTGTGATTAGAAAAGTAATCCAGAATACCAATCAATCATTACACAGACTCTTCAGATTATTACCAATGTCCTATCTAATTGCATAGTGCTGCCCAGCAAAAGCACTTCTCTAGTAAACAAGATGCACAAACTGAATTTTCCATTCTGTGTCTGAAATTAATGAGCAGCAGTGTCGCTTGGTCTAATGGATTTCACCTAGAATGGTTAAGAATTCTGAGTTCTTCTTCTAGACTTACTGTATTCTTTCAACTTTCAATTTTCCTATTTATAAATGAAAAGGTATTGATACTTTGGCTGGGTAGGAAGGAGGTTAAAATCTTCTTGTGTTTTGGTATACTTTTTTGCTGTTTTCAAAATCTGTAAATAGCAAACACATTAGTTGTTTCTATTTGAAAACTGGGGAATGAGGAGAGAAAAAGAAAGAAACCACACGGCCCAAAAATTTTCTTGGCCCTTTTACATTCTACATTTTTTTCCAAATTAATATTATTTTGAACTTTTGAAAGAATGAAATACAAAAACATTAACATGTTGAAATGTTTTAAATATATCAAGAAAATACACATTCTGTGTTCTTCTTTATTGATATTTGGAAGCCTTTTCTAGTGACAATCCTTCTGGAAAAGCTATGGAATAAATTCAAATAAATGTGTTAAATTGTAACTAAATACCACTTCCTGCGTCAATGAAACTTTCAATTAGAATGACAGTTCTCTCTGAACACGGACTCTTTTTCTCAAGGGAAGATTCCATGGTATAAATCTGTACAGTAGATTAACTCATCCCTGGGATCTGTGCTGATGCTTTGCCAGCAAGTTGAAAAAGGGACAAGAGCTACTGTGATCTGAGAGTGACAGCTGTGTGTGTGCCCAGAGCCGGGCTTTGTGAGACCCAGACTGGTCAGCTCTAGGTGAAGAACATTGTTAGTAAGTACTGACTAACGACTTCTACCCTGGGATGACAGTCCACAGCCTTGTAGTTGACAATAAGAAATGTTTATTTTATTGAAAAGTAGCTCAGGCATTCTGACTTCTAACTTACTCTGCAAAAACTCAAGGGAAAATTTTCACATAATCGCTGAGGATAATTTTCTGGTTTTGTCAAACAAAAACTTACAAGCTCCTTTTATTATGCAGTCAAAAAGTTGACATTATAAAATCAAATTCCTTTCATGCTTTGAACTAATTAATGTGCCCTTTTCACTTTAAGTATTGCCGTGTCATGAAATTCCTTAGCTAAGTATTCTGAAAGGCATAAAAAATCACAGTCAACCCAAACTGTGAAATGACTAATGGCTTCAGCTTTAATCATCTGATCTGTCCTTTGAGAGAACATGACTTTGTGTGCTGTGACACGTCTCTGGAAGTGTATGGGACATCAAGCATACCTAGTTAGCAATTAGTTTAAATTGCAATATGAGTGCTAACATCTCTTCTTGCCTGGGAGGTTCCCAGGTAGGTAGCTGATACCTTTCTAAAACAAATATTGAAAGTTGCGATGTTTATCTAGTGTAAAAATGGCAGCTGCAAAGCTAATAAATGTGAAACATTTAAATGATAAGACGAGCACTGAAACGAAAGTATGAATTCTTCACAAAGTGTCTTTTATTGTCCTAGAAAGGAAGAGTCTTTTATATGTTAAGGTTAGACTAGAAAAATCTCACCTTCCAGTTTTAGCCTGAGCTAATTAGATAGAAGATGGATGCTGTTCAGGCTTCTGCTGCTCACAGAAGCTCATTTCCAAATCTTTGTAATATGATTTTAAATTATTCTCTTAAGGAAATTGAAAGCAACTTGAAGCAACAGATTATTTTTAGAAACCTGCCTGAATATCAGAAAACTAGCAAACAACAAACCTAGTGCTTCTTTCTTGCCTGAGCAGGAGTTCTCATAGCCTCAGTGCTGTCTAATTCTAGACATTTGATTCTCGTGTTGCCTGCCCATGGATACAAGGTATTTATTCTGCTCCCTCATCACTTGCATACTGGGCTTAGAGTTTGAAGAGTGATTCAAAGTCTGCTGATGTCAAAGACCTTTTTGTGTTAATTGCAATAGATTTTAAATAAAACTGAAATGTAAGGTGCTGTTCATTGGAAACAGTAATTGGCATAATATTACTAGTTTTATCTTCAGAGCAGGAAGGCGGGGAGTGTGTGTTCTATCTACGACTTGTGAAAGAAAATAAGACTTAGGTAAGGCAGAGGCAGAGAAGGATTTATGCTAGAACCAAAAATATATAAAAGGGTGTTTCTTTGTGAATGTAAGGGCACAGCACTTCACATTGCTACTTTATGCCTTCCATTCATTTGTGCCTATCACCAAAGTAGTTACAAGCTGTGCATTTTAAACTTACTTGGTGTTTTGTAGACAGCTATAAATGTCACTATTTTTATTATTAACTTAAAGTTTATGCTTAAGCTTGTTTTCTTTCATGTGATTACTTTAATTCTTTCTCATGATGTTGGGTAGTTATTTTGCCAGGAAGGCATAATCCTTCCCAAGAATGCGTATCTGTTCAGTACTAGTTGTGCGCAAAGGTCAGACAAACAGATCGCAAAGGTCAGACAAACATCTGTTGTGCCCAGGTCCCAATCTCATGTGAGTTTCTGGACAATTTGAAGTACTGAGATTGAAAGGGAGAAAACCTAAGTTTGAGCTCTTATCTGCAGTTACCTCTTTTCTTCTCTGTCATATGAATTTAAATCCTTAAAGTAACATCTCAGAATTAAATGTATGTTTATTTTTTAGGGAGCTGGCCACACAGTTTATTGAATGAAGTATGTAACAAACTTAGCAGGAAATGGAGCTAGATATAAATCAGAATACATCGTTTAATAAACACTGTCACTAAGGGGAGAACAAACGTTATGAAATGAGCACAGTATAACAGAATTCTGAGGAAAGAAGAATTGCAGTAATCAGTGTATAGCAGATTATGATTGTTCAGAAATTAAAATGCAGAACAATAAATATTTAATTATTGGTTTTGCAGGTGTTTGTGCTAATGGTTCAGAGTCTGATTCAGTATCCATCCAAGTTAATGGAAGACTTTATTTAATTTTAATTAGATTTTGGAAATAAATATTACATACCTACAGGGTTTTTCGAAGGAGGATACTAACAAAATAAATTAAATTCCAAGAGTCGGTCCTTTTACACCTGCAAAGTTTATTGTTCCATTTAAGTCAATAGAGATGTTGTCAGTTTGTTTCACTTAGGAGCAGAACAGGTTTACAACCTGTTGTCCTGTTCAACTAGAGAATGTTGTTCAAGTATACCTCTCTACATTGAAGTTCTTTGTATTTAATTTCCTTGATGAATCATGATGTGGAACACCTTTCAAACTTGTGTGAACGCACAAATACATACACTCTGAGAACAGCAAGAACTTCAAATGCTGCAGGCGGAGCTTGCAAGGGAAGTAACTTTTGTACTGGAGATAACTAACCTGTTGTAGCTACCTAGATCTGTTTTCTGAATTGGTTGAATCTTTATTATTATCATCTTCTCTATTCAGTCATATGAGATGTTTTATTATCTTAATTATATGATGTGAACAGAAAGAAACTTGGGGTGAAGAAAACTGGGGGGAAGGGCTCGAAGGGTTTGAATGATATACTCTCTTTTGCATGTCTAAATCTGCCACTTGTCTTGCAAATTGAAGAGACTCCCATGATAAGGGAATTATTTCTGTCATTTTGGTGGTGCAAAACAATTTTGCATAATTTTATCTTCATAAGTTTATAGCTTTCTTTAGTAGAGAAGAAAATAACGAGCAAAATGTTAAACATTGCAAAACACTATCAGGTAGTGTCATTCATTTAAAGAATTAGGCTCGCACAGAATAGATGGATGCCTGCTCTATTTTTATCTGAGAAGCAAGTATTTAGTTAAAGACAAATGAATATGATTTATTTAAATGTACTCATGCTTTTAATAAAAGGGTCTAAAGCGTTCCTATATGAATGAATATACTGTTGTACACAGGGGCTGCACATGTACTTTTCTTTCCTAAAGGTCTGGCAAATAGTAGTTATTTGGTAGCACAAAGCAAAGATATCAAAAATCCCATCTTTAGTTAGTGTTTTGGAAAAGTCCAAGGTGGACCATAGTTCTCAGAATGTGAAGCTCTGAATACTAGACCATGAGTGTTAGAAGGATAAGATTATATTGCTTATTCTGTAGACCTATCAAGGGCCTTTAAACGATAAGCTATTAAATATACAAATTAATTGCTTTCCATATTCTTAATACTTTTCCCCTACAAAGCATATGCATTAATCTTTTTTTCTAAAATAAAAGCAAGATACTAGTAAATTTATTAGTCCATAACAAAAAGGTTATATTTAAAACAACATTTCTGTTTCTTTACCATTATGAGGACTTGTGTGGCAAATAGTAATCACTTCTATTTAAGAAAAGGTACTTTACAGAAAAAACTTATTTTTAGGCTTGCAGTCACAGCCAAATACTGGTCAGTGCATCATGGGTCCATTTAATATTGAAGGCTAAAGATTTCTCAAGCAGGAATGATGAATAAATGGCTGGAATATTAGAAATGCATATTGAAGGTTCTGTGGTTGCAGTAAGTGTGGTGTATTTTCTAGAATCAATAGTTTGGTTTTGTTAAAAACACTAAAATTCTGGTAGGATATCTTGATTTCACATTATCGCCTTTTGTGGACACTGAAGTTTGAGAGTAATATACTCTGTTATATTCATGTATTAAGATGGAACATGAGACATTCTTATGACTGGTAAAAACCAGCTTAACATGCTTCAGGCACCGAATGAACATGCAGCTATTGAAACCATGAATGTTGGTTTTAACTTCTGCTTTCCTTTGCTAGTTCTGAAGTTGAAATGTGTTTAATGAGATGAACAAATAACTTTGACACAGTTGCAGTGCAATGTGTTTTCTTCTTTCATTAACTGTCAATGAATAAATTTTTGGGGAATTGTAAAATAAAGTTACAAATAATGTATATAAGAAATAGTTTCTACAATGCAGCTTTCTTGTCATGTCTTGAGAATTATTCATTTGTAGTGGCTACACAAAGGGGCAACAATGTATAACAGCTGTGGCACCGTTATCATATTATATTGACATTTCAAAATTCTAGAACATTGCATTTCACCTGATGTCCTTGAATATCCTGCTTTTATACTTCTTTTTCTGCCCTTGCAAGATGAGCTTAGTGTCTATTATTTTACTAAACATTAAATTCAAGTATTGAGAGACACAAGCCCTAAGCTTTAAGCTATGACTTTACACTCGCTGGTCTTTTCTTCTGGTGGCACTGCTCATTGATGGAAATGAACTAAACCAGATCTGCTTTGGTCACTCTGCTAAAGAATTCTCCCTGTTTCTGCCCTGAGATAGTTTTTTCATTCCCCACAATGCTGAATTCTGTGTAGAATGCTTCCATTACAAGTGCAAAAAGAAAACAGATGTGTTTACATTGTTTCCATGGAGACACAAAACCACAAGCTAAATTCACACTAGCATCAGGGAGAAGATTCCCCCTCCTTTGTTTTCCAGAGATGGAGAATTGCAGGGAGAATATTTGAAGCAAACCAGACAAAATTCTCTAGAGACGGTTTTCCCCCCCCGTTGTCTTTTTAGCAAAGGATTCTTTGTGTGATCGTTTAGCGAAGATTCCAGGATGCTGTGATGGATATTTGTAGTACCACTGGGAATTTGGTTAGAGTTAAAAATATTCTAATTTGTATTATCATTTTAAGTAATGGTAAACAGGTAATTCACTACAAATCCTTCATTCGTTGTCTTAAACACACCAGTCATTTCTATTTATTTGGTGAGCATGTGTTATTAGTTGGGAACATTAGGAGATGCAATGGAACCATATGACATGCATTCTGTTCTTTGTTTGGAGGATCCCTGACTAGGTTTCCATAGACATTAATTGGAACATACTTTTCTATCATATTTTTATCCCTTTGCACTTGTCTATTTTCATGAATCTTTACAATCTGTATTTCTCAGAGCAACTGCAGTTTGGCCATACAACACGTATGACAGGTCAATGTGAATGTTTTGAGGCTCATAGTGACTGGGAAAGGGCTCTTTCTCTAGAGACCATTATTTGTTTACAAGTGTCACAGGGCTGAATATACCCTTATAAAGTGATGCAATTCTTAAAATAAATAATGTGAAACAAAAGAACAAAGTGTGAGCATGCACAGATACTCATGCTAAGTAAGTTTTACATAAACTTAAGTAACATAAGTTTTTTCAGTTCATATATGTGCATTTAAGCCATTATTTATGAAAATGTTCCCTAAGCTAGAGCTAGTTTCAAAAACATTCATCTAATGTACAGAGCTCTGGTATTTAGTATTTTGGAGGATTACACTTTTTACTCTGACTTAGAATATCTAGAATTACTCTAAAGAGAGAAACAATGCTGTGATATCTTCAAATTAATTTTCTGGGGAAAAAAACCCTGTTAATAAAATTTTTATTCTCAGTTTTTAGGTTGAGTATGCCTTCCAAACATGCATGTCAGTGCATTCGATTCAGAAACAACACATAGCCACCTTGAAATATCTATTTTTTTTATTTTAAAAGCCTAATCATTCAACCAAACAGCAAAAATAACAGTGGCTTAGATGACCAATCCTGTAGTGAAAGTGAATAGCAGAAAATAGAGCAGATGGTGGAGGAGGAATCCAAGAGCAGACGTAAATTCAACAAAACATGCGTTTCGAAGAATTCTTCACAGAACGTGATGTGCATGAATAATTTTTTGAAGAAGAAAAGAGCACGCTCAAGTTCTTAAATACACGTAATTCCTCCAGGTCTCACCGTAGTTTTAGTTTAGCTTTAGTTACAATATTTAAGAGCTAAATGTGTAGCCTCATGCAAGTGAACGTCCCATTTAACAAGAGGCTGCCATTTGTATACATAAAATTATTCTTGTACATAAGTATTTACAGAATCAAGGCCTTAAACACGATATATGTTAAGTTTTCTCTTTGAGGAATACTCAGCAGAGAAAATGGTCATAAAAGGTGTCTGAGACTAGAATTAACAAGGTTTCTTCCTCAAAAATTTGCCATCAACAGACAGGAACTTGTTTTTCAGACTGATCAGAGGACCCATCTTCTACGTACTCTCTTGGCTTTCTTGTCAAAAATCACCAGATATTCCCCTAAATTTAGGTTTGCATTTTAACTGTGGTTTCTCCCACAAATTTTAATTTAAATACTACACATTTCAGTCATCTCTGTGAACTAGCGAACTGTAACTGGACTTAGTTTTCTATGGCATGTGATTTCCTGGGTTTCCTGTGATGCACTTGGAAGCTCGGTCAGAGGGATGACAGATGCAATGTAGTAAACATAGTCTGAGCTAAAGTCAGATCCACAGAGGAGAATGAGACCATATGGAGATTGTTTTTCTTTTTTCCTTCTTCAAGTATAGTATTTTGAAGAGCAGTTTTATAGAATGTTTTTTTATCTTTATGTTTTTGTTACTGATAGGAAACCATTGTTTATCAGTTCTATACCACAGTAACTTGGATTTAAAATGGTAGCTTTTTATGTTGAAAATCAAACTGAAATTTAGTAGTGGAACAGTTATTTTTAATCTTGTTGCTAGACTAAAGAAAATCTTACTGGAGTTGATATTGAAATCATGAAAGATACCTTGGCGTTTCTGCCCCTGTGAAAAATGGAAATCCTGTGTGGGTGGTATGATTTCTTTTGCCAGTTTCTGTAGTGTCTTCACAGTCATGAAAAAGTTGAAACTCAAAGGAACCTCTAAAAGAAAATAAGACCTACTCATGGCTTCATTACCTATACAATGCTTAGGGTTATCTCTGCATTCACTGTCACCTCTATTCCCAGTCCTCCCCCGTACTTCAAAAGTCTTTTCATGATATTGCAAGCTAACTTCGTGGTGTTTTGGATTTCACAGTTGTACCTCAAGGGTTGAAGCCTTATTGGATCTGTTGCCTAAACTTAGATGTTTCACAAGCTGGTTTCAACTCATGCTAGCTTCATTTTCAGGGCAGCTCTCCATACTTCAGGGGTAACTGAGGACAAGTCTAGCATGTGCAGGGGCAATACATACCTACCTATTGGAATTTAGTTCTGCAGTGTAGAGCTTCAAGATGGCTACATTTATGTCTAGTGTGAAGAAAATGCAAAATGTTGTTCTGTATACTCTGTGCTGTAAAATCAATTTTGTGCTTTTGTGCTGTCATGTAACTTGTATTTCTGCAAACATTTTTTTGTTGCCTCACAAGATGTAGACTAAAACTTTAGATGTTTTTTATTCATGGGGTCTGCACTAAGCTGCCAGGAAGCTGAAAAAGAAAATCTGTCCTATCATTTTTCATTCATTTAGATCTACTGCTTGAAGTCGTTTGTATGAAAACCCATGGCAGATTTAATGAATCACAGATTCAAGGTACGTTACATCCTAGTTCTGTCATTGTAGTCACAAGTGACCCACTCCTGCCTGTATGATACCCTAATCTTCTTATTAATGAGGCCTTCCAACTTTTTGTCATCAGTAGGTTCTGTTGTTTCATTCCTCACTCTTTTGCTGTGAATGTAAATGAAAATATGAAATGACCGGTCCAACACTGGAGTTTTGTGACACAAATCAAGCTTTTTAGGCAGCTCCTCACCAGTCTAATTAATCTCCATCTTTGCTATCTTTAATAATAAGATATTTCTGATATGGCATTCTGTCAAATGATCCGTTGAAGTTTTGCTAGACTAAGTCTGCTGTATTTTTCTGCTATATTTCCTTAGACCATCAGTTACCTTAGGAAAAAGATACTGGATTAGTCTGGCATGATCTACTGTTGCTAAATCCATGTTGTATTTCATCTCCTTCCCATAATCCCTGTATCTTTAGTTACCTCTTTTCTTCAACCTTTGTTCTAAATCTCAGTTCAGTGATTTTTTAGGGGAGCCATTCTTAAATGCCATGTGGACACTACCTTCTCTATCATTGTGAACATGCCTACTGCAATTGTGGATGGTCATAGTTTTGTTTCTGTACAGTCAGACCTTTGAAGTGAGAAAATAAATTGTGTGAGTGAGTTTATCTTCCGTTTATTTCACTTTATTCTCTCTGTTCTTTGCCCTGGTGATTGGCCAGTTGGCTGTCTTGCTGCTTTCTCCACTTGAAGGCTATTGCTTCTTATTTATGGCTGATAGCCTCAGGTCTCAAGTTGGTGCTTATTGGATTTACTTTCATTTCTTGCCTAATCTCTAGGGGAAGCTTCCAGCTGGCTGATCTCCTGATCTTATTATGTTGCAAGAGCTAAGCTGGTGCACATTCTTTCTTTCCAAGGGCTTCTGTGGAAATGAGGAGGAGAGCAAGGCAGCTCCCTGTAGACCACAACTTGGGAATTGCTGTTACAGAAATTTCTCAGGCTTGCATAGAGCAAGGAGATAATGACAACAAGAGAACCTGAGCCAGCAACATTCTGATGGTCTGCAGACTAAGTGTTTAGAGTTTGGTGTCCTGTGTTGTACTGAAGGGTAGTGACTGTGCCAGGAAAGAAAACAGTACAGACGATGCTGGTGGTTCTGTTCAGAACAGGTCACCCGAGTAATTTTTTTTTTTTTTGCTGTGCTATGCTCAGACATTCTGTCTTTGCATCAAAAAAAGAGATAGAGATTTCAGATCATTAAAATCCCACTGGCACCTTGAGAGCTCTTGTACTGTATTTGACACCAATTCCAGTGAAAGTGATGCTAGGGAGAGAGATGAAAACAAGGGTTCAAGACCAAGGGTCAGACCAAATCTAGAATCCTGCATGATTTACTCTCTGATGAAAGGTTTTTCAGTTTGTGTCCTGGTTTGACCCCAATGCAGTACTCCATCCCATACATATCATGTTCAGAATAAAGGTGAGGGATCACAGGGGTCACTCCCTCTCCCTTTATGGCCGGGGCACTAATGGGCCCTAAGCAGCCTCACCTGGTGCTTCCAGCCACACCCATGGCCCAGGAACCTATTTAAGCCCAGCATGGGGCTGTTAGGGGGGGGAAGGTGGTGATGGTGTGGTTGTGGGGTGCTGCTCTCCAAGTCTACGCAGCTCCTTACTTAAGCATCTGAGGAGGACTCTGCCTGATAAGGAGGACTCTGCCCAATTATTCTGCTTTTGATCCTGAATCCAGTTCCTGCCTGCTGCTGAGTGCAGTCTGGGACTTTCCTGGAGTGTGCCCCACAGCGTACAGGTGACATATTTGTCATCGGTGGGGGGAAGCTTGATATCGGGTTTGTGCATATTTGTATATATTTCATTGTTATTTTTTCCCATTATTATAATACACAGTTCTTGTAGATAGATTAAAGCTGTTTTAACTTTTCCAACCCATAAGTCTCTTTCCCTTTTCTCTTTCCCCTCCATTTTGGGAAGGGAGGGAGTTAACACAGAGTATCTGTCATTTGTTTGATAGCCAGCCCAGCTTTAAACCATGACAATTTATTTTGTCTCTTGCTCCTACTGACTAACATATGTGAAGAGTTTTGTTTAGTGCAGTGATCTTGGGCTGAAGTACAATCCAAATGTATTTTCTGGTATGAAAGATGAGTTTCAGCCTCTATGATTTCATCTACTGTTTTTAGAGTATATGCACTGGGACTCATTGTAGCTTTCAGAATGCTAGTTACAAACATGAAGCAGTAAACAGATCAGTTGCCAAAAACCAGAAGGATAGTGACAGAGTATTAATGGAGCTTTATCCTGAGGCAATGCAGAAATATTTTGAATTCACTGTTGTGACAAGGCAACTATGTCATTGCAATGTTTTGACTTGTGCTTGCATTTGTAGTTCTCTATTGTATGGAAGGTATCAGACCTCTCCATGTTTGTCTAAATTCTTTCTGCTGACTGAGCTAACTGGGATTTCGCTGAGCCAAAATGTCACTTCTGTGTCACGTTTTCTGTCCCATGATGTAGCTTACTGCCAGCCGTGTTGCATGCATCTATGCTGTATGTGAGTATTTCCCCTTGGAGAGGAAGTGATTGAATTACATCCAGTAGAAGGATAAAAGCCAAGGTTAGAGGCACTGCAGAAGTGTCTGAAGATGTGCAGTTGTAATGTTCACACTCTTTTCCAGGTGTCTTGTTTAGACAAGCAAGAGATTTGGGACCTACTGTGAACATTCAAGTTTGTACATGTGCCCTCGTTTTGGTGGGAGTTTTCAAATGCTTGCTTTTGCATAGGTTACAGAGGCATGTCACCTTAAGAGTTTAATCTAAATTATGTTTGATGAAATAAATCAGATTTTTAAATAATGTTGTGATCAAAAGGCTATGATGTGTAGAAAGGAGTTGATGTGGGAACAGGACTCTTTATTATAGGACTCCAGGGACAAGGAACAGAGACTTGGTAATTCCATCAAAGTCACTGAATTCTGTAATCATGCCAAATGCAGTTCAGTGGCAACAAGTCCCTGCATATGTTTGCCACATCCAGAGAGGCCTGAACCACTCTGTTCCTCCTATCTAAATCAGAAGGACATCCTTCTTTCCTCAGCCGGTAGTTATCAAACTAGGGATGAACTGTAAGTAGGATTATTTCTTCTTTCCTTGTCTGGTACTGATAATGTGCTTGTGTTGAAGGACAGTCATCTTGGAGTGAATGCATTCCTCCTCAGAAGTGCTGAGCCTTATTCTGATCCTCTTCTTTTTATGAGAATATAATGTCATTAATTTTGAAGAAATTGTGCCCGGTCTATGTACTTATACATGAGACTGTAGAAAAGTATGGGCTTCTCAGCCTGATGACAAGCATGTGATAGTCACCTAGATGTCACAGCATATTGCTTTCAGTCTTTTACAAGCTGTACATAAATTTGCATTGTGAGCGCAAAGGTGCTGTTTTTGGCTCTGGTTCTTTGGCTCTTCTCCTGTAATAGCTAGCCAACTAGCATCCCTCAAGTGGGAGGGATGACTTTCAGCCTCTGCCTTTCCCTCTGGTGAAAGTAATGCAGACTCCAGGATGGTGCTGTAAGTCTGCTTCCATAGCCCCTTGGGTCCTAATTATAGTTCCTTAACACTAGGCCTCCAGTCAGCCAGCAGCAACCAGCTTTAAGGTACTCCAGCTAGTTTCCCTTCTGCTCTAGCCTCTGACTCACAGCTGCCTGCTGTGCCTGGCTGGGATGTTGGGCCCTCTCCTTACACTGGGCCATGATCCCGAAGATCTGTTAATCCTTAAATTAGTCAGGGATGCTGGAAAATTTTAGTATCCTGAGCGGAAACTGGGAATCTATTTGGTTTTCAGTTGGGTGTTCCTGCAGCATGGTAATTCCAGTTTCACAGTGGTGCAGACAAGCAAAGAAAACTAGGTTTGGATTTCAGCAAGTATTTGCGGACCTGCTTTTTGCCAGCTTGGAAATTCATTCTACATTTTAAAAGTAATTAATAATAAAAAGGCTATATTACGTATTTTCCATAAAGATGTCAGGGGCAGAGCTCATCTTTATCTCGAAGAGGAGGGCAACAAAAGTAGATGTGAGGAATGTAAAGAATTGAAAGAGGGAGGAAATGTCTCTTTTGGGTTTTCTTTTTTTAACCGTGCCATTTGCTTTCAGATGACTCTGGTCCAGGTCATAAAACTGTTGTTAAAGCAATGGGCAGGCAACTAGGGGCTGAAGCAAGGGATGGAAGAAAATGGAAGTTATGAGTCTGCTGCAGATCTCCCATGAGAGTTAGTGCAAATAACCTTAGACGTAGATGTTCAGTGCCTGTGATTCACATGCCCATGGTTTCAGCAGAGTCAGACACATAAGCAGTTTTGTCTGGGCTGAGCACAAATCTCTGGGCTATACTTCTCTTTTTGTAAAATGGAGATGGGAAGCACTGTCCTGCCATGCAGGCATTGGGGGTAAACATAATGAAGGCTGTTAGGATTTTGTGCACTGATCATGATCATGTTCATATATTATAAGACCTGAAGCGGCAAGTGTGACTTTTTCAGTATCAACATTTTTAGAAATGGAGAAATGCAAGGCAATCTCTACAGTATGTGGTACCGTAATCTGACAACTTTGCAAACAGTATTATGCTCAGGTGTCAAGACTACTTTAGACATAGTTTAATTCTCTTTTGCCTCCACAGCTGTGTGCCAGTGCGGAAAGGGAAGGGGAAGCGCAAAGTGGCAGTGTTGCTAACAGTGGAGCAATGACATCAGAGGAAGCTTCTGGAGAGATCCTGAGCTGAACTAGACCCTCTGTGTTGTGAAATTTCTGGCCTTTGTTCTGAAGAGCCTGATATGTTTGTAAACTGAGGAGAGAATATACTAGAACTTTTTTGCACCTCCCTTACATTCCAAATGGGCATTTTTTCCCTTGTGTAGCTTTCTTAAAGGACAGAATGATTTAACCCCAGTATGGAGTCAGAGTTGGGGAAAACTATTTAGGCTGACTTCATCTATATGTGACAAAGAGTTTCTTGAGCTGCAAAGCTTTCTGTGCATGTGTGAGTGTGTGTATTGTGTCAAAGCTAGGTGGTAAAAGGCTGGATAGCATGAGGTAAGTGTTTTGAGAACTAGTTGACATCCTGAAAATTACCAGAGACCTTCTCTTGAAACCACCTACACCCTTGTGCAGGGCTTATTTTCATTTCATTTGCCCAAAAGCCTCTCTCAGAGCTGGGAAACAGGACTCCCACACACCCATGTGAGCTCTGTCCACTCCATTGTGGGTTACATAGGCAAGATGTGCATTCTTCACCTCTGAGCTGGTGCTTTGCAGCCATGTGGGACAGGGCAGGTGTAAGCACGCTGAAGGCTGGCAATGGATAAATGAAGAAATAGAAAAGACTTGTTCTTCAGCAAGAATGATATTGTTTAAAACACTTACTCAGATGTTGAAAGAATTCCAAGAAAACTACAGGAGTTTTAGTGCCCTTTTAGGAAATTCTGTAGAATTTTGTACTTTTCCTTTTGGAGAGTTAAATATGGTGAAGTTTTTTTTAAAAAATTAATGCAGAATGCTCCAACTCCATATCAAATTTCTGTAGATTCTTAGAGTTACGTGATTATAACTGTTAACTTTCAGTAAAGCTTGGTTTGTTTAGATTTTTTCCTTAATGGAAGTCTTGCCTGAAATGCACAGGATGGGAAATATATATGCATCAGAAAGTGAAATAATTTCTAGATTGAAAAATATAACAGATTAGGAGAGATTATTTTTATGTTGATGTATTTGAAATGCCTTATTTAATGTATTTCCTTTAAGAAGATAAATTTAATGTGGCTAAAACTTTTCAGTGAGTACCTGACAGAACAGGGCTGTAAGGTACCCCTCTCCAGAGGAATTTGTTGGTGCTTGTGCTGGCCCTTTGCACAAGAAATCAATCTCCTTCTACCAACAAAAGATGTCAACAATGACTGTTCTCACTGTCATGCTGTACATACAAATGAATGCAAACTTTAGGAGTGGGTACTACCTTCTCTTCAAGGTCAGGGCTTCTCAAGGTTATTGACACTTCTAGTTGATTTTGTAAGATAACATAATAAATAAGTCCGCAAAGCCTGTTGGTCTAGCTAGCTACAGCTGTGGCTGGAGTAAGTTACAAATCCTCTTTTCAACTTGCAGCAAAAGTGTTTCAATTAAATCTGCACCACCGGAGGTGACAATAGTTTGGGGAAGGAGAAATAAGCTGTCAACATTTGACTGTAATTGGCAGCTTCAGCAGAGAGGCCAAGGGGTAAATGGGCTTCCCAGAGTAAAACCCCTTTTCACCTGAAAAAGCTGTTCTTCTGCTGAACGATTGAGGCCCCCTGTCAGGGGACTCAGTGTGGGTTAAGATCACATGCTACTGCCTGTACTGTGCTTGTTATGTGGATAAACAGAACTTACAGTCTGCAGGGCTCTAAATCTGGCCTCTTTCACAAACATGTAAACACCTGATCCCAGTCTGAGGGAAACTGATAGGAATCATTCAATTGACTTTGGGTCAGATTCAGTTTCCACAGCCTGCATGTTGTACACCTCACTCAAAAATCTGCTGTGTTGGTTCATTGATTTGAAAAGCTAGTTTTTGTGTTCATAAATGCAGTGCAATAGTATATTTTTGTTCTGCAACGTGCTGAAATCCGTCAAGTGTCCTCTACTTTTCTGAGAGCTGTGATTGCTCAGTGTTCTGGAGGGCTGAGCGCTGACAGAATACAAGACATGAATGAAGCTTTTTGTTTTGGAAAGAATAAGATACAGTTTGAAGTTATTTCTACTCTCCACACCTCTCACCTCCTCCTTGGTAAAGTACTGATATTAATTGGTACATGCTGGAATATTTCTTCTGGTCATTTCATCTTGCATTGCTTTAATTGTAACTTGGCTCTGATGCAAGATTTTGCTCGTTGTCTGTATGCAAACTTTTACAATGTCTATGTAAACTTTTATGATGAGGTTTGCTGTGGATCTAGTATGGAGCTGCATTCTGTTTTTCCACTCTTCTCCTTTGCTTAGATTTGCTGTGTTTTCTTTCTGGAAAAGTGAAGCCAATGAAAGCCATGTGTTGCTCTCTCAAAAGGATTCCTTAACTACAGGATTTGAAACTTTTCTGCACTCCAAACTTTGGCTCTGCACTTAAAAAAGAAACCATACAATTCACATGAAAGCTTATGTCCTTAGGTAAAATCACGTCAGGGGAAAGTTTGCAAGAGGTAAATCCTTACTGTGCCTATCTTGACAGTCTGCCAAGGCCACCCATTTCATGTTTAGTCATTTTAACTGAAACAAGTAAAATATTTGCACGTTTTGAAAGCCATTAGTTTACCTGGTTTTGGTCAAGAGGAATGATGGAAATAAACTGTCTCAACAGTTCACCAAAGAAGGCAGTCTGTGTGGCAGGGGTTCTCTTGTTCCAGAAGGCTATTCATCATGCCTGTAAGTCTCAAATGGCTCCATAGTTAGTGACCTCCCTAATTCTTTTTCCTTCATTTGTTTTCTCAGCTTCTTCATAATGAGCAATTGCTAGAGGTGTCAGTGAACACATTTTGCGTAATTATGAACCATTCCCAACACTGTGGATTGGAGAGTTCTGCTCTGTACTTCAGTGTTTTGGGGAAAAACTGGGTGGAGAGAAAAGCAGAGTAAATGGAGTGGGATATTTCACAAAGAAAGGCACAGTGTTAATTGAAGAGAGAGAGAGGGGAAATGAGGAGAAATGTAAAGAAAACTCCTGAAATGCTTTGGAAATTTAAATGCGTTGAACCTAAAAGTCATGTCTATAGGAGGTAAAGATTATCATCATGTTTATACTGATGGACACACAGGAGATGGGGAAACAAAGGACAAATCACAAAGGAACATCCAAGTTTTGCATCAACAAGATTTTCTATGTCCATCTGCCTGGTGTAGCTGGGTATGTACTTAGGGCACACACTTTTGCAAACAGATCCAAGTTTACTCTGTGATGTAAGTTGTCCAGGTTTGAGTTCTAACCATCAGCCGCACAGTCGTGGTGCTTGGCCTCGTTTAATTAAAAAGCTTGGCCTCTTTGAGTTATATCTACATAATTTATTTTTCAGAACAAGTTTGTATTTAGTTGGTCTCTAGTGCAAGTAGGTTTTGCTCTCTCTTGTCTGGAAAAGGATTTACAGATCTGTCTTTAGCTAGGCTGCCTTAAGCATCTGTCTAGCAGCCTAATTAATAAAAAAATCCAGCTAGTAAGAAATGCCAGAAATGTTACATATGCTTCTGAATCAGAACTTGTGTACTCTTTCTGAACATGAGGAAGCTTCTCTTTATGAATGAGTCTCACAGTTCTGGAAACTGTCCTGAATCAGATGATCAGAGAATGGGAATAGGTGAACTTTTCAAAGTCCTTCCAAAGGAGATGGTATGGTTGGCAATTCCACCTTGTCTCCCACAAGACAGCTCTTTGAGTTAGTGTGGTTACCCAAACACCAGACAATGAAAGGTTACAGAAGGCTTAGGCTGCTTTATTATATGCCCAATGTGAGCTCATATTAATGCCTCCCCCATACTCAGGACAGAACCCTACAATGGGTTCCTTTTTTTAGCTTCCTTTTTACATAAGTTAGTTACAGCTGAAATTAGATGTTACTGAGGATGGTGATCTCCAAAGTGTCAGCACCTGTTGCACAGGTGAGGACTCAGTTAGTGCTGTTTAATCTGTTACTGTTCCAAGAAGATGATTATTACTCACATAACTAACAGGATGTGCAGGGACTGAGGCACATTGGTTTCATGCTGCTATGGAAGATCAGTTGTTCAAGTCAAATCTAGCAGTTGCTTAATATATGTCTCTTTTGCCAACCATAACAATTTAACTTAAATTGATACAGGTGATTTACTTTATATATTCATAGCTAAGTTAGGCTGTTGTGTCTGTTTACTGTACTGCTGTTTGCTGACTGATGGGGGGAAAAATACGCTGAATTAATAGAGTCAAAGAAACTGCTGACAGTTACATTTCTATCGCTAAGATTAGAAGGTAAGAATATACCGGTTTATGTTAGTACATAACTCACAGGGAAGCCAGTTGAGTAGAAAACTTGGCATAAAGAACTTACAAGTTATTCTTTGTATGTTAATCCCTAAAAAGTATTTCATCTTGTATAATATTTTTTCTTAGTTTGGAACCATCTCTTTCTCTATTGTCTGTTAATAAGTTACTGCAAATACGATTCTAGACATATAACTTCATTCTCCTTTACCATCTAGAATGAAGCTATATTTGAAATTTGAGATCTCTCTGATTGTCTCAGATTTTGCAACTTGTCAACAAGAATTCTAGTTCTAAATAGCTATAAAAATGATGCAAAACCTTTGGGAGAGTTTGACAATATAACCTGTGTTGTTAAGATTTATGCAATTCTCCTTGTCTCCAGATGATTTTAATTCCATTGTGGCAAGATACCAGGTGACTATTCAATGCTTTAGAATCTGTTCAATTAATGAAGACAAACTAAAAGAATTGTTGACGATGGGCTTGATTTCAAGTGCAGCTCTTGCAGTGGTTAGGAACTCTCCACTTTCAGACTGGAGGTGTTCATATTTTTCAGTGGGTAATCTCAGCTATAGGTTGTGTGACAGTGCAGTGTTCTAATTCTGAAAAAAAAAAAATTAATTTTAAGATAGCTGTGTCTTTATTGAAGAAATAGGAGATCTTACCTTGCCTTGAGAGAGGGAAATAGTTTATTACCTGTGTGATGTCAAATGAAACTTTGTGCAATTCTGTATTCCACTCACCCAACAGTACTCAGCTGTCCAGGAGATTGCTGGAATTATAAATCCACTGAATGTGGTTTCTTACTGCTGCGATCACTGGAATGGACATTGCTGCTGTTAATAACAGACTTCTTAGTACATTAGCTGCTCCTTTTGTTTTTTCTTCTTGCTATTAACTAATGAGTTTGCCACTGTCTGCTGTCAAAAGTGACTTTTGGGGGGAGGGGGCTTAAAGCATTGCTGAGATACAGAACTTAGTAAGCTAGCAAGGTTTTTGTTATTTTGAACATTTGTTATTTTATGTATTTTGAACAACTGACCTACAGAGAGGCCATTACTTTTGCAGGCACTATCAGCTTGTCATATTTTTATGGCTACAAAGACCCAAAGAAAACGCACCTCACACTTACTGGTTCTAGCAATCAATGGCATCTCAGTTCCAAGACAACTGTGGTACTGAGTTTTGAGGTTAAACAAGAGAAAACAAAACCATATACATTATTTCTGTTGGTATCAGGAGAGTAGCTCTTTTAAAATTTAATAAATGGATCCAAACTGACTTATAGTCAAACTTGGCATGTTGTCGTTAACTTTTCTTGCCTCACGTGAACCCACTGTTCACTTGAACTTGGATGTTTCTCCTACTAATATAGTATGTTGAGATCTGTTTGTTGTTGCACAATGGTCGATGATTCTTTCCAAGCTTTAGCCAATTGTTTAACAAAATTAACGTTTTGGAATTCACACTTCACTTGTCTCCATCAAAACACTTAAATCAAGTTTAAATAGATTTTTAAGTGCCTAACTGATTTGCTCATTACATTCAAAGGATGGAGCTGGATACAGCTGGCACTCTAATTAACAGTTTATTAAATATACTATGTTGATAACTTTTCTTCTATGTTTGCACAGTAAAAACAGAAAAACATTATTCTAGAAGAGAAATGACAAAAACTCTGTGAGAATCTCGGTGTAATCTAATTCCTCAATAATGAGGAAGCTTTTAGCCAAGAAAATAATTTATGATGTTTGGAGGAGACCTTGTGCTAGGTAGCAAGTTTTCATACTATTTATGAAGATGAGCAGACACAGCTTTTTACCCAGAACACTGAAGCACAAGAAGTGATCTGTATTCTAGGGATTACTTAATCCACTGTTAGTTGACATTTACCTTTGAACCTCTAAAGATTTAAATTTACTATTTAAAAATTACTCTTTGTGAGAAGGATGGAAAAGGAGGATTGCTTTTTTGTCTAATTCAAAACTTCTTCCTTGGCTTTTTCTTTCTCAGCAGATTTACTTTGTGTCACTTGGTAGACTCAGATATAGTTGCCTTTTACTTTTCCTATTTTCTATTTTTTCCATTCTGTACATTCATACATTTTGTGTAAGGACCTTCTTTATGATTCCGATAGGCTTTAATGTACTGTTCATTGATTCTCCAGATCTCCTCAAATTTAATTTTAAAGCATGTTTTCTATTCTGATTACACTAGTTCTTGCTGTTCTGTAATTAAGAGCCACTATCATGCCACATTTTACTCCACAAATGGTCTCGTTATTTTACTTGAGACTATTTACAGAGTAAGATACTCCTCAGTATGAGTAGAGCAAATGAGTATGCCTATGCAGTAACCAAAATGTCACTGCTGCTCTGAAGGGGTTACTGAATGCAGTTTTAAAGTGGCTAGGTAGGAGGATGGCTTATACATGACTGTTAAGAATTTGCCTGGCATCTCAGATGACTTCTGCTGACTGTGCCACAATTGGTACAATGCATGTAACAGCTGAGCTGCTTGCAGTCTCAAAGTTAGGTAGAGAATATGTAATGAATTATCGTGTTAATGTGCACCAGAATGTGCACCACCCTATCTGCACCAGAATCTGTTTTAAAGTCTATAGAATACAAATCTTCACTGGGATAAAATTTTCTTGAGTTAAAAAAAGTGCAACATTTCATATTGATCTTTAATACAGTGAGTCTTTTTTAGTTTGTCATTGAAATTTCTTAATGCATGTCAGTGCATTTGTCCGAAAGACAAACAATGTAGGGTTACCTGACTGGGAGTATTTTCTCTGCAATAATTATTCCACTTTCTTTTGTGATAGTTCTCCAACAAATTACCCCTGTGGTATGAAAAGTCAGCCAGAGCTATTCTAAATAAGACCCATCTCTCATTCATTCACAGTACGAGCTAGCGTGAATTTTTAATGTCTGCAAATCACACTGTTAAGTGAAATCTGAGACTTTCACCCTACTCAATGAGATTGGAGGAAGCATGTGATTCTGACTAGTATCTACTAGTGTCAAGAAATGCTCTCATCACATCAAAATGCAAATAAAAGTAATTTAGGACCCTAGCTGCCATTAACTTCCTTTTTCTCTTGGTCTGTAATTTTCCTTTAAACGGTTGTCTTTTAATGACTTTGGAGACCTTTCTTTTGGTTAAAAAAGTATTTTGATTGATCATTATAGAAAAATATTCTGGCAGATACTGCACAAATACCTCCATCTTTCAACAATACTTATTTCTTATAATTTGAGGATTCTTCTGTTTTTTCAGATCTCAAGATTGCTGTAGTCAGAATTTAAACATGAAACAAGTAGCTTTGCTCTGTTTTTATAATGTAATGCAAGCTTAGGCTGCAATGTAACTAGTTTTCTTTCTGCTGTTTTTGTTTTCCCCCTGTAGAAGCAGTGAAATCAAATTCAGTGTTCATTACTTGTCGGTGGTAAGCATGGCATAAGATAGACAGTCTGTCATGAGGATTGTGTTGTCAGCAGGTTGCATAAAACAGCAACATCCACAATGTTTTCACTTCTTACTTGCCAAAGACATATGACCACTGTTGATCAGCACACAGGCACACACAGCGATGTGTGTGTGTACGTATAATACACACATATATGCATAAAATGTGGGCCCACACTGCATAATCACTGAGCCGTTTGAAATCCAAAAGCCAAGTCCATACACAAAGGCATATTCTGATTGGTTTTTTTAAATACATTGATTCAAAACCCTGAATCTGGCAATAGTGAAATCTTTGGATTTGTACTAAAAATCATCATTAAAATAGACTTAATGTTTTATTTTTAAACTCTCACATTATCGTTTGCTGATAGTGAAATGAACTGAAGAGAGACCATGCATGGAAATGTAATTCACCCCAACAGAGGACCCACACGTGGACCTAAAGCTATTTTAAATCCCTGTTTCAGGGTTTAATGATGCATAGAACATTTGGGCTCTCTGCTGGGATTATTTCCACTTGGCATCATTATAACAAATAGAAAGCTTGGGCCTGATAGTCTCGTATCCAAGACGTTGCAAACCTGGACACTGTCCGTAAGGCAGAGTTTAGACTGATGCCACTGTGTGTTGACATTCAGTTGCACTTACTAGAGCAGGTTCAGAGGTAAAGGGAGATGTTTTAGACCAAGCACAATTCACTGAAATAGTTCTGTTCTTTCAGCTTGCAAGGAATGATATTGGAGGATGTACAAGCTCTAAATATGATTATTCCCATACTTCATGCAATCTACTGCAAGCTCTCTGTAGGGTCTTTGGGTTATTTAGGAATATTGTTACAAATCTGTAAAATACCTACAAGATGTTCATTTTTATAGAAGGTGTTTTAACAATGAAATATAGAAAAAGAAAGTTATTGTGACTTCAATACCTGAAGGCAGGCTTTTTGAAACAAACCATGAGTATTTGTATTGCCCTGTAAATGTCACTTTCAAAATTTCTGACTCTAGTAAGGTTAAAGACAGAAATTAGAAACAGCCACTAAATAAACAATTTTTTTTTTAGTTGGCAGCTATAGTAAACTAGCAGTTTTTCTAATTGTGCTAGGGTCAGTGTGCAATGCTGAACTCGGGTGTTATCCTATTCTGACTCCCTCTAGCATGAAAACATTTCTCACTCCGATTACATACTACTTTAGACTCAAAGTGTTCATCCTGTCATGGAGTATGACCTGGAGATTGATTGTTTCCAGTAGTGTGGCTAGCTGTGTGTTTGGGTTACAGCTACAAGCTGACTCACGGTTCAGCATAACCTAGCAGTTCCTTATTCATCCAATCTGTGCTGTTATTTACATCTTTCTGCTGAACTGTAGTGGTGTTTCACAGTGTCGTGTTACCCCTCAGCGTCCCTCATCCCATTCATGTTGTATTCTTGTTAAACTGGGGGAAATTAGTTGATTAACTTAAATGAACTAGTGAGGGGAAAAGGGTATTATATGTGAATTAGCCAGGGTTCCCAATGACTGTGTGGGTGCTTAACTCTAGTGATAGCCTATTTCTTGTGCATTACAGCACAAAGGTTATGGATACAGAAGAGCATTTTGCATAAGCAAGCGTTCTAGATAGGTGAAAGCATAAAAGAAAGTTGTTGCTAATAGAAGTGATTCTTCTGGATGAAGAATACAGTAGCTTTAGCTTTCAGTTCAGCATCTTGTACAGTAACTCCCATACTTGCAGGACAAACATACTCCTTTGACTTTTACATATGATAAAAGCAGACCTGCAGTTCACCACCCACTGAAACTTTCATGTATTACGATTGCAAGCAGTCAAGGGAATCATTGTACAACTTGGCACCCCTTTTCTATTCCATTGGTGCCTAGGATTGTTCCAGAAGTCCTTCAGTCAGTAGATGGTTGTGGCAGTGCTTTTAACCGGCTGAATATGTGGATCTTACTTCAGTTCAGTTTAGCTCTCTAAATCTAGCTGTTGCCTAAACCTACTTTTCTTCTAATGGGTATACCTCTCTAGCCAGAGAGGAATTCCAGTACATGAAATGGTAATGCAAGGGAATTACTGCAATACCATTATAGCCGTTATTAGACTGTTACACCATTACAAAAGCTTAACAGTTGGGTAGATGTCAGTTTGCAAGCTACTAGTGTTGCGTGATGAAATGCAAGGATGTAACATTGTGGATGAAGTTGACCTTAACATTTAGATGTATAGTGTTGTGAACTATTATGCTATTACTAATTTTACAGTATTTTTTTTCCTTTAATATGACTGCTGGAGTCATGTGGTCATGTAAGAACCATAGATATAATTAAAAAAAAATCTGTTGTTCTTGAATTCATGGATTAAAGCTTGAAAGTCGGATAGCCCTGAAGCGTGATCATATTTTAGTAATAAATCTCATGGTTTTAATAATTGCAGAAAGCTTGGATTAGTAACAGTGGTTACTGCTCATTCAGGGACTCATACAGAGCTATAATCCTCCTTCAGTTAAGACCTGATAGCCTTCTTACTATCTGGAAGGCTGCAGCCCTCAAACCCTTCAAATTTTCTTTAGCTTTGTTGAGCCTGATACAATATAAATACAGATAGGCTATGGGCCAGTCAGCAGTACTGCCAATTGCCAAGACAAGAAGCCAGAAAAAAGCTATCCACTCTTAATGGCTTTTGTGCAAGCATAACCTCGTCTGGAGTTGAACACTTACTGGAAAAGGGAGTTCCCTGATTGCCCATCCTCTGAACGTTACTCGTGGGCCCCTGACAGGTAATACCTTCTGGTGAGGATGAATACAGCCTGCATGTTTAATGGACTTGGTTCAAAAATTAACTTGTAGAGTATCTCACAGTTCATGCAATAGACCACTAGGACTCTCAGTTCAGTGTAGATTTTGAGAGAATGAAATGCAAGTGCATGTCCTGCAAAACCTCAGATTTCCTTTGGAAGTCTTGAAAACAGCTACTAGCCAGTCCAAGTTTCAATAAATAAGCAGGTATATTTAAAGACCACTACTATGGTCTTTTTTTCCAATTCACAAAGATGAATAGTTTGATGTTGGCCTTTTGGCAGTTGGCCTGCTTACTGAAATTCTTATTGTAATCAGAAAATGCTAGGAAAATACACAAACGGTCAGTGCTCAGTGTTAGGTTTCTGCAGTTCATACTCTGTTCACTGATGAATAGGCAGAAGACATTCAAAGATGATGGATGGAGAAGCAGGGAAAGCAACAGGACAACATCATAGGTGTTAACTGTATGCTTTGCTGTTTTGAAAACAGTTTTGGTAGTGTTCTCTTAAGCAGTGTCACTTTCAGGGGAATCTAAGGGTCACTGTAAACAAGACTGATATGTGTATGTTCTGAGATAGAAACTTGGGAGTTCTGTCTGACCAAAGGTGACAATATGACTACTGCAGTTATCTACGCAAACCATTTTAAAAAAGTGCCTCGATCCTTTTCCATGGGTAGTGTTGGTCCCTCTTGCTATTTTGAAAGTTAAAAAGTCAATGGTAGCCAGCAGAAAAAGCATTATCAACACTTCTAAAAAACCAGAGAAACATTCTAGCAGTTTGGCTCTGTGGCAGAGCAGTCCTTTTCAATGGTGTGTCATGTGCCTTACGCTTTCTGAACATGAGGGGTTAATAAGGTTTATTAATTCAGCCCCTGCTCTGCATTTCCAAGGAATTTTTTGGACTTGTGTTTCACAAATTCTTGCCTTCCTCCTATGAAAAAGGCAATTGTATAGTAGTTGTTAATGCCTGCTGCACAACTTACAGTGGCATTGCTATGTTAACATTATTTCAGATCACAGAATTATAGAACAGTATGTTCTTAAGATATGTGCATTCCACAACACACCAAGACATAATTAATTTGACTTCTTCAAAATTGTTGGTGTTTCCTTGCCTTGCCAGTGGAGGGACATCTAGCAGACTGTGATTTTGAGCAACCTATAGTGGCCATCGAAGTATCAAGAATGATATATACACAAACTTAGTGTGAGTTCTCACTCACCCCATTGTGAACTAAGAGAAATTAACTTAGTGCCTCAGAGTGAGTCTTGTATATGTGTGCTTTGTTTATTTGTGTGTTTTTCAATATAGACACAGTGATGCAGGCTACATCCAAGTCACATTTCAGTCTACTTGACATTTCAGACTAGTTAAAGCATTACCCTTCACTCAGAATAGTGGTTTTCCATTGTTGAATAGTAGTAGACATATATGGGACGTTCTAGGTTGACTTATCAATGGAGGAGAAAGCAGTGACATAGTGTGGATGTATTCTAATTTTGTTATGTAGGTCAGTCTTGGAACAGCAATCACAAAGGACTGATGGGTCCCCTCTTCTACAGAATCCCACTGCCAGAGAGTAATTTTGTCTGAAAGGATTGATTTCTGTCAGAGCAAAGTGGAGAGCAACCTGTCCTGTCTTTGGTGCGACAAAATTTTATCTAACAAAAATATGGTCAGCAAGTCTATTAATCGACATGTCTTCCAAAGAATGGACGTTTGCTCACACACTGGGAAAAGTGCTTGGCAGACTGTGCAATAGTGCCACCTGGTGATGCACGCATGGAGAGTGGTTTTCAGCAGGAAGAGAGGTCCAAAACAGCACGAGAGGTACGCAGTGGTTGAAGTGTTGTAGTGCCTCGTGCAGATGAAGAAGCCTATAGTTATGTATGATGGTTGATACATGACAAGAACAGTGGTTATGCATGTGGATATGCAAAAAGACCCCTAGGTCTTTACTTTATTTTTTTCAAGAATAGGTTGGTACACATTTGTGCAATTCCTGTTACACTTGCTTCTTAAGGAAGGTGGAACTAATTTATTGCTGTTTATACACCCTTAGTGGTTTTCCAGACCTTCCCACTATCACATAGTTGTAACAGTGTGAGAAAGCTGTGTTGCTGCATACAATTGCTCTCTTGTTAGGATCTAACATAAAGAGATGCTCGGTCAGAGAAGCAGTCAAAACTTTCAGCAAAAGGAGATAAAAGCAAGATGGCAACTCAAACCAGATGGAGTCATGCTTCTTTTGTGTACATAAGATTTCTTGTGCTGATTGTAGCCTTACCCTGCCGTATGTAGGTCACTTGGCTGGCAAGCTATTAATGCCTCCTAGATCTGCTATGGTTCTTGCGATGATAAATTACTCTTTTTCCTGGGAAAGTGTGTGTTAAGGTTAGCTGCGCATTTACCTTCCTGACAGACTCGACATGGGCATAGGAAAACAATTAACCTATTTAAGAGCAAATATTTCGAGGAAGAAAATGCACAGAGGAAAAGCCAAGCAATGTTTCCCTTATGTAAAGACAGCATGGTTCAGTTCTGCCCAAACAGATCAGATTAGATTGATGAATGGAAAATATTTATTTAATGACACTGGCTTTTCAAATTATTTGAATAATTTGTTTATAGCCTGGTCAGAGCAAGTTAAAGTCAGTGAGGAAATTTCATGGTGGAGAGAGAGGGAGGAGTTCGCGTGAAAAAAATAAGCATCTGAGTTCACCATCTTAAACTGTTGTCAGTGTTGTAGCTATGAAGGGGGAGATTAATTCATCCAGGGTTTGGCAGAGGAAAAGTTAAATCTTTCTGAGGAATGGGAACTTACTGCCTTCCTTGCAGATAAGGAAGGAAAATAAGGCCAGTTGCAAGAGTCTGATAATGAGGCTATAGAGTAAGAATCGCTTAAAATGACCCAAGTATAAAACATTATGAAGGGTGGAGAGTCCTTCTCCTTTCTTCTTGGTGTGTTACCATGTTGGGCTCTTGCACAAACTGCTGACCTGAAATGGGGCCTTTATTACCAGCTGGAAAGAGAGATATTTTGAATTCCTTTTGATTTATGTGATGGAGTGCTTTTATGGGCTTGACAAAGACCAGAAAGAACTTTGTAAGCTGGACTTTATATGTGCAGCATCTTTGCCAGCTGAAGTGGAGCCCGTTTGCTTTGACATTGGCTGGGCAGCCATTCATAGTGCTGATCACATATTTTAATCCTCACTTTGACACATCCTCTAGTTATAAAAAGATGCCAGCATGTGCCCAAAATTTTTGTTACTGATGTATGCTAGGGACTCGGGTATCGTCTGAGCACCTTTCAGAAAACAAGGAAGGTCCTTGGAAGCTTGAACCACTTCAGATAGGCTGTGATTCAGTTACGAAGAACAAGAAGAGAATTGAAGTAAGCAGGAAGAGACTTAGAGCAACGCATTTGCAGAGCAGTCATTATTCTTCTTGGGCTAGGAAGACCCTGAGTATACCCCAGGTAGAAAGATGCAGGGAGTATTGAAGGCACTTCCACTTCAACGTGATTTCAATTTTTCCAACACTGAAAGGTGGCACTAATTGAAGTAGGGTTGAGTTAGGCACTACATTTCATCAGTGTTCCTGATGAAATATCCTGGCTTCAGTCAGTACTGAGATGAACAGACCCTGTATCTGCATATCTTCCTCCTCCTGCCATCGCTTCTTTTGCAGTTGACCACAGGAGCATCTTATTTGTGCAGAGATTTAGGATGATATCAAAGCTAGCAGATAAACAATGGAGAAGAAATAAACAAGCAGAAGAAAACTTAGGGGTGAAAACAATAGAGATTAAGAATGCATGAAAAAGAGAAAGAAAACATTCAGAAGGGAAGGAAAGAGAAAGGCTAAAGTTGTAGTAATATCTATCGGATTAAGAAAGAATGAATAGGAAGTCCTGAGGATCAGTGTTCCCCCTTGATGGTACAGGAAGGGAAAATGGCATTCTATTCCTAAAAGGGAAAACCTATCCAAGCTAGAACCATGTGAGTTGCTTGGTCAAAACTTCCTCTAGTAAAATGTAGATTTGGATTGACCAAATAATTTTGTTGCTTCTTGTGGAGTTGTTTTAATTAGAAGGAGGAAGTTGGTAAAATAATTTGTATCATCCCTCTGAAAAAAGGCATTTCAGTTTCACTGAAGAAAAAAAAAGGGGGAGAAGCTTCTAGAAATTAGTGTGAAACTAATTTACTTAATAATTGTTTTCCACATCAGAGATTAAATAAAAAGTCATACATATGTATTCAAACCACTTACTATTATTTAGTAATGTTGTAACATACGTGATTCTGGGACTTCTGAATTTGGTGTAGCACATGGGATCACTGATTCATCTGGAGCAAAATTCTGTCTCTAGCTTTGCCCAGTTCCTGACATTTTAGTGGAAGATAAACAAACTAAAAAGATAATCAGTTACTGTTCTCCCCTCAGTTTGTGCTGAGCCACTAATTTAGATAAGGGAGTCTGTCAGTAAGCCCTGAAACATAATGCTATTTTTGCTAATCATAATCTTCCATGACTATACAGTCATCTTTTGGTCATAACGCTATCCAGCACTTTTCCAAACCTTTCTGAAAGGTTTGAATGAATGGCGTCCTAATGGCAGCAACTGTCATTCTACCCATTATGTGGCTAAATAACGAGGTGCCTAGATGCTAAGCAAACAAACTAAAGGGTAATATATGACTGCAGGATAACTCATGCTGTTGATGCATGAAAGTGACAGAACATAGCAAGAATTCTCACCTAGTTAATTTAGTGAGGGTGAAAGTTAGCATGTGAGATGATTGTTCTCACACAGAGTTCTCACGTTAGGCATCTGGTTTAAAAACCTAGGTTAATAGACTAGTCTCCCTTGGATTCCTATATAGTCAGCAGAAAGAGATACTTCCTCCACTGTCTCTCACAAGAGCAATACAGAATGGGAGCCTAATCTAATCCAAATTCTTGATTCTAAAATGATTGTGATTACTCTTCATGTAACATGGATGAGCATGACACTGTTGTTAGTAAATGATATAAATGTAGATAATGGAGCATATTAGTCATCTGTGAGTGGAGTTACATGCTGTATGAGAATGTGAATGAGAATTTTTTTAAAAGTGGTCCAAAATACAAGATTTGTAGGACAGTCTTATCCTATGGCTGGTATCCCAAGTGCTAGAAACTACCTTCTGTTAGAGAAGTAGCTAACCACTGTGTGTGTAAATCACGAATGAAACATCCTCAAAGACAATATTCCTATGTGGTAGAGTTTTACAAGTCTTGATCTGTGAGGAGACAGATGTACTTGCCAATGTCTTTTTGCTTCGGAGGGACCTATTTTTGGGACTCCCCATTGGCGTATTTCCCAGATTTTGGACAGACTCCAGGTCTTGCTGGAACATGGCCTTGCTGGCACAAGTGAAATATATTTTCCAGTCCTACTTTCACGGGATGCATAGGAACAGAAGTTGGTTAACGGGTGGCACTCTTAGGAAGTGAGGCTTGTACAAGAATACTTCTGAATTCTAGACTTCAGTGGCAACTAACTTGGCTCACTAAATGCTTTATACAGTCTAGTAGTATTTGAATTTAAAAACTTTTTTGAGGCATGTACATGTTAATAGAGTTTCACCTGATTAATCTAAAATTATTGAAAAGAGTTTCTAAAAACAGAATAGGTTTGACTTCTTTGATTTCAGTGTATGTTCTTCCAGAGTAAGAAAATTCGTAGAAGCTAACAAAGCCATAATTACTTTCAGAAGCATACACTGGATTTATGTACTTTAACTATTTGCCCTCAAAGGAGATTATCTTGATCAGCAGAGGGTAAATGGAACCTGACTTTCAATTGGTAAAAATAAACATGGTACATTAAAAAGTATTATCAAATTGAGAAGGATGGTAAGAATATCAGTGGGAACAATGTACTGCTTAGGTTAAAGCTGTTGCTGGTAGCTATTAAAGTCTAGACCAGAGGCACATTCAGAGACAGATCTTCTCAAGCTGTGAGCAGGGTCTTACGCTGTGCTACATACCCTCCCCACCCCACTCCTATGAATGTACCTGCTGTATACACAGTATAGTTGGGTGGTTGTTTTCTGGAACAACCAGTTGTGCACTGTACAGATTAATTGCTAAAGATGCAAATAGTATCCAGTCAAGAGAGCAGACAGAAACAAGTGGCTGCAGCTGGAAGGCTCTTTAGCTTGCACTTGAGGAGCAGTCCTGGCAGAGGCAGCCCCAAGGGAGACACAAGTAAAATTGATTCTTACACAGTTTCTATTTACTTCACTTATTGCATTCTTATTAAGAGTCAATATAAACTGATTTACCAGTAGTATCTTGTAGTATATCTTTGTCAGGAAAGCCATTTATGATGCCTCTAAAGGTCTAGTCACTTCTAAAAGTAGTATTTATGTGACTGGTATGTAGATTTGACTTCAGGTGCTTAACCTTAGGTATCTAGATTTGAATATTTTGGCTTAAGCCAACTTGCTTTTTTCCTCAGCTTTTCCTAGTCATTCAGTTGTTTCTTTCAGAATAAGCATTGTTCTAAGGTTGTACCGTATAGGAGAGCCTCTGTACATGTAAAACCAAACTTGTTGATATACTGTATATATCTGAAGGCAACCTGCAATTATATGCTGAAGGGTTGTGGAAATTTTCCCTGAATATTTTACATAAACAAGTTACTTGTTCATTCAATAAACCTGGAGCACTTCAAAGCAACTATTTACATTAAGGATGAAACAGAAAATTTTGGTTGGGAGAATTCCATCCTCACTGCTAGAGAGTTGTCAAGCAGATATATAAACATTAGGGCGCTAATATGTTTATACTGAAGTGACAGCTCAAGCCAAAAGCATAACTTTTAGATGGAACATCCTGATGTGTTAGTGCATACACACCTATTGGTGGAAACAAAATGACCAGTGTTGGCTGGCAGGTCTGGTTTTGGAGGCCTGGCTTGAAAACTCTGCGCAAGCAACTGTTCAAGTATAGGCTCCACTTCAAATTACTGCAGGCAGAGGCATTTATGCTTCTTACTGTCATTCTGCTTTTAGAACTATAGTAAGACATTTTGAATCACAGTATCTGAAAGGTTATGAAGTCTAAGATGGGAGGAAGAGGATATAATTTCTAGAGGAGAGCAGAACTGGTGTCTCGTGTTATCATATCGTGTTATACTGCAGGAACATATGCTTCTCTCATTAGTCCTTGGTAAAAAAAAAAGCTAAAGGTTAAAGCTAAGTAAATACTGTAAAGCAGTATTCATGCATATTTATTCAAATGTACTCAGTTCAAGGACACTGAGTTTTTCCTTTTTATTTTTCATTGTGTCCTCATGCGCATAGGCCTTTGTTCATCTCAGTGCCTGGGAAAGGCTGCATATGTATAGGCAATTAAGAAAAATAGGCTAATGACTTATTTACAGCTTGGAGGAAATAATAACTGACCATGTAACTCACAAGCACCTTCAAAAAGTACCAAATGGACAAAATCAATTAAAAACCAATGGTTGTTCAAATGCTGCCAGACTTACAAATAGTTATGCATAACCAACGGCTTCATGAATACCAAAGTCTGTTTGCAAAAAATTATGAACAAATGTTTTAATTATGCCATACGTAGTTTATTACAGGTAAACCCCCTCCTTATCTAATTGCAAGATTTGCTCTGTGTTCTTCTCGTGTATGTGTTAGAAAGTGAGGAAGGTAATTATGGTGGACCATACTTGCCAGTAAAAAATAAATCATATGAAAGCCTTTTAGTAGTTGTAGAACTGTTTTCATGGAGCTATTTAATGGAGACTTTTTTTCATAGAACCTCTCTTTGAAGGGGGTGGGTTCTTCTAGAGAAATATTTATGAGAAAGAAACTAGGCTGAAATTTTGGTTTGTACTCGCCTTATTTCAGAAGATCCCAAGAGATGTGGAAATTTGTCCTCTGAATTCTAATAAGCCTGGTTTTTCTTCACTGATGATACTGTGATCCCAGAGAGACCAGCTTCCTGAGTCACGTACCTAAACTGGGTACCTATTTTCAGGCAGTTGGGGATGTTTCCTAGAGTATGAAAAATCTAAGAAATATGGAGTTGTGCTCATGTCTGTTTTACTAAGTAAGTTTACAAATCATAAATTGATTATCAGTGTAGTATCCGTTACCTGGCTTTTGACTTCAAGGGATTTGAGGTGCTCGAGATGAATTGTGTTGTTCCTACTCTATCAGGATAGCTAATGAATTGTGTCTAATTTCAGCTTTAACAGAAGCAGATTTTAGACACTATGGTTGCTTCAGGAGGCAGACTGAAAGAAGAAGAGAAGAAAAAAAGTTGTATTTCTGACCAAGTGATTAATGCATTGTGATGTCTTGGATACATTCATTACAATGTAGCTTCTATACAAATGTTTCTTTTTCTGTGTTTAGAACCTAAGTACTTCACCTGTGGTAAAGGGATGGTATGGGCTAGGTTCTGCTGAGCTTACAATAAAGGCTAACAGTTGTCATAAGGGTTGCTATTGTTGATGGCTGACATACAAATAAGAGCATCTGTGCATAGACTAGGCCATAAAGAAGTTGAGTTTCTTGTGAAAAAAATTGTTTAGAACAATTTGTTGAAATAATATAGCTTGCAGTATTATTCTGTGTTTCCAAGTTCCATTTGTACAGCAGGAGCAGCACAAACACATAAAATGGTGAAAACCTACATCAAACCAAAAGAACCTATCAGGACTTTCAGGGACTGAGGTGCTTCTCAGCTGTTATGAAAGCAGCTAAGCTGACCTCTCCCTTCTTGCGCTCTTCCCAACATAGGACATAATACAGGGACCTGAAGGGTAGACCAAACCTTCACCTGCCAGACATTAGAACAACCAGTAAACTTTATTAGGTTATGGTGAAGGCCAACACATCCCCTCTGGCCCAGGGGAGCAGGAGATTGGTGTAGAGTTCACCTCAGTTTAGAGTCTGGCTTTCATGCTGTTATAGCCTGTCTTAGCTCTTGTTCATTTAAGCAGTGAAAGAAAACAAATCCCTGTTGAATACAGATAACGGATCCTGGATTGGGGAGGGTAATGAACTAATAATCTCTAGCTCTATATTCTTCAGAACAGTCTTTGAGTGACTACACTTTTCAAATGTGGACCAGGACTTTTAAATCATATGTATTTAGCTTTCAATTCATGATGTTTCCTGGTACTGAAATGTAAGGGCTCAGCAAATAAACCTCCCCTAATTTTGATTTCTCATAATCTAAATCCCTATGAAACCAAAAGTAAAGACAAATCGCATCTTAATTTGTTAAAAAGAACAGAAAAAGAAAGAAAAGAGAATAAGGTGATGTGAGGCTATTTCTCTGCTTGAGAACCCCAAGGGCAAACTTACTGGCTGCTTGCTCACTGTGGATGGGATCAACAAAAGTAGTACATCCAAGGGAATCTGAACATCATTCTTTCCACTTTTTTTGTAGTCTGTTATGATGCCAGGTTTTTGAAAGGACATTAAGAAAAAGTTGGCAATGGAAGGCAGGAGGAGAAAGAGGAAAAACATCCAGGCTGAAGGCTTGAATTACGATCTTGCTCTAACTGTGGTGCAATGCCAAAACCACTTGTGTGCAGACTTCAAGTGTAATTCTGATCACTCTCACCTCTGATAAATTTGAAGCCAAGAGGTGGAGATGGTAGAACATCCATGCTGTCAAGAGTGCTGGCATTCTTCCCAATTTTGTAAGCAGGATCCACCTGCCAGGCACTGATTGATTGAGCCATCTGGCTTTGCATTATAACTGCAAGAATGCAAAACTTGCATGAAACCAGATAGGCATCATCTGTGCAAGGCACTCATTAGATTCAAAGTCACTACAGTAATATGGAAAATGGCATGGCAAAAATGACTGATATGCTATGTATCGTATCATCCAAATGATTGTCTTCAGCAAAACATAGTTATAGAGGAAATGCACGTCTGATCAGAAAACTAACCTCAGTCATTAGACAACAGAGAAAAAAAGCTCTACCCCATCAGTCATGAACACCATATTGATCGGTAATTGCTGGTGCGTATGGTGTGTATCAATCCTTTCTCTTGTGTGACAGGATTTCTGACAAGAGATGTAAATTTAAGAGGTAGTAGTTTTACAATGGTGTAACTTACATAAAGGTTAAAGGTTAAAAAAACTCCAACACTAAATTAGTTCAGTTCAGTTTTCTCTGTGCATGTTGAGGCACGTTGCAGGCAAAGTCAGAGATTGCTTTGACACTAGGAATGTTTATCCCCAAATGGGGGACTTGGTACACAGTTTGTTCTATGCCAGATGACCCAAGTAGCACTCCTGTTATTTTGTTAGATAAAATTAATGATAAAGTTTTTTTCATATCCTAAAGTAAAAGGTCAGCGAGCTGTGAAATGGGCAATTCTGCCTCTTTGTGCCTCTTTCAGCAAAATTTTCTCTGTAAGACTTCTTCCCTTAAAACCAGCATATAATACCTTCAAATCATCCAGCTTTCCCAAGCTGTGAGAGGCACCAGTGGCTGCTGGAGAGTGGGAGACTTCGAATCCTCACAGCTTCTCCTCACGGAAGTGCTGCAGGAAAACTGTTCTCATTTTATCAGTGTTTTCAGGAGTCAAACACACAGCAGAAACTGGACAGAAATATTTTATAGTGAAAATACTGGATTCCTCAGTGATCACTTCTGGTGATCTGCTAATAAACTTAAGACGTGTTGCAAGCTTTGATTAGGGATTTTTTCTTTTCATCTGTTACATATCATATAGTTAGTAGTAACACGGTCTGGATTCAGTTAGCTGGAAGTACTTGTGTTTCTCAGTTCATTAAGAATACCTTTGGAAGTATTCTTAAGGCTGCAGTTGAGTTGTGTGTATATGTAGGGACAATCCAACAGGCATAAAGGTATGTCAGTTTATTCGTGATCTGTGTAGTCTTAATACAGTCCTTTGGCTCTGCTACTCACTGAATTGAAGGGATCATGTGGAATAAGTATCATATTAAGTTGTGATTCAAGACATTCTCATAATGCAGATACTCAAAGATGCAAAATTAAGATTCTGTGTTTTACTGCTTGACTTTGCAGTAGGATTAATGTCCCTTGAAATTGTGTTCATGTACTTGTGTGTTCCTAAGATTGAAAGGGAAATATGCATGGTACTTATCACATCCTATGCCAACAGCAGGATTATGTCTGGAAAATGCGTAAGTGTGGAATAGATGTTTTCCATCTGAGCCACAGAACTAACATTAGCTGACTGCAGAAGAACGTCATTTTTGCTGAGCAGAGGGATCAGTCCTGGATCTCAAGGTGTATTATGAAGAGTTCAGCCTCATGTTTCTCTCTCTTTAGTCTCTGAGGATAGAAGACTCTCCGCCCAAAGGACTGTGATATAAACTTCTGGTACCATGCATTGTACCAGAGAATGGAACTGGAAACCTCGCAGTAGAGGCACAAAGAAAATACAGTTTTGCTAAATGAGTGACAGAGAAGACGAAACATGCAGCAGCAGCAGGTCTGGGGAATGGGATAGTAGCAATCTGTGTATTTCTCCCACATCTGGTTTTTCTCTCTTCGTCATGAGATTTGTTATGCTGATACATGCCATTACAGAGTGAGCTCTGAACCTACTGTGTCCTTACAGGCTCTAATTCCCTCAGGCTAGCTTAAGCTATATTGATTCTTTAATCACTGTGGTTATCGCAGCAGGGTCCATATCCAAAAATGAAATTAATTTAAAAGTAGCTTCTGAATACTGAAGAAATTGTTCAGATTTTTTTATTTTAGTAACAGCTGGTGCCTGTTGTTTACTTCTACTGGACCCATATAATGCCTTACTAAAACTGTAACGTAGACCTACAAAGTGATTTTGTTATACCGAGTTCACTTCTCTGGATGGAAAATAACAAACCCTCCCACAAAAATTCACCTCTGAATTTACATGTCAGATCTTCAATACAGTGTTATTCTCTCTCTCTTTCATGGGAGAAAATTATAAGCAAGATTCACAAGGAAGTTATGGGAGGAATACTTTTAAAATTGTTATTAAATCTTATTTATTACTTGCTGAACACCAATGAGGCTTTTGATATTGCACAGAAGTATTGACGGAGCTCTGGTCTGCATCCGGCAGTTGAAAGGGACAGTCATGTGCCTGTATGTGGGGATACAAACATACGAAGAGGCAAAAGATACTAATGAAACAGAAAAGGGAGCATGTATCTTTACCCTATATACTTCTGTATGGAAATGGTCGAAGAATAATAGAAACTGTAGCTCTCCTAATTCAGGGGTGTCTTATCAGTAATATGTGAAAATAAGCTTTTGAGCCAGCCATTTGCTGCACTACTAAATTTCTCCTTTTTCAAGTCAAGGATGGTCACTGACCAGGCCTTTTGGTATCTTTGCCAAAATGTACATGTAAGCTACTAATATGAAGAGGTAGAAAGGTTGCATGCCTTTTATCTACGCTCTAGCAAACATGTTTAGGACTCTGTTTAACTTTCACTGGCATGGCTAGCAATATCTGTTAAAGATACTTCCCTTATTTTCGAAATCCAGTCAGATGAGACAACATGTGGAGTTACAGTAAAAGTTTTACTGTAAATCTGTCTTTGCTAGTGGCACAGTTGAAAGGAACCCTGCCCAATGTAAATGGCATCGTCTGAAGCTAGGTTCAGAGAAAGAGGGAGTTGTGGAAGGTATTCTTGAAAAGAGACAGTAATTTAACATTCTCCAGCCTCTTCTCGTAGCCCAGCATCAGATTAATACAGAGAATGTGGGCCTCTTGGTGGACAGCACCATTTAAACAGGTGGAATGGGGATCCCTGCTAAGTTCAGACTTACTTGTATGAAGATAGTTGTAAATTGAAGTGCTTTTACATGGTGTACATATCTCCTCTTTACATTACTAGAAAATAAGATTTATATTGCTCAGGATAAATGTGTATAGTTAACAAATAAAGGACTTGGCTATTGGGCTGTCAAATAAATAAAATAAATGAAAGTAGAACAATAAAGGGAAAATGTATTGAAGTAAAAAGAAATATTTTTGCTGGCATTTTATAGTTATTGAATACAGCCTTAACCTGGTATCAGTGTGTGTGTTATCTGTGAAATACACATGACCATCGTTAAGGAAAGGAGGTGAGAGTCTTCCTTCAGCTGGTGATTAGTTTTTTATAGCCAGCCCTTGCAACTTGTATCCTTTTGAATTAAGATTATCCAGAGGCTCTTCTTACTCATGAAAAAATTTGATTCAAACACACTGAAACCTAATGAAAGGTTTTCAATAATGGTAATGAACCTCATGATCTACAGTCTTTTGAAGTCTTGTCTAAGTTAGTGATGAGTTCTACAGGTCACTTCACATATTCTTGCAAAGAAGCTGGATGCCCAGCAGCATTGACCAGAGTTCCATATCACAGTGTTGATATCGCTAGCAAACATTGTATTTGAGTAAGGGAATTAATGAGAAACTAGAACTGTTCCAAAGTGCTGTTAGCTTGTTCTCCAGAAAAAAATAATTAATGCAGGTTACTAGAACACACACTTGTTTGATCTTTTCCACTTAAATCTGCAGCAACAACATTGAGAATACAGAATACACTTTAAAATGTGTATAGGAAAAATGTACTGTGTCTTTCTGAAGATACCTGTTTTGAAAATATTACTGAATGTGCAAAAATTAGTGATGTTTCTTATAATGATGTACGTGAAGCTGTACTTGCATGAAGTCATGGCAACAACACTCATATACTAACTAGAGATGTTTGGTTGGCTCTCGCTTTGACATTCATTGTAGCTACATGCATTAGTCACACCACTGGCACCTTAGTAGGTGACAAGCGCAGACAGACAGTGAGAATAGTGAGCACTACAGATCTCGGAATGATTCAAAACAAGTTGCCACTGAGTCAGAAACTGTATGAACTGGTTCCAGTACACCATCTTCCTGACAAAGTCGACCTTTTTTCTGCTTTTATAAGCAGATCATAAATTTGTTGGTGACTCATTCCTGTGTAGTTTACTTCAACAAATTTTATCTTTCAGTTACACAGTTTGCCTACACAATTTATAATTAGTCATCTAAGATGCAAATGAGTCTTTGTTTGAAGCCTAGTAAACAGATTTTACTATTTTCTGAATACTTGTGAACATTCAGAACTGTTGCATTATCTTACATATGACTAATAAAAGCTTTTCAGAGTGTGCATGTGTGAAGTTAAATAAGTAATTGCTTACAGCTTTAATCTTGCAAGCAACAGAGAATGTTCACAAATGCATTTTTATTTCATTTTCCCAAAGCTAGACTGAATCATGTTTCTATGACACAGTCTATCATTCATTATCTACAAGAACTTTCTAAAAACTTGTAAAAGGGAAAACATGGAATTTGGTAGATAAGCTATTACAAAAAAATTAGGTACTTCATACAAGAAGGATCAAACTGCAGTGAGAGTATTACCTTTAAATTAGTGGTTTCATACAGCAGTTTCTGCCATATATATTCTATAGAAGAATTCTTTTGTTTCCTACTGTAATTTGCCTATTGATTTTTATACAGTCAGTTGCCATCTTGATCCCCACTACAGCAGCTAAATAAGAATTTTTGGAAGGCTGAAGGCTTTAAGAAATGGTTTTAATTTTTGTTATTGTCCTGGTTTGAGCTAGGACAGAACCAATTTTCTTTCAGTAATTATAAAGTTAGTAAACTAACTTAAGTGAAGTATTAATTAAAAAGTCATTAAAATTCTTAATATCATATTAAACTCAGACATTTAATCTCTGAAAGAAAATGGTTGACTCTTAATCATAAGGACAATTTTTTTATTAATCCTTTTATAAGCCATTTAGTTTCATCAGGGCCAGTTTCTACTAATGTCAATTTAATGTGTCACTCTTCAGAAAATTCCGAAATGCTGCCAACTGCCACTTGCCTTGAAATGATACAGAGCAATAGCTCCCCTTACTACATTTAGATTCTCTGGCGTAACTTCTTTCCTGACCTTTCATAGTTTCTACATCATTTAAACTCTAAGTAGCATCATAATATATTACATGCAGTGTTGGATTTTAGCTCTACCAGTCAACATGCAACCTGATGCACAGATTTTTAGGATTGCCCAGCTGAGTTCTGACTGATGGTGTGACAAGCTATTCAGAGCAGAAATCACTTGGATGAAAAAGAAAGTTGAATCTTTCTCTCTTTGTAGTCTGATAAACACATCTCTTTAGAGTAAGAATACCCCACTGAGTTCTACTTTGAAATCTAGGTATGAGTTAGAACGAAAAAACTCATATTAATATGAATATACCTCAGTGCTTCACAACTGACAGGTGCCTCTAGACATCAGTGTGTCACCAAAAAAGAGATGTTACATTTGAGGGGAAAGAAATACACCAACTACTCAAAACTCTTTCCTGGTTTAACCATATGAATTACATATTCTTGGTCCATTTGAGACAAAATTGTCCTTGGTCTAAATACTCTTATGTAATTTCTCTTCGCTACTGGTAGATGAGTAGTTCCTCCCTCTTCTAAGTATATCTCTTTCTGCATTTCTGTGCAATAATAATGTATGGTAGAGGAAATACTCTGTTGTATCGCCCTGTAAGATCACAGAGCACTTCCATTATAATGAGGTGCCACACAGCATCACGAAAGAGTTGCTCAAAATTGATAATAAATACGAGACAAGAATGAACATCACAAGTTCAGTTTAGGAGAGGTAAAACCCCTTTTTTCACTATCCTGATTTTACTGTGAGAAGAAATACATACAGACTAGGATTTCAGGCCTCCTCCCTGCACTGTCGTGTTCCATCCCCCACTGCACCCCACCCACAGTTGAAGCTCTGTACGCAGAATCAAATGCCCTTAAAATACTTTCATAAATTAACATATCAGAGTCACTGTCCAGTGTTTGTAATTTTGTCCTTTGACTTTTTAAAGCAGGTAAGATGAATTATGTTTTTATAGTGTCTCTTTCTTAGTTTGCAAGGGATTACTGAAGATGTTTATTGCATTTCAGAAGGCACAGACTTGTTTCTCTTCCACAGAGATCTATTGGCAAAGGATTCCTAGTAGACTTGTCCCATAGGCAGAATATTCCACAAGCAGAAATATTCCAAAACTCCATTTAGCCAATAATGAAGCAAAAGCAATATAGTTTACTCAAAAAGAGAGGCATGTTATGAAAGAAGTCAGTACAGAAGAACATACAGATATTTTATAAGAGCACAGAACACCACCCATGTATTTCCTCTGCAAAGGTAGTAGCTGTGGAGACCAGAGCAAGTACAAATACTGATAAAATGAGAAAAACTGGTACAACTTCCAGCTTCATTAACCCAGGTCAGATCTGAATTTATTCTGAAGCTTTTAAAAGCTCTTCTTCAGTATTGTTCTTTTCTTTTTCTGTAGTTGCTTGTGCTTTTGCTTCCTTGTCTCGTACTTTAGAGAACAGGTAGGGAAACTGATGACCTAGATTCTGCTCTTGTATTTGCCACACACTAGCAATGGCATTTGACATATTGAGGCAAATAGTCGCTTTATGCTATAATATAAAATTAATATATTTATCTACCTACCTCAGAAGTTTCAAAGTAAATTCATTAGTGTTTGTGATGCTCTGCATTTTGGTGAGTGTCACAGAAAATAGTGATAAGTTCACTCAAAGTTTGCAATGGCAGTAAATAATAGATGCTACATTTTTAAACCTTTGTGGAAGAAGTTTATGCTTTTACACATAGGAAAATCTCATTTGTGCATTCAACTTAAGCTGTCATCCTTGCCAGAAGACACTTGGAGGCAAAGTAACTGTAGGTTTAAAAATGAGTGGAGAAATTGATGAAAGAAAAATCCACTGGAAGCTATTAAGTACCAGGATACGAGTTGTCACTCAGGAAGTCTAAGTACGGTAAACTGGTATTTTGAGACGATATCCCTGTAAGCTTCACTCAACCTTCGTTGACCACTCAGAGCCAGGGTGCTCGGACACCTGGGCCTGTGGTCTGGCCTTTGCTGCCATTCTTATGTTCTTCTAGCTTTGTAATCTTAGTTTTAATATTCTTCTTTTTGTGTCCAAACACAGATCAATTTTACTGCCTTGTCTTGAGCGTATGTGCCTATTCAAAGCACTAGATTCTCCTCAGCATCCTACAGCCTCTCACATTTATATCATAATGTGACCAAGCAGTCATGTCAATGCAAAGTCCTTCTGAAAAAGCTGCAATTAGACTTCACAAATGATAGTCTACACCACTGGCACTTTGAAAGAAAGTTGGTGGAATAGTAATGCACCAACCTTGTGAGTCATTTCACTGAACAGGGACCTTTACGAAGAATTTTAAATGGAAAAGAATTCATAGTATGAAAACACTGTCTCTAATGCACTCACTCAATCTGTTCTGTTGTAGAAATTAGTGAAGAGTGCTTTACACACTGATAGACTTAATAGAGTAGGAGGTGGAACACTAATTACAGTACAAAGCAGTACTTAAAAACCCTTGGCAATACTTAGCTATGATAATGTACCCTACAGACTTTGTCTGAGCTTCAGCATTTCAACCTGGGGTTCAGTCTCAGTTTTTACTCAGAACTGCTTCAAGCAAAGAGCCCATTGACGTCAGTGGGAGCTGTGCCTAAATAAGAAGAGCAGATTCTGGGCCCCGAATTGTAACTCTTTGTGTAATGTAGTTTTCCTGCTAGCTGTGGCGTACAATTTTTGCAAAATTTTCTTTTTTCAGGCTGGCAGTGGGACAATGAAAATTGACTAAGCTTACCCATAAACTTAATGGAGCCCTGGGGGCATTTGGGAGGAATAGCTGTAAGACCAGTTGCTGCTTTCCATTTGAATGTTACATTATTTCTTGAATTTAACTGAATTTAACTCAAGTAAGACACTCTCTCTTTGCTTTTATAATTATTGGGGGGACATAAATTCAGCAACATGGGCTTGGTCAGCTGTCCTATTTTCTCCTAAGCAGTGAATTTACAGCACACAAATGCTCTTAGGCGATTATTCTCTTATCGTTTATGGCATCTAAACTTTTTTCCTGATAAATCTAATTCATATAGATTGACAGTTCAAACAATGTGTTTTCTGGGTCTCAGGAGGAAACGTATGGCTTATTTTTGGTTTAGTAACTTACAGAGATTAGGTTTTGCATAATGTAAATCTGAGGCGGGTGATACTTTGTCTGTAATGCTGTGAATGTAATTAGTGAGATAAATACAGAGCTAAATTCATTTTCTCTGAAAAGAAGCAATCTGATTGCTATGCAAAAAGCACCTTTATTTGGAATACTGGTTGTTCATAATGTGGTTAGTAATGCACAGAGTGGCATTTTGATTTGCAGCTTTAAAGAATTCTGGGATGAATAAAACATGGAATTAATTGCCAGAGAAGAACTTTTGCCAGACTGGATGAGATCTACTGTGCTAAATAAAAGCTATAACCTATGACAGGCTCTGTTCCACTCCCAAAGGAAATGATGTCAATATCAGAAAAGGTTAAATAGCACTTTAAATAATTTGTAGTGCCAGAAGTCCTTCCTCTTCAAATGTAGGTTGAGGGTAAACACACATTCATGTGTCCTATCATCCTGCAGCAGGTATGATTAGAACAGAGCTATGAAAAACCTCCAGCGCCATGCTTTGTATTAATCAATTTGAAGCAGAGTCACAGTTGATTTTGCAGTAGGACAAGCTGTGCACTTGGAAGGGAGAATAGGCCAATTTGCATGTTTTGGTATATGGGGGATCTTAAGTCCTTATGTGGAGTTGTATCTGAAATGTTCTAAGTACCTGCAAAACCCTGCTGAAACCAGGGAACACTCAGCGTGCCCATGAGAAATGCCCCAGTACCAGTTCATGAATCTTGTTTTATACATGTTCTGGGAAAGGCTAGAAAACTCTTGTTGGGAGTCTCCATCTACGTAGCTGTTATTGAAGTGAGCTTACTCTGTCAATAGATGGATTTGTAGGGGAAATTTAATGAGTCAGTTCTGCATCACAGTTTCCACAGCCCAGAAGAACAAATAGAAGATGCATACATAATTTTAGGAAACATAGTAGCGAATATTATTTGGGTCGTATGATTTTTTACAGCGCTATTAAATTCAGCTGAGGTTTGTTGTGGATTTGCATAGAGCTAGTGCATATAAATTAATACAGACTAACAGGTATACTTTTTTTAACTTGTGAGCAAGTAAAATTTATTAGCTTTAATTCCTATTGCCTTTTATACTTTGAGTGAACTGGAACACTCCATAAAAGTGAAATCCAGGAAAGAAACACATATGGAACACAATAGTAAAAAAAGAAATGCAGACAAATCTTTTTAAACAGTAACCAATAAGTTTTAAGCACTGGGAAAACTGGTCAGTAGAGATGTATGAGTACTTGTACTGCTTACAAGAAAAAAAAAAAGCTGAGAAGTTGTGCGAAGACCTAGCAGATATGTTATGATCTGAAAGAAATTCGCAGAATTCCTATAGAGGCTTTTGTCAGTGGAGCAGGCCGTGGAGTAACGGGCAGTGCAGGTTCCTCACCTTGCCCAAATTATGGTGGAAGCCCGCACTGTGTTTCAGAAAGGTGAAAAGGACCTTAAAGCTGCGCATTTTTGTCCTTTGGAAGTTCCCTATTAGTCATCGTTTTTTGACAAATGCAACCATGCTGAGGAGTATTTATTAAGATAAATAATCTAAGAAAATGCCAATCTCCCGTTTACCCTTTTTTCTAGTGGTCTGTTTCTGTTAACTTGTGATATGTCTTTCAGGTTCATTAGGGGAAGGAAAGAGAACAGGAATTTTTGTGGGTTCTCACAAACTTCTTCGACTGCAAGCAGGTAGCTCGTATAACAAGCCTAAAGGAGCATCCAGTGTCAGTGCTTGTATATTTGTTGTATTCGTAAGGAATGGCAGCTAGAGCAGCACAGCAGCAGAACTGTGATGTACTTACAGGGCTTTTGCTGTGGGGGAAATTAATAGTCAACCAAAGGAAGAGGAGGAACATCTTTCCTTTTTTTCCAGATTTTTACACAAAATACACACAAACGCACACTCCCGCAAATGTAGATTTGTAAAATTTAATGTCCCAATATGCTTTTTAAAAGCATATAAAAGTACTATGTATATGTGTCTAGTGTAATATGGTGAGGAGGAGGACAAAGATTATTTAAAACCTCTTGCTCTAGTGAATGGTTCCAGAGAACTCTCACTGAAAAACACAACCCTTCTGGAGGCTGTGACATGAGGGAATCTTACTGATGTGGAGTATGAGAATATGAATTTAGTTGCAGCTTAATTCTTTTGTTTGTAACCTGAATGATAATTGGGATGGAAGAAGGAGATGGAAAGAAATTTAAAGAAAGGAGTGCATGACCAAAGATTTTTTGCAAGATGTGTGTAGATTTCTTGAATTCCTATTCATTTCTATGTAAATTATGAATTAAAGGTAGAAAGCTTAGGGGAATAGCAGAAGCATCTAGCAGAAGAAGAAATAAGCAGAATATTTAGCAAAACACTCTTGAAATGAATAAAACACTCATACCAGAGAAATTTTGATATCAATATTTGTCACACTTTCATTGGTATATTTTAGCTGGATGGTTTTTTGCAGATCTGTGAACACCAGTGAGATGAAGAATCTTTAAAGAAAATAGACAGAGAAAGAAGCTAGAGTTTTCTAATGAGAAATTAATACCCATACCCTGGACATTCAGGGTTGTGTCTGCAGTATAATTAACTAGAATTTGAGCTCTTTCACATGTAAATTAAGTAATTGAGAGTGCTGACAGACATAATCCTTTTTCTCTTTATTTATGGGACTTTGCAGGTTTACAGGCTACCTTTTTAATTGAAAATTCTTAAAATTGAATTTTTTTCTTTTATGTCATTTCAGGGTTTCACTACTGTCACATTATGTTATATGATGCAAATCGTACCATGGTCAATTTAATTTGAGACTAATGATTGTACCTTATTAGACTTCATTGAGGAAAGTAGTTAATAGAAGGATACTTCAAAAAATTATCTCATTTTAGAATTTCTAGCCTCAAGGGTATTTCCCCCATATAAGGAGATTGATTCTCTGTATCTGACCTATTTCAATTATAACAAATAAACAAAATGTACTTGTTTATTAAAAACTTCAGCTGCCTATCAGGACATCTGTTTGATTGAGTGAAGAAATGATGGTTTGGGAGACTGGAAAATGTTAGGTGCTTCTGTGTGGAACCATAAAAACATCCTCCTATTCAAAGACCACATGTACCTTTTTGGAACTCTCATGCTTGCCAAAGACTGTTAGTTGTTTAAACACACAGATTATTACATCAAAACTGCACAAGCCTCCTGATGCAGCAGTATGGGTATCGTATTACTTGATATTTCAATAGCTACTCTCCTGGGAAAGAGGGTTTATCATACTGGTATAAAGAAATTTTGTATATATTTGCTGGTGTCCATGGTAGGGATTGTGCAAGTATCACATTTTAATTAGAGAAACAAAAATGAGAAGCTCAGCTCTTTAAGCCATGTACTTATATTGGTTCCAAAATCAGGTTAGGCAAGCATTGAAAAAAAGTAATGGAAGGAAAAAAGAAAAATCAGCTTCAGTAACACTGCAGTGGATTAATGCGATTAATCATTGAATTTAAGCCGACTCAGTGACTCTCTGGCTTGTGGTATCCTAGTCAAATCGGGCCAGAAGAGACATTGAGTGATTATCAGAATATTCCCTGAGTTCCAAACCAGGAACAACTGTCCTTTGCAATGTTTGTTTGACTTGTATTTAACAACTATCACAATGTCCCCTTAGTGATCTGTACCATTGATTCGCTTTGCTTACTGTTAGAATAGTCCTGTCCATCCCCTACACAGATTTAAAAGCTGTTACCATGTTTCCCCTTGGTCTCCTAAGATTGAAGACAATTCATTTCAGTCTATTCTTATAGGTCGTGTGTTCTGGTCATTCTTGTTCTCCTCTCCATTCTCCCCAGATTGTTCATGTGTTTCTTGATATCTTGCAGACAAATTTGATGTTGCATTCCAGCTGATGTCTCAACAGTGATAAATAGCCCAGAATAATTAAAAATATACCTGCCTGTCTTGCAGGTAGTATTAGTCTTTAAGCAACCCAGTACTATGGTTACGTTTTTTTGCAAAAGCGTGACGTTTTTAATTTATGTTGGCTGATATTTCACTTTAAAACCCGCATGTTTTATAAACAGATGCCTCCTGACTTTTCTTTTCTTTGTAGAGTTGATTTGTCCTACACATCATGTATAACTGTGGTCTGTTTTTATTTTCATTGCTTCTCTTAATCATTTCTCAAGATTTCTAAGATTATTTTGCATGATATTCATCTTTATGATCAGTATGTGAAGGTACTTGCTGATGTTTAATTATATACAATTCAGTGCTTGTACCTGAAATACCCACCTTGCTGTATCTGGTGATTGGCAAGGAGGCAGACAGATCTGCATTCCACCCGCTCCTTTGTTGCGACTTATATCTGGGATATATGTGTGTGCATGTGTTCTAATATATGTGATGAAGGATATGGATTTGTCTCCTGGAAGATGGAGGTTTCACAGAGGGTGCCAGCTCTGTAATGCACTGTACCACCCAAGAACTGTGAATTTTGATTAATTCTTCCATAGAGTGACTGTACTTGTGCTGATCTGATCTTGTAAGCTGTGTAGTACACTTGCCAGCTCACCTTCTATCTGCTCTAGCTGGTGGACCTTATGGCCAGATAGCCATTTTCTCCTTTAAATTTGTTTTGAGTTTTTGTCAAAAGGTTAATTCTGAAGAGCTAAAGAGCAAAAATTTCCTAGCCTTCAGGATTTGCAGTATGTATCAATACACAGTTTAATACTATCATCTGAAGAATGCCAGAGTGATAAGAAAAAATTGATGTTTCTATAAACTGAGAATGTGATATTACCAGTACTATATATGTTATACTGCCAGAGGGAGTTTTTCTTTAGTTCTGACAATTGAACAAGACTATTAAGAACAAGTCAAAAGCTATTTTGTTTTCCACCATTCAAGCCTGCCCAGTTTAGACGCATTCCTTGTTTGCTTTGTGCCTCTTTGAAACCGCTTTGTTCTTCATCGGTCCGGTCATCTCAATTAAATTTTAATGTGAAAGCCTGCTGCATACGGCCTGCTGAACGTTCAGGGATAAGGTCACCATCTGCTCATATGGTGAAAGCTTTGTGCTTAGAATTGCTTTTTACATTGACAATGACAGGCCCTGAATGGCTCTTACCAAGGGTCAGATGAAAACAGGAAACCGACAGAAGGCAGCTTTCACTCATACAGAAACCTGTTGCATAACTTCTTAGTGTTTGGTTCAGGCAACTCCATTTTTGTTTAAGGTAGAACCTTTTCAACCAGCTGTACATTGATTCCAATTCTCAGATTTAGCCTTGTTGCCAATCCATTTACTTCCCTGAAATTACACCGGAGATGCTTTTGGCTTTTTGTTTGCTTTCAGCATTTTCTCAGGTCACTCATTGACATCTCACTCATCTTCTGTATTGTTTGGGGGTTTTTTTTTGTCAACTCAACACTGTTTTCTTGTACTGAAGAAGATGGGACTAACTGATTCTCAGGGTAACCAAGACCTTCCTAATGTGGGAGCAGGGATTGTACAAAACTAGCACTAATCATCTTCAGTGAAACTTCAGACTTGTTGCACCTTTCTTATTAGGTTTATTATTGTTTGTGTGGTTTTCTAATCCACGTGGAGGGCGGGGGGAGTGGGGAAGAGCCATAGCTCATCCAAAAGTCTTATTCAGTGTCTACCTGTTCTCTGGAAGAACAAATTCTGCACAATTCATTAAAATTACGTAGTGTTGAGGATGGAATAACTGGATACAGAAAGCAAAGATATGTCTTGTGATCAAAGTCATGCTAGAGCATCAATCTTCATCTGTAGGTGGAAGTTGACCTACAATCTTAATAGCTTTTCAGCAGTAAATGTGCATTAGGTGAATGGTAATTTATGTTGGAGCGTGAAGCAGCAGAATCCCGCCTGGGACCAGAACTGCACAGATCTTCTCTGTCCCTCTCTCACACAGATAGACAAAGAAAATCTAATATCATTATTATTATTATTATTATTTATTTTGGGGTTTTTGGTATTGAAGTTAGTGTTGCAGTATGGTTAATGAGGGCATGAAAACCTAAGTCTTTGTACAATGAATTTCCTATTCTGTATTGGTTTGTCGGAAGGCAGTCATTGACAAGGAAATCATGTTCTAATGGAAGCTATAAATTTCTCTGTTTTGCATTTCATTTTAGAGTATCTTTTTCTTTTAAAACTTATATTTGAAGCAGTACATTGTGCAAATTAAATGTGTTCTACCCATTTCTTCTCTTTCTATTTTCAGAGTGGTCTGTTTGTTATTATTAGAAGGTTGAATATTTGACCAAGAAGAAGAAGAGGAATTACTGCATAGCTGTATTATCTGAGAAACAAAGAAAAAGTAGGAAAAAATATCTCCTAAACACTATTAAAATGAATGTAGTCAGTTCTAGAAATGTTGATAACATTGCAAAATCCAAGCTTTTTTCATGGAAATATTAGGAAACATTTCTTTACCGAGAGAGTGGTCGAATACTGGAACAGACTTCCTAGAGAGATGGCCGATGCCCTAAGCCTGTCAGTGTTTAAGAGGCATTTGGGCAATGCCCTTAAAAACATGCTTTAACTTGATGAGCCCTAAATTGGTCAGGCAGTTGGACTAGATTGTCATTGTGACTATGTCCATTCCAACTGGAACTATTCTATTCTAAATTTCAGGAGGAAATCACATGAGGAAACTTAGTCATTTTGTGGAAGCGATAGTATTTTCTCACAGCAGTTTGCCCTTGCTATGCATAGCACAGCACTCCGAGTGTCCCTATAATTAGGTGTGATAGTAATTTCATGTATAGAATTATTACCAGATACAGAATCATGCATGTAGAACAACTGTTTCCATCTCTATACTGTGAAAGCAAAGAAAGCAATTTGGTATTTCTTTAAAACTTGTGGTTTCTAAATGCTGTGTTAATTTCTGGTGTAACAGAAGTTAATGTGTACAAGTGTGCTGTTGCATTTGTCAAATGTAAATCTGATTGTGGGATATACATACATATAACCATCTGAATCTGATTTATTTCTGTGTGAAGAGGATTATATGTTTTGGTGATGGGAATTAATACAGATCTAAGTAAATGGATTTTGACATACTTAAACCAGCTGAGAATGTGGCCTGGTGAAAGGACTGAAAATATAACCACCTTTTTGGGATAGCCCAGATTTTTCATTCAGGAATCTTTTTCTTGAATTTTTCACAGATAAATTGCGTTTTAGCAGCTTAACGTATTTATTATATTTACATACTCAAACACTGTGGTTGTTTTATTAGAGCTGAGGGTTTTTTGGCTGTTATAGGCAGTAAAGTTGAAGCTGAGCAGATGGATAGTGCTGTGGAGCCAAGTCAAAAACAAAAAAACCCACATGAACTCAATGAAACAAAAGCAGCAATAAGCAATCTGAAAAAGGAATGAGAGCTAGAAAGGACATTGAAGAAAACAACAGGGAGAACATTTTCTGTGCTCACCTTGAGAGCACAGAGAAGTGCTGGGCAAGCAATGCCACAGGCCGGGAGTATCTGCGTGCCCTCAGCTCTTTCTAACACCATGGAAAGTCAATGTTCCCAGAGATGGTTGTCACTGTGTTCTCAAATTGCTCTTGCAATTCCCTCCTTCCCCTTCTTTTTTAAAATCCTCTAAGCAAAGCAATCCTATTCTCACCTATTTGTTCTTACACATGAATCTCATTACTCCTTTAGGCAGCGTGTCATTCTTCTCAAAACCATTTTTCCTTGTATCCTTTTCAAGATTGTAGGACCATGCTTGACAACAGCACTACAAATGAGAGTATACCACCTACTGACACAGAGACGTTTGGTTTGGGGGTTACTGTTCAGTCAATTCCTAATGCTTTTCTAAACACCTCTCATCCTTCTGATAGGTTATCTGTGTCAAACAGAAGTTTTTCACTATGTCACTGTCCGCAGTGACATAGAAGACTTTCTCCTCGGCAGTAAAAGTTAATTTAGTGCTCTTAAGTGTGGATCAGTTGTTTTATATGTAATTACTTCCTGTGATGAAATTTATTTGGAATGCAGGAAAAAGAGGGGTTTGAGCTTGTTACTCTATGAACTGCTGTAAAAAGTTATTTGAATAATTTAAATCCTGCATTGCTATAAACAAGTCATATTATATGTGACTTCTTTCCAGTAATAGGCAATGTCCCAAAAATTAACCTTGAAACATCTTATAATGTAGATTTCTAGTTGGGATTACATCAATCTTGGGAAAAAATAGGAAAAAAGGAAGCTTGTTGTTGTACTTTATGATAAAATTCAAAACCTTCAGATGGGATTTCGTCTCAGAAAAATGTTTTCTTTGTCTATATAGACATGTAAATATGCGTGTAAAAATGTTTTAAACACAAGACTAAGCTGAAGCCCAGTTTCTAATTACTGTAGAATGTTATGTGGTTTTAAAACAGCCAGGCAGTTCCATTTTTTTGTCTCTGCTTTTGAAGAGTGACCATGCAGTGTTTCTCCAGCAGAGCTAACCAGTTATGACTATACTCTTCTTTTTTTACCCTGTCTCCACCAGCAAATGCTTCAAGTTTCCTTATTGAAGACCAAATGTATCCTCTCCTGTATGAACTTAGTACCTCCTGAAAATTATTTATGTCAGAAGCAGTAAGTTCAGAAATTGGAGCCAAGAGAGGTCAGATTTATAGTCTGGGCACTGAAGCCTACATCTGTTTAAGCACCTGCATTCCTATTTTATTAATATACCCTTGTCCTCATTTTTTTTCCTCTTTACTCTTTCGTTAGGTACGCTTTCTCCTTGGCAGCCTAGTGACACAACTATGTTCAGGTTCTAGATTAAGTGCCTTCCACAAAATTAACTTCTTAGTAGTCTTCTGATACATGGCTTAACTTGTGTATCTCTGAATGCCATGAACATTATTTTGCAGCTGACATTAATGTTATGAGTCTATTGTACCTAGACACTGAGAGCTTCTTCTAATGAATGATCTAGAGATGCCTGACTCGCTATTTAGACTTAATTGTTGAAGATGGAAGTTATTCAGCAGCTCTCCAATGACATTTTTAATTAAATGCCAACGAGCATGCACATGTTCTCTGGTGCCAGGTTTATATTTTTTGTGTTGGAGGGTTCTTCCCACTCTTCTACTCCACAGACCATGAGAATGTTAATGCTGTGGGTTAATACACCTTCATTTTAATATAATGTATTTAATCTTTTCATGCGTTAGCGCTTAATTAAAGAAGAATTCAAAATAAGAAGATGAGGAAAAAATAAGTTGTTTTTCTTCCAATTAAAAATACTTCCAAATGAGAGAAACTTTCAACACGTTCCATCTGGATAACTCAAAGACAGAGGAAAATATGCTAAGAAAAAATATTTTTTGAAGGAAGCTCAATTATAAACATCATAAAATCATGAAAAGCAGAGCACTAAAATGAATGTGGAAGAGAGGAAGGAAAGCTAGGAAAATATAAAGTGGCAAACGATCCAGAATGACAAATGCCATGCAAATTGGCAGCAAAGGCAGATATTGAGAAAGAAGGCAGGTAAACTGCAATAGATGGGTAGTACTGCAAGTCGTCTGATTACAGTGCAATTAATGTAACTGTTAGACACATTATCTATCCCAGTAAGGATTCTCCATCATTACTCTGGTGGCGACTCAAGTGACTATATAGTAAAGCATGCCCAGACAAAGGAAAACCAAGGAGGCAACTAAGTCTAAACTCCATCATCAACAGTTACTGAATCTCTCTGGAATATTGGCCATTGGGATAATTTCTTATAAGAAGGCAAGCTGAAGAAAGACAGATTCAAAATGCCAAACACAAAAATCTGCAAGTTAATATTTATGTTACTATGCATATTAAACAGCGCTCTCTGTTTGCATTGAAGAAAACTAAGTATTGTCAGCTAATGAAAACACTACTTGGGATTAACACACACAGAACCTGACATTTTGTAGGTAGTCAACATTTAGATTATGTTTGTGTGTGTGCGTGAGCAGGTTGAAGTAGTTTCCTAGTAGTGAATGATTTGCTACAGCTACTCAGAAAAAAAGTACATGGTTAAAAAAACAGTACCATAGGCATAGCATGTGTAGTACAACTTTTTCTCCTATTTTTACATGTTTACACTGGAATGGAGCTGTGTTATGTTTGATTCTCTTACAGATACAGCATGAAACTCAGTTGAATAGTTGCATAGGCATGTAAAGAGAGCTCTAGGCTTTAAGATACACCCATTTTATCCAAATGTCATCTTCAGCAACCGTATAGTGAAAGCTAGAATCTTTTCAGTCTACTCAATCCTCTAGTAAAATGTCTACAGATAAAACAGTGTAAAAGAAGAATCAGCAGCCTTTTGTGTTCTGAGAGCTAAGTTGCTTTTACCTGCCCTGTAAGAGAGAGGAGCAACCATCTCCTTCCACAGAATTGTCCCTTGCCTGTCAGTATGGTAGATGTGTAATATTTGAAATCAAATACCTATGAGTGACTGACACATGAGAAGGCAGGGATGCAAGTTATGTTCTGCTGCAGTCATAGATACACAAGCCCTTATTTGCACACTTGGTTAGTCTAAAAATCTGTTAAACTATAGTGGTGCTACCTGATTTCAGTCTTTCCACATTCTCCTTATTTTCAAGAGTACCAAATTACATATCCGTGCAGTGTTTTGCTGTTGTAGATTTTATTATGTATAAAGATTTTTTGTGTTAAGAATATAATTGAACACCATGTCAGTATATCTTGTAGTAAATGGAAACTTGAAGACAGATCTCCTGGATTTTATATTAATGGTCTACAATATATGTGAAGTATGGTGAATGAGGAAATCATCCCATCGCATAATCACAGAAAGCTCCGTGGTTTGTCTCCTAGTAAAAAGCCATTGCAGCTTTGAAGTACAATTAAGCTACTGGTATGGTAATCACCTCAAATTTATAATATGATATGATGTGAAGTCATAACTATCATGAACTCCCTGGGGCGCTAGGTGTGCAGATACATTGTCTGGCTATCTCCTTTCAGATTTCCTTGGTTAAGTTGATAAATGACACTGGAAAGACTAACTAAGAAAACATCATAGATCAGTCTGCTTTACAGTTTAGGTGTGAAATTTCTGAATAATTTATGTTGTATTTGAATTTCTTTGGATATTTATATATTACAGTATTTTCATATTCTCTATTAAGGAGTTTAAATGCAATCAATAGAGAATAGCTACAAACGAAGATTAAAATTACAGCAGCATGCCTCACTGAGTGTAACATGTTTTAAAGGTTCTTGTTCTAGGAAATATTTAGCATTACCAGAAAGTTTGTTGCAGACAGGATTATTGACCTGAACATCAATCCTTATGGCTTTGAATTACTACTTTATGCCTACACGCCCCTTCCTTCCTTTCCACCTATGTGAAACACTTCAAAAGGTGGGATAATCCTATTCCTGTATCTCCTGTGAAACTACTTTGCTTATCCAGCTCATCCTGTTGTGTCTTAAAATAATCATGTTTGCCGAGATTTGCTATCACTTCATTCTCTCTCTCATGCACAAGTTTCACAGAAGACTAAAGTATGCACTTTTGGAGACGCTTGGTACAAGTGTGTAGCACAGTAGGTAAATATATCTCAACACGTTTAAAACTAAAAATTACATGGCTGCATATCTGAGCTGAACTGTGTCAAATTATTTCTTTATGCCAGTATTAGCGAGGAAGCTGGTAGCTGCGTTTAGCTACCTGACACTTCCCAAGTAGGCAGAGATTTTTGAGAAGTTCTCACTTTGCAATATTTGCAAACAAACGTTTGCTATTTCTCGTCGGTCAAGAAGCTCCTTAAACTACAGAAGTGCCTTTTCATTGTTTCAGACTGATTTTCAAAGCAGAAGCAATTGTTTAGGGACTAGAGAAGGAATTACTACTCACAAATTCATGTCTACAAAACCCAGAAAATACAGAGCTTAATATTAACAGTTGGTTAGGTCAATGGTTTTACACAGAAGTTACACTTTATGAATGTTTTCAGATGTGACAAGGAGTATGGTAGCATACTGTGTATAGTGACATACTTGTCCCTTGTGACTTTTCGTTATGTTTGCCATTTCTATTACTACCACTACTACCTGTTTTTCAGTGATGTATCTTTTCCACTTGGACTGGTTAAATTGACTGACAGGATTTGTGGATCAGAATTCTCAGTAATGAATGCTTACTAATGTGAATTATGCCCATTTTCAGGATAAATTAAATACCTGGCTGTAGCTTAACAAAGGAAAACACCACCAAGAGTTCCAGTGACTGTGTTAATAACTATTATGCTTACCAGAGTGAAAAATACTGCACTTGTTTATATGCATAGCTTTAGGATACTGTGTTTTAAAAGACAGTTTTTTCTAGCTTGTCCTGGAGTTTTCATAGGCCAAGTTGGAGAAAGATTCTTGGCTGTGGATCCATTATCTAAGATATTTCCTGGATTTATGCCATGAACTATAGAACTGAATACTACTTTTAAATGTAATTTTTATTTTTCAGAGCCAACATTTCAAAAGTTTGCATGTATGAGTGCACATAAGCATATTTCGTATGCCTGCTTTTGAAAATCTGGTTCATATACTTTTTTTTCTGATTTTTTTGATGTGGTTGTATTATTTTGTGTTATTCACCGTATTGTTTTAATAAAACTCTTTGTTCACAATGAGTCATCGTGAAAGCAGGATTAATATTTTGGCAGTGACATATTAAATGCTAAAAACGACAAACTTCAATGTGCTTTTATGAGCTTTTAATCAACACCGAAGGAATTTGCAAATCACACTGCACTAAGGGTACTTTTCATTGCACCCTTTAAGAATGCCAAATTTAATTACAGCGGTGGTGAATCTGGCCCTGAATTTACAGTAATTTAATGCAAATGAAGTACAATTGTTGTTTTGGCATCATAAAAAAGGATTTAAATCATGAAACTATTTAGCTTAAAAAATTATATGACCGATGGACACATAGACATACACAGTATTAATTTTACTTCAGGCTTAGAATCTTGTTTCTTGTCCTGTAACTAAATACTATAATAAGTTGGTCCTAAACACAAAAGCATTTGCAGAATAGATTTTCACATTTCTCAACGAAAAAAATGATGGGTTTTTCTTCCCCTGTTGGTCAGAATGCTGTCTGTATAACTGTGCCATTAAATTCTGATCTTGTCAATCATATGTCAGTTTTTAAAAAAGCATGATTTCATCTTCTCACAGGAATTGCTATGAAATCACCACTAGTAAGTAAGACTTGCCTGTCAGATGGTAAATATCTTTTTTCACTATCCATTAAATACAAAAGTAACTTACGTAGAAATTATACCAGTAACAACATGAATACAGAGCAGTATTTCAAATTATTTATTCTGGTAGCATGCCAGATTGATGGTGTAAGTCTTCCAACTGATATGTTTTTAAGCCACAGAAATATGTAAACTCCAAGTCAGTTTTTCCAGTAACTCACTTCTTATACGTTACATATGTGTTTCTTCAGCTCAGCGTTAATTTGAGAGTTCACCTTCCAGGAAGTTTTGTCATGTCATTATTCCAGCGAGACATATTATAGTAGTAGTAACAAAACAAAACCATATTTTGACCATGCAAACGCTGAGAGCTATTTGCAGCACAGGGTTGTGGTGGTAGAGATGAGGATTATAGCAATAAAAACACCAAAGACCTTTTTCTTCAAAAAGTATAAATGTTCATGTTTTCTTTACTTCATGATAAAGCTGAGAATTTATAGTTTCCTCTCTTCTGCATGATAGTTAGCATATTTTTCCTTTTAAAATGGCAGCTATTTTTTTTTTTCTGAGCCTGCCTGCTTGCATTCTTCTCTACTTTACCTTTGGTGAAAGAAGTGTGTCTTATGATGTTCGTGCCTCGTAGGTTCCTCCATTTATCAACTCAGTAAGCATTTGTCTGGATAAAGGGACAAGGTAGACTTAAGAATCATAGAATGGTAGGGGTTGGAAGGGACCTCTAGAGATCACCTAGTCCAACCCCCCTGCTAAAGCAGGTTAGCCTAGAAATTCCATATTTGTTGATGGTTTACATCATTTACATGTATCTATACATTCTTTGTGAATCACACTTAAAACTTATAGCTCATGAGTAGCTGTAAAAATACCGTGTATGTTTGTCATAGAAACATTATCAAAGTGGAATTCTTAGTGAAGTAGCACAGATGCTATCCATGTGTATCACGGATATGCAGAGATTCATTAGAAGCACTCTGGCACGTGTTTGACTCTTCACAGTGCTTCCATTAGTTTTGGAGAGCTCTGGTTGATGTTCTACATATGACTGAAATGCTGAAATTTGAGTCTTACAGAGTAAATGTAGTTTGTCCTATGTGTAGAGAGCTGTATGGTATTTTCCTTAGAGCAGAAGATCTTCTCACAGTGGTAATACAAAACACCCACACAGGTATGTATATATGGAGAAATGTCCGGTAAAAGGCCTAATGTAGCACTGAAATACAACTGAAATACAACTCAGGATACAGAGAAATAAAAGCTCGAAAGGCTTTGTTCTGAAGTCAAATCCAGAACAGGTTGGTGTCATCTGTAGGAGTGTTGAGGAGCAGAACATCATAAATTGGAATCAAACCATGAATTTGTGATAAAGCAATATTGGAAAAACATCACAGATGTCTGCAACACTAAAATAAAGACAAGATGTCCATCATGTATCTGTTCTCCTTTAATATTTTTCTTTACAATGAGTGTAAGAGCCCTGCAGTCTTTGGGCTATGTGACACATTGTTATTTTTTAAGTCAGTACTTACAAATTTTACAGAGAATGATTAACTACCAAGTCCAATATGTAATTTAAGGTAGCCAGTCAAGCACGTAGGAGGAGGAATACCGCCTGATATTTTACGTAAAGTTCCCACGGTGTACAATGAAAAGTTGCTCCAGACTAAGTTGCTTGGGTGTGCTCTGACCTGTACAAAAACACTGATGGAGGAATATCACCTTGTGAGTTTCTGCTTTCCTTGCAAATATTTTTATCTTCTATATTACAGATATGTTTCATTATAATGTATTCCAACACAGTGCAAAGCACAGTAGAGGAAGGGTAAAATTAACACTTAGTTTTCATCGTCAGGTTCACAATATACTAGGACACTAACTACCTAGTCTACTTTAACAGCAATAGATGGGATATGAATCTGGGGAAAAGCTTGCTGTTGAAGTATTTAAATATTTATTTTTTAGCAAAGTTGTCTGGCAATTTGTTACTTGAATTGATTTCCTAAAAATATAAGCCCAAAAGTTCAAACAACTATAGCTGGCTTACCATAATATCAGTGGTGACTTGGATTTCCCATGTTGTTACTGCTGTAAGAGAACACACATAGAATCTGTGTGTGTGTTTATCAATGGAAAAATAGTGGAATTAGACTGTTTCTCCCAGGTGAATGAAATTCTGTCTACATTTATTTACCTTGAGGTAGAGTTATAGGACAAAGGCCTACCTCTTTAAAAACACTTTGTGTGCTTTTCTGGACAGGATATCTGACTGTTATGAATAAGATTAATGACATGAAATTTTTCCATTGGTAGTGATAAATTTTGAATACTCAATGTACTGTTCCATATTCATGTTTTTTGCAGTAACATCTATCTTGTGTTGGTTAAAAACAACTGCAAAACAATTTTTTCATCAGCATTGGAATTAATGAAGGCTAGTTCATAATGACATTGTGTCCCAACTCATTCTGCTGCAAAACCTCTTATCTCTCCACAATGCATCCAGCTCCATCCCACATTTCCCTGTTCCTCAGCACATACTCAGTGTTCCCGTTTTCTTGTACCATGAGAGGTAACATGTGCTGTGACTGATGCTAAATGATGTGTGCTTGTATGCACGTGCTGACTGGGTAACCACAAACTAGAATAAGGGGCGTAAGTGGAGAGAAATGAGCAGAGATGGTCTCACGCCTTAGGACAGACTTAGTTTCAGTTTCTCTCCTTTACTGAGATCTTTAATTTCATGAAGGTTGTAGGAACTTACTTATTCTTGAGGTATCTTTCTGAGTGTCAAATGTCACTGGAATTAGTGAAAATTGGATTAAATTGGATTGACCTAGGATAAAATACCTGAGATTTCAAATCTGCTAGATCTGCAGAAAGCATGGCTTCATGTTGCTGTGTTCCCAGTGTATTCAAACAGTTTTTCATGGAACGTGCATTTGTGTTGTTACAAAGTCATGTTAAAGGTGAGTTGTTCTGATAACGAGTGTGGTTCTTAAATTTCAGCTTTTGTTTCTAATCTGATGTCCAAGTAGATTCTGAAGAAAACGTTTATTCCTTGTTGTGGGGGAAGAGGGAGAGTTAGAATTTGCCATTTCCTCTGACCTAGGGTGGAACTCTGCCCAACTCAGTTTGTCATAAGCAAATAAATGAAGGGTTGTAAACTATTTTCAAATTATAACTGACTAATGGAATGCTATTTAATTTTCATCTTAATTCCTTCCTGCACTTTTCTGAGGGTCTCGGTGTGGGTTACATTTTTACAGGTAAGACCACAACAGCAAATAATGAATTGGAAAATAACATGTTCTGTGCAAAGATGTCACTGTACTGCACCACCGTAGCATTTACACAGAAAGACAAGTTGAAATTCACTATTCCAGAGCAAGAAGGAAACCAAATTAAACACAAGGCCAGTTCTGAGATCAAAGCTGCTTGAGAAACGTAGACCAAAAGAAACAAGGTCATAAATTTAAAACGGGTTAAAAAGTCTTCCACCATGCCAAGCCTGATAATACTGTGACGGTGACCTGACTCCTTAATTAACATGATTGCTAATTAATCCTGCAAATCTTTGGCTTTCAAAGATTCCAAACAGAAAACCAATATAAATGGCCCGTTTTTTTCTACTTTAGGTGAAGATCCACTATTGCTGTTCAGACATATTTTTCTTTGCAGTTTAAGTTAACAGCTTCCAGGCTGTTGTAAATTCTTCTTTGGTAATTTTTTCTTGCCTGTGAATATTTGAGTTGATAAATCAAGACGCATTCCCTATTCATGTGTTGTTCTGTTTCCTGGGATATGTTGTGTGTTTTACATTGTGTTCAATGGCAATATGCTCGTATGCATTTACTGAAAAATATGTAAACTATTTTTTCCCGGTTTTGCCATTTACCTTAAAACCCTCTTCCTACTGCAAAGCAAAATCATCCATTGAAAAGTGTTTTCTGTGTTCATTTCCATGTGATGGTTGGAGGCAATATCACCAGGAAAATATTTTTCTCTCATATTTCCATATGCGTGAGACTCTCAGCTCTTGTGTTGTGCATACTCTGACATATTTGGATCATTCATCAGACTGTTCCCTTTACCACCTTCATAAATATTTCTCTTCCATTGCGTTTGTAGGCAATCCTACTTATATCAGTAATCTTTATCTTTTGGGGGATGGGATTTGTGGGTGAAGAAGTTATTTGATTACTTTGCTGGCATGAATGGTGACAGTCAGCTTAAATGCTAATTAGCTGAAGAAATAAAGTAGTTTTGGTAAGTACTTAAAAAGTACTGAGTGTAGGAAAAAAATGGAAATAGCATCTTGTAAGTGGAAATTTGCACATGCAATGTAATTGTTTGACAGGTGCTCCCTACTCCTGCCCTAATCCTTGGATTTGGGGTGACTGTATTTCAATTCCAAATCCAAATCTCTAAATCCTGTCATGTGAATCACCTGAAGTAAGGAGGAAGCAAGACAACATGAGGGAAATGTAGAAAATAGATTAGGTACGTTGTTTTGGTTTTGACATCTCTTTTCTGTTCTGTTTTGGTTTTTATTTAAAATTTCCTTTAGATTATCAGCCCTCTGAAAGCTTGGAGACTTAGTGAGTAATCTTATGTGATGCTGGTTGTAGTTACTAGTAAGTGCTTTTTGTCTGAGGGTATGTCCTGTTCCTCTTCTAGTCAAGGTAAATCCTACTGATTTACAAGGGAGCTGAAACTCACTTTTCACTGCACAGCAGATTCTAGCACTTTCAGCTCTACTCCAGGTATCTATGGCTCTGTTCAGGGATATTTTTTCACATTTGTTCCTTTTTAAAATCTAATCTCTGATTACCATGGTCTTTTAGTAGTATCAAACTTACGAATGTGTAAAGTTTATTTCTATGGGTTCATTCATTTCCTATGTTGCATTGCTACTCGTACTGTAACTGTTTCTCCTGGAACCCAAGCTGAAAAACCCATTTGTGTTAATACAGCTTTAAAGTTCCCTGTGGCTCCTGCTGTAGGACAAGCTCTCTCTCAGCCTTAGTGACTGCAATCATCATATAGAGCAGTGGCCTCTTGTCAAGATTTGGTTGGCTCCAGTGAGGTACTGCAGGGTCCCATGTTCCTATAGCCAGACTATGTTTAGCCCCTGGAAAGATCATCCCACTTTTAAGAATGATTGTTATGGAGAAACACTTTTGATTTCTTTGGGGGG
>VZSC01003139.1:98744-110692 GCA_013398225.1 Steatornis caripensis | reverse complement strand
TGGGGGGGGGGGGGGGGGGGGGTTGGAAATCTTCAATGACTCTTATATCCTTACATTCTCCTGAAATTTTGTTCTGTATGGCAAGTATATATGGCCCTTTTGGACATTCAGGTGATTGATAATGCTGGGAACTGAGGCACAGGGGTATGCAGCAGAGCCCTCCATGCCTGATTCCACTGCCCTTCCCAGTGCAGCTCCAGCTTTAAAAGATGAGAGGAAGCTGCAGACATGGTATAGAGGATTCCTTTGAAAAGTACTTGGTTTATGAGGACTCATTGCATGAGAGAACACATAGTCTGTTTCAAGTGGAGATTTTAGTAACTTACCAAGATTTTGTTCACTTCTTCTAGATACATATTCCTTCAGTATTGCTGCATTGGTGGCCTTTTTTACAAGGAATCGTGCTTTCCAACCATGCCGTGCAGTTTTATTTAACTTTCTGTAAAGCATATTTTATTCATGTTAGCAGATTTGTTTGTGCAAGTCAATTTTCGTCCATGTTTTTGTAAGTGTTAACATTTCTTCATAGCATAAGCTTACTCTTCTGTTGATACACGCATTTTTTTTAACAATCTGAATGTGGCCTCATCGTAGTTTTCATTACCTCTACAAAAGTGCTAGAATCTGATCACAAACCTTCAGAATAGGTAGGCGTATATTACCATTTGTGCAGGCAGGGAAACTAAGCATCGTGCTTTTATACTTACATCTTGATGGACAAATAACTGCCATCACTAGACACAGATTAATCTGGATCCCTCCTTTGTAATGGGCCAGTCAATCAGCACACTGTTGTCATCTATTCTACCTTGAAACAGTTTATTTTCTGGTTTAAGTCCAATTATTTTGGAATTATTTTGAACAGACCTCTCTAAAGAGGAAAACAGTTTATATCAATTAGTAGAATCAAACATATGTTCTGTAGCTTTGCAAAGATCCTATTTAGAATTCTCAAGCGAAGTTAGGGCATGTACATATTTTAAAATAAAACATGTCACATATGATTGTGACAGAAGGGGAGCTGAAATGTAGTAATGTTATGAATGCCACAGATGTGGCTGTGTAAAAATCTAGAAATATGGGTATGTTACCTAGTTATTGAGAGCCACTCTTGTTTTGCAGGACAATTTCTTTGGCATATCAACGGTTAAGAGGCAGCCTGCATTATTCGTTTCACCTGAGGACTGACGGGCAATACCGTAACCGAATGTCTTACTGACTAGGACACGCGTTCATGCTGGTTGGCCACGTGGCCAAACAGCCAAGATGTACATCCACTCCAACAGAACAGCTGCCTAATGCAAATGATAAACTCTGAATGAGCCAAACAGCCTGTACTACCTCTTAAGGTGCACTATGTGTGTCAAAGTACATGGAGTCATCTAGTGTATGAGAGGTCTTTTGCTCCATTTTGGGACACTGAGTAGCAAGAGGTAATTTAAAAGAGGAGGCAGGTGAAAAGGTATTGGCAGGGTGGTATTGCAAAAGAGAGACAGAAAAGCTCAGTCTCTGTATTGTAAAATGAAAAGAGGGGGGAGTATGAGTGGGTGGTAGGACATTTCAGGACAAGTTGGAAGTGTCTGGGGACAAGGGAAGGGGTCTGTGATAGAGATTTATGGATGGAACATCACCTCTTTAAACATTACATTGAATTTATGAAGAAGGACACCTGGGAGGTAAAAATGGCTTGCCAAATTAGGCAGTCATGTATGAGTGTGTTTTTGAGGCCTTCGGCCAGGAAGCAAGAGATTCTAAGGATGTAAAATAATGAGTATTCTTAAGAAGAAAATCTACTGTCAAATATCAGGAGGTGTCACAGGTATTGAAGGATACACTTCATGGAAGACAGTCTGTGGAAGTTTCTGTAGGAATTGATTATCCCAGTAGGTTGGTACTACCGAACATAAGAGAAGGCCAGGTGTGTCTAGCATTTTTCACTATTTGTAAGACACGTTTCCTTTCTACTAACTAATAATTTGTTGCTTGAAGGAAGTGCTTTTTATTATGAAAATTGTTATTGTGGAGGAAAGTACGGGTGCATATGAGACTGATACATCATGGTTGATACACTGTGACCCTCAGCCTAATCTGAGACAAGGGAAATCTTATGATTAACATACCTTTTCCTAAACGAGGAGAGGTGAACAGAAGCCTAACGTGTGGTTGGAGAAACTTGGAGTTAGAGTTTCCTGACTAATTATGATGGTCTTCAGCTGAGATCTGAATTAGATCATTCAATCATCATGAAAGCACTGTTTTCAACATCCCAGATGGAGGTGTATTTCAGACTGTGTATACATTTGAATGAGACAAGGTAAACATACAGATAAGTGAAAATAGACTAGGACCCAAAGTGCATTTGCTATTTCTCTTTAAAACTGAAATACGACTTGACAACTACTGAACGTCTTGTCCTCTTTGAAGCATTTGTTTTCTCTTCCATGAAGGTAATTTGGTCACATTTCAAAAAATGTTGCTATGTTGTGATTACAGTTCTTGTTTAATGCATACGTCTCACCCACAGGGACTCTGAGTAGAGAAATTAGACTTACGAGCTGTAAAGGTGTTGAAATTTTGCAACAGTGCATCCATTGAAGAGGTTTAATTATTGTTTCTGTACTGAAGGCAAGAGACACTCATGTCATTTTCTTACCAAGGAATGACACCAAGGAATGACAATCTGGGGATGGACATCTGAATGTTAACTGACTTTCATAAGCCTTCAGGAATACGAATTCATCATGTGTTACACTTGACGGTCCTGAAACACTCAAACATTTTTCACCATTTCTTCCAGTCTTCAGGAAAACAAATTCTAAGGAATATAATAAACTAGAGTGGTTGTATTTTTAGACTGAGCTATCTCTAAGATAATCATAACATATAGGGCTAGTGCACCAGTTGCACACAAAATACACGTATACTAACACAATTTTCACTTGCTGCAACTAAAGACTATAGAGAGACTTAGTTCCTTTGTAAAGCACTTTGAGGTCTACTAGAGAAAACACTGTATAAGAGCTAAGTATTATTATCTTTTATTACTTTGTGCCAATGACACCTAGGGTGTTGAATGGTGTTCTGGTATTAGAGGCTAGTAAAAATGCAAATAAATAACTAAAGCACTCTTTATGGGTTTAATTACTTTTAGATGTTCGAAAAATATAACTCCTAATGGAAATGTTGATGAACCTCTACTTTATCACCGTTTATTACTCTACAGAGAGTCTTAAGTAGTGGAGGATTTATAAATTTTAAATTAGGTTTTGATAATTCATCTCGGGGTACATGTGTATTCAGGAAATCTGGAACTTTAAGAGCATAGCTAATCAGATGGATAATGTTCTAACTTCGGTTGCATGTGCAGCATGCAGTTTCATGAATGTTTGATTGTGGTAATTGGGATTCAGAAGTGTTTGTGCAGTTTTTTAAGTATGTCTATATGTATGGTTGGACAAGTTTTTAGGTTATGCTGTGTTGCATGATTTTGGCTACATCTTTTAAAACTTGGCAAATACTTGCAGAGCAGTATGATTTTAGGTTGTATGTACATTCCCCATGAATGTGGGTGCAACTAAATATGGGAATGCAAAGATACCCAATTAGTTGATTGCAGTTTAATGTACAAGGTATCTGTGCACTGTTATTGAAAGTATTTGCATAACAGACATGTACATCCAGTAGTAAAATATGGTTACTAAAATCGAAACTCAGCAGCTCATCGACACATACAGGTTAGGAAGACAAGAGAGAACAGTTCTTAAATTGTAGTCTTCTAAACTACGTTTCTTGAATGTGCAATTTATCATTTAGAAGGGCCTTCCACCAGAAGATTGTTTTGGCACAGAGGTAATGATGTGTATTCTGAAAGGATACAAATGAATTGTTCCATACTTGTTGTGGAAATAGCTCTTTACTTAGCTTGAAAGCAGGGACAATACAGGCTAGAATGGTGTAAAATTGTAATGAATCCTATCTAATATCAATCTGTCTTCATGACAACAGATGCAAACTTTGCAATACTTCAGCTGGCATATAATGAATATGTTACATCGCTATGCTAACAAGCTGCTTTGATGTTTTTGTGGATTTCAAAACTGTTGAGGGCATGGAAGCTGTTTGTTCCTTTGTATCTAGCTAGGAATGAGAATAAAACTGAATATGACTGAAATTCTGTGCAATAAGAAGTTCGGTTTATATTTGTGTCAAGTTAGAGTGCTTTTTTGAAAACTATTTTCCATTCTGAAATAGGTAATAATTAATGACCTTACTGAAAACATTAGCCAAATAAAGATTTTAATAATTACATGAATGGTACAGTATTAACTATTTTAGAAATAACCAACTATGGACCATGTGTTCTTCGCTCCAAGTTATGATAGTTGTTTTAAAACGAGCAGTCCACATACTGTTCATGTAAAAGGACCAATTTTATCCTTCACATAACACCTAACAGAAGCCTGTTGGATTCACATCAGACCCTGATTATGAATTGTGGGCTTTTTTATTTTGAAAAAAAAAGTTTCACATTGCGTTCTCCTTCCTGGAGATGGCTGTATAGTTTTGGAGTATTACACAGCTTCACTAAAGCCTTGACAGCCAATGTCTGATCCCATTCCAGAAATTCATGCTTGCCAGCCTAATAAGAACATGGTCAATTATTTTCCTTCTAATCCCACTGGATTTCCCCAAGGAGCAAGGAAAAATGTTACTTCATTGCCTGGCATGTCAGGATTTTCTAAATCCACTGCTGCTATTTCAGTCCTGGTGTTCAAATGGAGTGGTAGAGCAAGTCTTGAAAGCCTTGTGCCCAGAGTTGCAGAGAATGTATATGTAAGTGCTTGAAAAAACATATTCTAACGTTCAACCAAGCATAGTAAATTAGTTATATTAAAGTACAAAGTAAAATCTAGCCAAAACTATACTTTTTCATGAATTTATTACATGCTTTTCCTGGACTGTAATCTCTAGGTTTGAAATACATCATCACAAGGGCAAATCTGTATATGGTACATATAACATATATTGTATATCTATATGAACTCAGATGCTCACAAAAAAAAATACAACTCTACAGCATATTCATTATCTAAGTTTGGCTATGATTCAGTTATATAAGAGAGATTTTTAACAGCTTTTTGGAAAAAGAAGTTCTCTGTCAGTGAATGGTTGCTCAATGGTCTTTTTGTTTTAAGCTTTTGAGCAAAACCATCACCACTGTGCTTATGCACCACTGTAAGTATTTTCCATGAAATCTGACTTTGAAAGTGCAGCCTGGAACAACAGTTCTGGTAAAGGCCAATGAAAATCCTCTTGCTCTGATACCTAAATAAATAAGATTGCTGTATATGTGAAGCACAGTGTATTGTGGTTACAAACACAGGACACCCCCAGCTCTCTTAGAGTAGATCAAGGTGATCTATTCCTTTTTCGGACATTCTGAGAAAATGGAAACTCAAGAAAAAGAAAGAAACTGTAGAAAGAAAAAATAACCACAATTATCTCAAGAAAAAACCCTCTGTCTAACCACTTCATGGGAGAGCTGTGTCAGCTTTAATACGCAAGTATAATTGAGAGAGGGATCTGACGATTCAATAGTAATTCTAGCAACTTCTTTCATGTATATTTTGCACTACAACTCAGAAGAGGTTCTGAAATAATAACGGTTTTGTCTTTGATCTTTCTGCCTCATTTTCACTAACATGTTCGTCTACCTTTTGTAGGACTCAAAAAAGATGTTCTTGATTTTTGAGATGAACAGGTTTAGGCCTGTGACCACCAATGCAAAGCAACTCCGATGAATATATTGTTACATTGCATTGCAGTCTTTGAATTGCATTAATGTCTTTCAATTTGGAATTTTGTATGATTGCTGACACTTCACAAGTTCTGGGTAAGGTAGATAAGCATTATCCTTATGTTACAGGTGGAGAAACTGAAGCATAGAGGAAAGAAACAATGAGAGAGGTTAAGTCTAGATCTTAAAAATTCTAGCTCCAGCCTCTTACTGATTCGTGGTAAAAGAGTGTGTGGTGAACCAAGTCACAGGCAGGAGTCTATAGTGTTTTAGTACTTAGACCTATGCTTCTAATGACAAAGGAAAGGGTGCTCTGAGAATAAGCCCCTGTTAACTATACTGCTTATGGGTGTGCATGCTGTGTAAGTCTTGCTGCTGCTGCCTCAGTTCCTGGAGAGTACTGATTCACTGAAGCTGAGAGTTGTAGTTTAGAGATTAGGGGACAGCAGCTCTGTTTTCTTTTTAAAAGGTACTGAAAAGAACGCCTTAGATCCCAAATTCTGGCATGACTTGCCCCTGTGAATTGAAGTAAATGTATGATATGAGTGCTGCCACAATATTTTCCTTTTCCTGCCATGCTAAAGCCCTCTTTGAGCTGTTAAAAGGCAAAAAATCCAAATATTATTATTGGAACCTGAGAAATAAGAATGATAAAAATATTATTTACCTATAGACTAGGGAAGATTTCCTGCTGACACAAATTAAACTTCAGGACCTTCCAGGGTCATAGAAACTTTCTCGCTGTTGGCAGATGAGGTTTGCTTAGAAGCTCCAAAGTCCATTTGGTCTCTCAGTAGTAATGATGATAGACTATGCCTGGTACTCTAGTTTGCTTAGCTGCCATGGGGAAGATTTTTTTTACTTGATATTTTTCTCACACTACACTATAGAAAAGAAACCTACTAATCTGTCTGACAAATAATAACTGGAATGCTGGCCTGTATCTATTGCTGTAGCCCCATTAAATTCAATGAAGCTATTCCAATTTACACGTGCCCAATAATAATAAAGCATGTAAAGAAATGTAATAATACATAAATAGTAAAGCAGAAAGAAATGTAAGAGACTTAACACATTAAATACAACTAGCTGTGGATCTGCTAATGACAGACAAGAGGGAGGATGTACCTCCATTGTAGCCGCTCTGTACCAAATATGTATAGCTTCATGGTGTATTTCTCAGCCTAGTTTTTCACTATGAAGTCTTAACAAAGCTTTTTTGTTAGGTCTTGTTTCTCAGTCTCTTTTAAAATTCATTATGGTTGCAGCATGGCCGAATGTCAGCTAAGAAACAGCAGTTACAGGTGGTTGTCAACCTGTATGTATTTCATAGATTTTGCATAGAAAATATTACAGTCAGGAGGCTTTTTTCATTTAGATTTATTTTAAAAATCCAATATTTTTTTGTCCAAACCAGTTCATTCTTCTGTAAAGACCGTGTTGTTCTATCAAATGAAGCCCTACTTCTAATATTCATGAAAATTTGGAATGTGAAATAACGAGCAGACCTGAAACTAGGCTTTAAACTATTAATGATCTGCCATCTGGTGGCCTAACTTGTTTGAGCTGTTGCACTTCTGATCTACGCTGGTGTAATTCTGATGCAGTCAATGGCTTTAATATGCTCCTTGTGGTTGATGAGCTTGGTGTGGGAATAGCTGCTGGTCCTCTTCTGTGCCATACCTTATCACTGTGATTCAGGCTAGACCTGTGTGATCGGCAGGTAGTCAGGCCACTTGAAAAATCAATAGGGAACTTCCTTTTGCTGAAGGAGCAAAAACTGCGCTAACCTTGTTGTGGATGAAATTTCCCTTTAGCCACTCTCATTTTTAATAAATGATGGTCAGAGATTGTGTTGCCTCTTGGGTATTACTGAGACAGCTGATAATCCATTTCTTGCCAAAGTTGTCATGTATTATTCCTATTTATAGCTAAAAAGCATTGCAGTAAGTGCTGAATAATCGAGATTTGTTTATATTGCTCTCCTGTCCTTTTCAGTTCTTCCTTATAGCCCAAAGGCATGGCAGATTTACAGGCTGGTTCAATTCTTCATTTCTGTAAGGGGTTAAGATACATTGCACGGCACCTGATCTAAAGCTATGCTCATGTGTTATTCCAAGGTTACATCTTATCTAAGACTGCAATAATTTAAACCAGAAGGAAGGACATCAATGTGATAGAAGGGCTATACTTTTAATTACATTTTTAGGGAGCGCGGCTTGTATACCAGTGGCATAGATAAAAGTGTAGGTTAGGTGTAAGAACTGTAGTGGAACTGATGTACTATCCGTGAATATACCTTCCTTGAATATACATATTTTGGGCAATTAACAGAAGGCATTTTGTGATTTAACACTACTGTCATTTAAAAGATTTTTTAAAAATTCCTCTGCAGTGATTTTTTTGTTTGTTTCATAAGATTCAAATACAGCAAGAACAAAAGAACTTAGCATTCATGCTGGACATTGCACTCTGTCATCAAAAATGCCCTACAAATGTAGACAAACTAATTCTTGTACCATCCTTTAAGGTAAATAAGTACTGCCGTGCATAGGGCTAGGTAAAAATGGATGGAAAATTATGTCAGCATTTCTACCTATATAACTTACTTGGCTATATGACAAACTTATACCAAAATCAGAAGATATTTTGTGAGGCTGTGATTATTTCATTACATCTGGAATGCCATTCAGCCCTGGAAATTTGCATTACCTTGGCTGGGTGGCTCTAGAAATGAGTATACAACCAGTATGCTATCAGCAAAGGTGTATTTTTATTTTTCCACACTGGTATGTTCTCTGCCTCAAAGAAGGAAGATTAATATGTGAACACTTGAAAATCAATACCTCCTGCCTGTGCAACTTTCTTTAGAACTAGGATCTGGACAATTTTAGTAATTTCACAAACCAGCAACTAGAATCTGATGAAGCTGCCTGAACTTTCTTCTCCTGGCCAATTGGGAATTCCACTGGCATGCAGAAATAGCAAACGAGTGGGGAAGGAACGATATGGAATCAATTGCATTAATTTTATTTGTCAAGGAAAGAGAAAGAGGGCAGAGATGCAAATAGAACGTACTGCACTCTCGCACTCTGTCATAATGACTCCTTAACTTCTCGTGGAGGCTGTTATAAATGTTGTTGCCCAGACACCACGCTATTTTATATGGAGGGGACTATAATCAGTTCCCAGAAGCAAAGCACAAAGTACGCTTCTGCTTGGCACATGAAGCTTTTTGCTGTATGCATTACAGCCAAATGTGAGTATTGGGATCTGTCTTTCTTGGTAATCTCTTTCATAATTCAGGTTTGTTTCTTTGGGAGAGAGATCTATTTTGGCTGTTTTCAACAAATCATTTTTTGCAAGTGTAGATAAAAATGATTAAGTATTTTAGCAGAATCATCCTGTACTCTCAATAAATTACTCAGATCCTCTTTTAAGAGTCAGTTTTCTCTTTTACTGACCTCTCATTCTTTATATGCCAGGAAAATATCCTAGTAGTTTTCTAAGCACTGTGTAATTATTCTTTAATTTCTACCTTAGCCTTTCCTATCATGAGTATGTCTTCATCTTCATTTTGTTGTCCTTTCAGACTTCTCACTCTTGCATATTTTATTCCTCCCCAAAGCATCTTTCATAAGTTTGGTTAGTGTTTGCAAATGGTCATTCATCAATGTTGACCCTTTTTTAATGTTAGTATTTATTGTTGGTTGTGGAATGTTTGAGCCTAGGGCTTGTTGTATAAGCCTAGGGCTCTCAGTCAATTTTTCCCCCGCTTTGTTGAATTTAATTATTTCCCATATAGTTGTAAAATTGACTTTTTTGGGGAAAATTGCTTTGTGACATTTACAATGCTTTTCCTATAGTCCTGACTCCTCTCTGAGTGTTAATTTTCAGAATGGAGTCTCCAATTAGTGTGCTCAGATAACTTCAGTCACATCCCAGTGAAATGTATTTTGCTTAGCCTGTTCCTTTGATTTAAAGTATATGCTTCTCATTTATACTAACTCACTTTTACAGGGGGCTGGCAATGTAAAGGAGATTTATGTTAACATTCAATCTGTTCTCATCATAGACTGCTGCTAAAGATAAAAATTTGACCCTGGAATTTCGGGTTGTGTCCAGACAGTCAAAATATTCCTGCTTGTATTACCTGTTGTTCAGCTTTATGAGATTTTCAGTTAGTCATCTCAGCGTGGAGAGTCATCGTCTTCTGCATTATGCATGAAATAAATGTTATGGTTCATTTGGACTCTTTGCATCCCTTAGATTTTAAACTGTTCACGCCAGTTATATTGGTCTTTAAGGACCTTTAATGTTAGCAGTATTCTGAATTTCTGTAGTACTTTTATTCTTTAATTATAGTTCATTATTACTAGCTCTCAATCCAGCCATTGTTTCCTCCAAACTTTTGTCTGGTTTCTTTATGAACTCAATGTTCACTTATTTAACCCCAGAGCTATTCATCTCCAAGCATGATCTTTGGTTGCATCTCCCTAGCAAGTTTATTTCTAGATGTCAGCTGTGACATAAAAGTGAGAATTTCAGAGAAAAGTCTGACTTCAGTCACTGGGTATGCCGTAGTCTATCTCTTGTGATCATAGGTCATCACTTACTTTGCCTAACTTCCTCATAATTTTTGATGTAGAAGGTAACTGTCACTAGACAATCAAAATTCTGTCAGTATGACTGTATATACATATCTGGCTTCTGCTTTTAATCAATCCAGTCACATGTTTCAGATTCTCTTGCTCTTATAATCACTTGTCAAAAATCTCAGCTACGTCTCCTCTGTTCAATTGAATAATAGTGACAGCTTAGAGTGTCCTTCTCAGATTGTTAAATGAAGAAATCTTATCTAGTTGCTTAACAGACCTCATAGCTAAACGTAAGAACTCACTTGACAAATGAGTATTTTCCTCTATGCTTTATCTTTAATACTTGGCCTATTCAACAAACATGATCCAATCACATCTACAGATCTCGCACTCACAAAGTCATAGTTTAGTTCAATCCAGAGTACTCTGCTTTGAGATTGCTACAAACTCAAGATTTCTTTTGAGAATACTTTCCACACCCCGCTTATCTTTAATTTTTGAGGCTGCTTTATTAAGGTCCAACACCAAAGATGCGTTAAACCCCCGAGCAATCTGTTCTGACTTCATAGCTGGCTTACTAAGAGAAATACGTTGAACTAAATGAAGTATTTTCCAACGTAAATTATCCTGTGATCCTATTCAGTGGCTTTAGTAAAAGAGGTATCAAGTCTCAAATCTTCTGCAATAACAGCACAAGTGACTTACTGTGAGGAAAGTATTGAGAATCAGCAGAAGTTATAGACAGTTTGTTAGCAGGAGAACGTGCTTTTCCATTCATGAGATGCATAGCAGTTTTGGTTGAGATGAGCATAAATAGGCAGACTTTTTTGGTATACAAAATCGTATGTTCCAGTTTTAAATTCACAAAAAATTGTGTAGAGTTGGGGGAACCTTATTTTGAGCTTTGTGCTTTCCTTGCTTTTCTGCATTCCTCGTTATGTCAAATGGTGAAGTATTTACAGTGTAGCACACAAGTAGTGAGCTAGGAAGGCTGAAATAGCTTTTTTTTAACACAGTTTTGGACTGCCACATGGTCGGAACGTGCAAAAATTACAGCAGTTCACCAATGATATTTCCTAAATTTTATCTGTACATAGAATTTTTGAGTGATATACATGCTACCTTCAAAATGTCCAAGCTCAAGCATATTTTGGTCTTTTGGATGGATCCTCTAGATATACAGGTGCGGCATTTTAAGTTCCTGTGCTGGGAAGATCCTGCCTAAAATATATCAAACACTTTTAGAGCTTTTTCTTTACTTCTAAGTAAGCGTGTGCCTCACTGTGCTCTCAGTCAAACATATAGCTAGCTTCAAAACTGCATAACTTTAGAGTAAGTTTTTTTAAGAATGTGTTTTAAGTCCAGTCCTTAGTCTCTTTACTCTGTATTTGTATTAGCATACTTCTGCCCTAAACTCACTTCCTTAGAAATCAAGCTGAACTTCTTTGTATAATGGCCACATTTTAATTCTGGTATGTATCTATTTATAAAGACTAAATTAAAAAAATATACTCATTACAATAATTATGAACCCATAACGGATCATTCTTTTA
>VZSC01003139.1:0-98641 GCA_013398225.1 Steatornis caripensis | reverse complement strand
ATAACAGATCATTCTTTTATGCACATATTTTAAAGTTCCCAATATGTTACCTTGATATGTTTTCCACAGTAAGTTTTAGACTGAAATAAAATCTCCTTTGCATTTAAAATGCATCTAGGGGAGCAATCAATGAAACTAAAGTTCCAGCTGTGCAGCAACTTACATTATTTCCCCAATGAAGTTAATAATTTATAGTGTTAGTAACATACAGCAATATTTTGTTATGGCCAGAGATTGTAGTTTGTGCCTTTTTTTTATACTTTAGGCCACAGTAAAAAATCCTTTCTTAGCACTGAAAATTTCTGCTGAGATTCAGAAGATTTTTCTGGAAGATTTGTACTGGTATTTTTGAAGATCAAGCAACTTCAAAAAAAATCATATATTTTTAATGGAAAAACGATAATTTACTGGATTACTACCACACTGTACATTCATATGGAGCTGTGAAAAAGTCTTTCCCCTTTCTTTTATTACGAACCCATTAGGGTGTGAAGCACAATAGCCCCTGGTAGGAGAGCAGAATTTGATACTGCATTGTCCATGATGGCCATGATTTACTGGCATTTGAACTCGTGAGTTGTGTGCATTAATTCAATATTTTTTCATTTCTTTTCTACCAGACCCATGAAAATTAGAAAATCAGTCACAAGAAACTTAGCAGATGTTATATTTTATCTCTTCCATTTAAAAGAACACTTGTGATCATATCCTGAGGGACGCGCCATTTGATTAGAATCTATCCTCTTAGAAATTTCAGAAAATTTACTTTGCCTTTGAGATCTACACATTTAATATCTAGTAAAATAGGCTGAGACTAGTCCTTTTGAAATAAGGTATAAAGACGGAAAGATAGCTCCTGAATCAAGAGGAGATGGGGAGGAGGTCATGCTCTAAGTTGGCTTCTTTTGCAGAATTGCATGTTGTATAAAACCTGTACACTTTGTTTAGCTGTTGAATTGTTATTCAACAGAATGTAATGAAGAATACACCACAGAAAGCATGGATTAATATGCATTTATTTCCTCTGAAAGCCTTTCAAATTGCAAGTCATGAAACAAATTTGCAAACATAATTTTTCATTTTTAAAAAAAGTCTCAATCGTACTTGAATTTTTGAGCAAATACCTTCAAATTCCATTGTTAGTGCAACCCTAATTTAATTCAGTAAAATTCCATAAACTCAGTGAAACCTATGCTCTTTGTGCCAGGTTAAATTTCTCCCACTGTTTTAGCAGAGCGAGTTAATGAGGTCCAGTACTTATCTCATTTGTACATGAAGTGCTAGAAACACGGAGTCTCTCTGTCCAGTGATACTCTTACCTGAAATTTGTAAACGTGTCTTTCTTTAGGGTTAGCAATGCAGTTATTTACATCACTCTTGGCTGAAAAAGGGAAATATCACTGAAGCAGATGTACGTAGTGTGTGGCCAGTAGCAGAGGTGTTTAGCATGTTGTTTATAGGCAGGTGGTAACATTTGAAAGAAAATCAATGTGAAATGAAACGTTGATTTTCCATGCCATTTTGTGACATCATAAACACTGTCTTTTGTTCCCTCTTTTCAAAATTAAGAACATTCCATCTATAGCAAGACAAGCTGGAATCAGTATCTCAACTTACAAGCAAGCTGATAGGATTTATTTAGCTGTGATGCTATCATTGTCCTCAGTTAATATGAATGAAAACATCAAATGCGGTGTTCCAATGTTAAATTATTCTGAACCAGAAGCCTGTTGAGACGGGCGTGTTTCACTGAGACTCAGATTTGACCAGTGCTGTAATGACACTGACCTCTATTGTAAAGCAATTTGAGGTCTATTCATGAAAAGTTCTGTACAGCTGATACGTATGATTAAGAAATCTGAGAAAGAAATCCTAAGACTGAGATTATACAAAGGATTTCTTTACATGAAAGAAACATGTATCCCCCTGCTTTTTAGTTTCCTATATGCATAATAATTCTGTGTGTTCTGAGTCTCTGTCACTGTGTGTGTCTCATTTGAGCCTTGGTAAGAAAATGAGGCATTGATGAGTAGTAGCACAGACCATTAGTAGGTTACTAAATGAGTCTGTTGAAGGAGATACAGTTCTTCACAGGATACTGTGCTTGAGCTAGTCTGACACCACAGGAAATAAGAGGTTTACCTGGGAAAGAGATGGCTGGCAACTGTAAACTCCTTATGTACTGCCTCCAAAAGTGTCTCAAGTCCCCCAGCATATCTGAGGGAGGCAGCAAAACAGAAAGGCTTTCTAGTCTTCTGCCAGCTGCCAGTACAAAGTAAGGAGTTTGTCTTTATTTGGATTAGTAAGATTTGGGATAGGTCCGTAGTTTGTATGAAGCAGTAACTATTGACTTCAGAATTTTACTCCCGAGAATCAAGTCCTGAAGTATTCTGACTTCCAGTTTTGTTATAGTATAACTGTGCTACCAACTTCCTTGAAGTTTTTCCTGGTTTGCTCTGGCACTCAATGAATCAGAGATGTCATGTTTAGGAAGTAGTCTTGAACTCTGTCAGTTTTGTTTCATAAGCCTAGGACAAAATAATGTTCAGTCACTACTCGTTTTTATCATCTCCGTTAAAATTCAATCCAACATAGTAGTATCATGTGGGTTTACTGTCCCATTGCATTTTGCTGCAGTCACTTTTGTCACCGTGCCTAGTTTTAATTCCAGATGTCAGGAATAGCTACAGTTAGTATAGCTTTTTTGAACTTAAATGTAAAATAAAAAACTGTGAATTTTTTTCAAAGCAGTTTATATTAACAGTTTTGAAGGATTGTAGTGATAGAAAAATCATGCTTTCCTTTCTAAATGTAAGCACCTTTTCTGTTCTAGCAGTGGAAATACAACTGATGTGAATAAATTCCATAATTTGTAGGATATCAATATTCAACATCATCATCTCCAAGCCACCAGTTTTATCTGACTACACAACTATATCTATACATCCTTTTTCGCTTTTTCAAGCACCAAGATTTCTTGCCCATTCTACATTAATATAGGTCCAAGAGTAATTGCATGGTACATATTTAATAGACTGGTTCTCTCAGCCAAATTATTGCTGGACCTGGCTATATGGTTGAAGCAGCTGCTTTGAGGAATTCTTCCAATACTCATAATTTGGTGAGATTTGATTGATAATTAATATGAATGTCCAGGCTTTCCAAAATACTCTGATTTTTCCATCTATGTAAATTAATTTACTATTATGCAGTTACACCAATCTTACGCATAAGAGGGTATATTTTTTTAGGAATCGATTATTCTGGCCATCCAAGCATTTCCACTTGTGAAAACTACTTATGTACCAATATTGTTTGGAGATGCCATGAGTACATGTCCCATGGTGCTAATCTCACATATTGACATGCATTTTTAAATATGCACAATTCTCAGAATGTGAAACAAAAATATTTTTCCTAATTCTGTGCTTGAGTTTGATCAGTCTATATCCTGTCTTTTTAGTACCTTTTACACTTGCAGCTATTTAATTGATTATTTTTGTCGTTCCGTTCCATTCCAGTGTGACTATTGGGAGGAAATGGAATCTCACAGCTTCATTATTTTCACTTTATTTACCTTTCTACCTGTTAGGGAATCTACCTCAACTGCACAGTTATCACCAGCTGCTTTTGCAGCTCTCTATACACAAAAATTGAACATTAAGTTATTTCTCCTTAATAACTGTACATCATTTGACAGTTGGATTTAGGCTTTGTTTATACCACGTTTCATCAAAGCTGGGAGATTCTTAAAGCTCCTGAAGAATTGCTTGGAGTTTTTGTAGTTTTGTGGTACACACTGTAAAACACATTTTCCATGTTGTCATGATTAGACAGGTTGCTCATGTGCAGAGAAAGTTGAGAGGAAGTTATGTACAGGAGCTGGCTCACTCATGCTGTGTCACATATTAAATTATATATACCTTCTGAAAGAAATTTCAGTTATTTCAGTTGGTTTCTCCATCATATAATCTAGGTTAGCCATTATGAGAAGAAATGAAAAGTGACGAATATATTGGCTAGTTTGCTGCTTGCTAGGAACCAGACTGAGACCACCAACTCATTTACAGTAGGCCTTCAAAGAGCTATAAAATGAAAATGAGTTTTGATTGTTGTTGACCTGAGGCTAAATTCTACTAGTGCTCTATAACTGAATGAAAAATTCCCTATCCTCATTCCAACCATCTGAGCAACCCATCCTGTATAAATAATTGTTGATATGGGTTATTCTTTCCCTGCTACAGAAAGTTGAAAAAGCAGTCATATATCTGGATAATGTCACAGGAAGGCTATAGCTTACCTTTATATATTTCTTTTTTATGTCCAATACTCCAGAAGTAATCAGATAAATGAGACTCTTTAATGGCTGATGATTGGGTGAAAGCTTCACTGATTAAAGACCAAAACTGACGGAGTATCAATCACTGCTGTTTTTGATTAAGTACCTCACTAATCTCTGTCACTGTATAATGACTATCCTGGCAAACAGAGTCTGATTGCTGCAGGCAAATCATTTACATTAATCAAATAAAGTAAGAAAGATACTGATGTACGTCACTATTCAAGAAAACACGCTGGATGTGTCTTGCTGAAAGAGCTGGATGGACAACGTCCTTTCTTTTAGAAGGAAAACCCTAACTGAACTTGGTTTAATGCTCTATATTCTAAAAGCTGCTATTAAAAGTAGCAACTTTTGCTCTCACTGACCCAGATCCATTTTTCTAAGCTTGCTATAAGCAGTTCATCAAGTCAAATTTAGTAGGCAAGAAATTACAAATATAAGTAGTGCTACAGATTAACAGGTATTATACTTGGTAAAAGGAAGGGACATTTACTCTTCTGACTAGACCAAAGAACCATCAGATTTTGTCTCCTAGATATGTTTGTTATTGAATAATTTCTGGAGATTGCTTGCTGTTTGAGGATGGGAAACAAAGAGCCTTTGTAGTAAGTTGTTAGCATAAAGCCATAACTCCAATCTACAAATACTGTTGCTTTTATACTTCAGTGAAGTCTCTGGATTTCCATTAAAACATCTAGCTGTCACTTTCAGGTCTGGGGAGAATATTGAAGCACTGCTGTTGTCCCAAAGCACATGCTTCTCTGCAGCAAAAACTTCTTGGAGCTTAGATGAAAGTAAGGAAGCACGTGCCTTGTAACTGCTGAAACTGCCAACCTTCCTAAAGAAATAATTCACAAATAATCCCCATGGGATTTTCAAACCACTGTTTCTTTTCCATCTGCTAGTAAATCTGGCAGCTTTTTTCAGGGCTTTGTCTTGGAGCTTTGCAGAGAAAACAGCTGAGTATAATGTTTGGTGAATGTACACCTCATCAAACCCAAGAGCCTACTGTAAAGCATTCACTCCTCTGCGATGTGAGAGACTCAACCTGTAGGAGGGCCTTGAATTCAGATCTCCTATATGGCAGGAGAATGCCCTGCTAACAGGCTTTTGGGTACTCTGGGAGTAAGGGCATCCTTTTGAGGCTGTTTATCTAATGGAAGTAACTAAAATATATACAGTTGATGCAGAGTAGAATAGGTGCTTTTTAACTTTTTTTATTGAGTCTGAGGTCAGTGCAAAGTGAAATGAACTGAGATCTTTCATTCCTTAAATAAGGCATCCTAAAAATTGGACTGTCCGTCTTCAAGACATAGAAGAGATAAGCTGTGGTAGCTAACTGTGAAAGGGAAGATTAATAAATGGGATATGAGCACATAATTCATTGCTGCTGTAGTGTCATTTGAATCAATGATGTTACCTAGGAATGAATTTAGCCCAATGCTAATAAAGCTATTGGCAAAGGTGGGAAAATAACATTTTTCTTCTTGGCCATGATTGACTGAAATCTTTTTCCTGTCATATAATCAGTAATTCTAAGGAGCTATGTACACCAGTGGTGCAATAGAAATAATAAATAACCTCTGTAGAGAGGATATACGGTCAAAGACTCGGAGAACACAGCAGCTTATTTGAAACAGCAATAGATTACTAGTTTTTAAATTAACAACGTAAGAAAAATGAACTCCATTTATCATGTAACTTACCTGTCTCAAGTATAATATGCATCAGGCCTTTGCATTACTCAGTGAACATTATAAACAAAGCAAAGATGGTTTGTCAATAGTAATAAAGGAAGGCAAAAAAGATATTGGAGAAAAAAATTTACGTTCCAAAGCCATAGTTTCTATCACTTCAGAAGCCTGGATGAATAAAATTGAGTGCCCAATAATCAAGCATAGTTATTGTAATTTTATTTGCTTGTTAGACTTTTATTCATGCAAATGGATGGGCAGTGTCCAATTAGTCTGTGCAAATCAATATTCTATTTCTGTGTTGAATTGCAGTAAATCAATGTAACCCTATGTTTTCAAAAATACCAAAATCATTTTTAAAGGCAGAAAAAGTCTGGATGAATGAGAAGCCAGAAACAGAGCTGTGTAGTAATGATTCATATTTTAAGAATATTATCTTGACACTTGAGTTTTGGCCTTGAGTAATCATAACGGCTTTTGCCCAGATCTCCTTGGTAGCTTAAGCAGGCTGATAGAGTATACCAAATCTTACATGTGTACAGACCAAACATTAAAGCCACCTATCAGGTTACATCTCTGCTGTGTACAAATAGTATGAAGACATCTGCAGGCAGGACTGGATTTCATTTCTTTATGTGAAAGGGTTTTGTGTTTTAAGGATATGGTAAGATTAAATTGGAATTAGTTGAAAGTAAAATTTGAACTAGAGGGTGAATTAAGAGATCTAGTTTTGGGTAAGTCTTGCATGTGCATACGAGAGAGAGACCATTCTTGAAATAACAGCTTTTTAATTATGTGAACTGTAATAATCTCTGAACCAGATATTTTGCAGCAGGGATATCCAGATGTAAGCAAGGCACAAATTTGCTCTTTTCCAAAAAAAAAAAAGACACATGTTTACCCTCCTCCCCTCCGAGTACTCCTTCCATAATATAAACAAGCTTCAAAACAGTTTGATTTCTTAAAAAAACAATTTTCCAGTGAGTGTGGAAGAGAATAGTGAAAGTGAACATTGGGGAAATAGTAATGAAATGTTCAAAACTGTTATTTTGGAGTATTTTGGTAATTCTTTCTTACCTTACCTTGCCCTTCTCAAGACCTGGAAACTAGTAAGTGCAGCCTAAAGGCTGTGCAACACACAGATAGTAAATTTTAGTTCTGCTTTGAAACGGTGTTTATCCAGCTAGCTATAGCAGGTAGAATATATGGCAGGAGATAAGTCTATATAATAGTCACTAGAGGATGATGAGAACCCAGTGATGTGATAGCCAAGCCTTAGTAGTCTTTGTTCATTTTGCTCTATTTCCATTCAGCGTTTTTCAGTGTGCCAAGGAAATAGAATGTTGTTGATGCTATTTTTCTGCACTTGTCATAATAATATGCCACAGGAGCAGGGAAATATCGGTGATTATATAGTTATAAGATAACATACGGTTATACAACTGATTCTAGCAGGAGCAGAAAATGCAGTAGACATCCATTGTTCTGACAGTCTCTCCATTGTGATGAAAAAGGTTCAGTAAGAATAGTAAAATATATTAAAAGAATGTTGATGAGACTGTAATGTTGTTCGTGTTACTGGAGGTTGCTGAAAGACTGAAGGAAAAACAATTGGATATGTTCATATAAAAAAAAATCTGAAAAAACAATCCAGTCCTTTAAAGACAAAATGGGCCAGAACTAGTAATGTAGTATTGTGCTTTCCTTGTGCAGTGTACAGCTAAAATATATTTTTCAAAACTAATAAAATACAATTGTGAAATTACGAACCTGGGAAAAACCACAATTGTATAACTCCACATCTTCCAGTAATTTCCTTAAAATTTTATGTGTCCCAGGTTTCCCTTTGTTTTCTCTTTGACCTGTTGAAGTCGTCCTAATCTCTTAAGGCAATGTTAAGCATAGGAACATGCAACACAGGAATTTCCAGGCTGGATGAAACTGGAAGTAAATCTAATCTGAAATATAATCTCCAGCAATACCCAAATTCTATTAGCAAGAAAAGGTGTGTCATACAAGTGCTCCAAATTTCTCAGAGCAGTTTTATGAGCTTATATGATTACAGCAGTACCGATATTCATCACGTACAGTGTTTCTTTTTCTATTTTTTCAGTTTTGCATTCTCCACCTGCTTTGGAAGAATACAAAGCCAATAGCAAATGTCTAGAAATGCTGGTCTTGAAAATACAGCAGATATAGTTTTACCCATAGACCATACCTAGTCTAGAAAGGTCCACTACCTAGAAGTTAGTCTTGAGATGATTCTGCGACACTTCTCCAGTATATTGCCAACATCTTCCTACCTTAGTAGCATATGAATAGCATGCATTGCTGATGAAAAGCATTCTTATCCTGTATGTTTCAAATTGTTTTGATTACCTGTAAAGACATATACCAAATGTGTGATTCAAACAAGCAACAGCTGTCACTTGCTTTTAGAATAAAGCATGTTCAGACTATGGCTTGTGACCAACAACTTCTGGTGGCCGTGCTGGATGCCAAAAGGTATATTTCATTGTAGGCCAAATAGACATGGAGGGTGCTCACTGGGCAATTTAGAAATACAATTAACTTTTTTATTAAGCAAATGTAAATAAAAATGAGACTGCAGTGTTTGAATGACTGGGATCTATTTTCCTTATATCACTTTGCAGGCAGAGATCTCTCTAGTGTGGTATATGCTTGTCATCTGTCTTGAGCTTTACACACTGGGGTTATTTTACTGAACAGTTGCTTTGGGTAACTCTTACCCCGTTTACTATTCGTACGATCATATGCTCTTTTCTCAGTGCTTTTTCTTTTTCTTTACATCTGCTGAGAAGTAAGGGACAACCTCTTAATTTATTCAACAGCTCATTTATGGAAAATAAACTGAGAAATTTGTATCCAAAAAGAACGTTCTTCTGTAGTCACTCCATTTGTTTCAGATGCCTGTAATTTGACTTTGTAGGGGAAACAAGATCCCTTAGATCTCAGCACTAGGCATAAGACGAAATGGTTTGCAGAGGTTCTACGGGAAAATGAATCTAGATCAAAACTGTAGAGAAATGTTCTGTTTTAAAAAGGAATTAAATGAAATCCCAGATACAGGTAGAATAGGACAGACTGAGGGGGTGAGAATTCTTATTTCTGACTGAAATCCTGAACCTAAATTAGAAAAGCCTTCTTAGAAGTGTAAAGCGTGTATATTTTTTCCTGTACCCTTAGATCCACTACAAATTCATAATATAGCTTTTAAACATTGTTACACAGAATGAAATTCATTTTATTCTGCAAGTCCTTTAAATTAATACTTTGATAGTCTTACGTTACATGCCTGACGTTACTTGCTGCACACGCACTAGCTACATTACAGTAGCTTTTCAACCTGCCAGCTCTGACTTGTTAAGCAAATATCCAACAGGGTATAAATAGGAATGGTATTCAGTAATGGGGACATCCAAGTTCTTCACACATTCAAGACACATTCTGGCTTTTTGCTTTTGTAAAAAGACTAAGGTCTATCAAACAGTGTCTTATATGCATATCCTTCTACACCAGAGGTTTTTCTCACTGGTCATAAAGGCTCAAAAAACCCAGAAACCCCATGAAGCTATCCATTGCTATGAACTTCTTGCTACCTACTGTCTGCAGTTATATTCCTATGCTGCTTGATAAATTGTAAGAGTTTTCAGAAGATGTTCTGTGTTACTAATGAATATTCATGCTCACTTGAAGTCTAATTCTCAATTATAAAGAGGAACAAATTAGTGTGGATTTTGTTTGAACCCTCCAACCACAAGAAATGTTTCAGGGGATCTACATTTAAGAGAGCAGTGCCAACGTGTTCCAAAAACAAAATTGTCTCTGGCCATAGTAATTGACTCATTCTATCCAACTTCAAGAGTCCCAAAGCAGCACACTGCAGAGGAACTGGCAAGTGGTATATTACACTGGTTCACCTGCTTGGTGCAAAACAACATAGCACCTATGTTTGTACAAAATTCAGTTTGTTGTTGTGTTGTCGGGGTTTTTTTCTTAATGAGAGACAGGACTACTGGAAATACAAAGGATAAACATCTTCCTTTCTTGAAGGTTTTCATGCCCCGCAGTCCTTGCTGTGGTAATGCAACAAAGGTAACTACTGTACTTTTTAAAATCTCCAATCAGGAGAAACCGCAGAGGCAACAGATTACAATCACTGACAAATACACCTTTCTCCTGAGCAACAAGAAAAAACCCATTCATTACAGAGTTAGGATAGCACAGATCTCCCTGGTGTTCAGTCATTCTCTGGTATCCAGAATAGCAGCACAGCTCACATAGCTCTCCTGGTATGCATTATGTTGCAGCTGGAAGAAGGTGAAAAATCACCTGATAGTCATTGTAGTCCTTATGGGAAATAAATTGATTAGACAGATTTGGTTAGCTGCAGGCTGCGATTCATAGATACATAAGCAAAGTTTATTTTCTTAGCTATGCAGAAGGTCATCACTGGAATAAAGTTTCGTTTCTTTTTTTTTTGGATACAGGTGAATACTAATTCTAGTGTAACTTTTTTTTTTAATTAAGTGCTTCAAGGAGACAGAGCTTGAAAGATTCTTTATAGGAGATGCCCTTAGAAGATCATGCAATCGATATAGATTTTGCAGAGCTTTTGAAACTCAAAAAGGATTTGAGAGAGAATTTTTCAGAAAATTGTGGTGTTGATTTGTATGTTAATAAGCATAAATTATTTACCCATCTTCTACATACAGTCAATCAGTCGGTTTCTCACATCTCGATTTCTGGATTACTGGTAGATAAGCAAAAGGGGAGACAAGTAAAAAAAACTTGCAGGGCATTAGCAAACCACCAGTACTTTTCTGTATGTGTGTGCTTATGCGAATCTAGTGCAGTTAATTCTTGCAAGAATTAAGCTGCAAGTTAAGACTTGCAGCTAACAAACTGAAAACTTCCACATAAGCAATTCTTAGAGAGTAACTGAAGTGCTGTCAGTTCATGCCATCAGTAATCTCAGGATAACGTCTCTGTTCTCTTGTATTTTGGGTGTTTCCTCTCTGTCTCACTGCTCAGGATGGTCATTTTCATACAAACTCAGTTTTTTTACAATCTTGAATTGGGTCCAAACAACCTTGATTTCTTATCTAGAAAAGAGTAATACAAGAGATTTCTCAGGTGCATCATTTCTGCTTTGGGAATTTGTACTGTTGAATCTCAAGTAAGTGTTCCTCTCACCCATTGAGATGTAATTACAATTAATAGCAACTCATTAAAGGTGTATGTGTTTATGACTTTAATACAATAGGTTTGAAATACTATGTAAGTTGATTATCTCCGCAGCTTTCCCTTTCCAAGCCGTGTATTTTTAGCAATTACGTGTATTTTGGAAGTACATTTTTTAGCCGGATGGAACATATAAACTTTCCTTTTTTAGTTCAAATTTCATTTAGTTAAAAAACTGTTTTGAAATTTCCCTCAATCTATATTACTTGTAATGTTGTACAGAACTCTTTGACAACAGTCTTATTCTTATACCACCTATCATCTGGCATCCACAAATTATTGACTCTTTTATTCTCACTTGTTTAACAGGTTCTAATTAGTGACAATATCCCTTTTGTTCATGTAAGAGGGTATTTCAGGTTTATGGCATAATGGGAAAAGGGAGAGAAACTTTCTTCACTGCATTGTTGGGCTTTATCATTTGGGTATGTAACTGCTGAGGGCTCCTAATGCCGTGTCACGAGCACGCGCTGCTAGGTACTGCAAGTTAAGGTTTGTGGATACATTTGGAGCTACAGGATGTTCTGATGGGATACAGAGTGGAACCAGAGTTCTGCTCTGCTGCACTCATCCTGAGTGTGATGCTTGTGGAATCATTTTGTTACTCATGCATCAGGGGAAGGAAAGCAGTATTTGGGGTGGTTTTGGTTTGTTGGGAGGATTTTTTTGCATTTTACACGGGGTCACTCCCATTTTTAAAGACATTTGTAGTGAAATTTTTTGCGATTACGTAAGTAGTCAGGAATTTTTAAGTGTGTACTAGCACTTAGGAAGTGACATTTTTGGGATTACTGAATGGAGACAAAATTCCATTCAAATACAAAAGCTTAAAAATATTGGAGTCTTGGTTCTAGAAATGCATCCAATTCTGGGCTTGGCTTTGCAAATAAGTGTCTAACTTAAGCTCTCAAGTTTCAGTGTAGTGGCCTTCTTAGTGAAGATAGAAAAAATGCATCTAGAAGTTCTCAGAATTCAGTGATTTTGGTTTGGTTACTTCAATTTTCAGGACCTGATAATTAAGTTCACAGACAGATCCTATTATAAAGGACTTTAAATCACTCTTGGTGTGCAGGGCTTACTCAGTTTGGTGTGGGACCATTTTTAGTTCCTGCGTCTAGACCGATGAAAGTTATTGTAAAACATTCTCATTGCAGTGCTTAGCTTCTTGAGGAGTCACCCAGTTCTGGAAATTCATCTCTTAATTTATTTGCATAGGATGAACTAAGGTGCACATTAAGTGCCTGAGGTGATTATCTGACTTTTGATAGTTGTGTGAATTTCAAAGATATAAACTTCAATGACTTGGTTAAATCTCTACTAATTAGTTGAAGTTCAGTTATTATATGTATTTCTCTAGCAATTAGTAGATGTACATTGGTGCCAGTGTCAAAAACTGGATAGGAGCCAGTCCGGGGCTCATTATCTCTCCAGAAATCCTTGGTTGCTAATCAGCATTCGATAAAGATTAGATGGTTCCCTGCTGGCACTTGGCTATTAAATTCCATTTATACTGTTGCCCCATAAATACTATAAATTCTCTTTCATTAGCAGACTGTTCGCAAAATCCTTTGAAAATAGCAGTTTCGTTTGAGGATGACTGAACAAAATGCAGTCTAATTAGGCTAGAAGACCCCAAACCACCATAATTTCACACAGTGTAATAATGCCAGAGTAATGCTTTTGAAGCTGTTCTGCTACACTATTTCCAAATAAATGTGTGTCATTAAATTAGGAGGGCTTAGCAGGCTGGGATGCATGATAGTTCTGGTCTAAAGGGCAAAGATTTATAGATGTCCATGAAGAGAGCTGGGATTCTGTAAGTTAAATTGCACCCATGGTGCATTGCTACGTTTGAAACAACCATTTCACTTTACAGCAGTTTTAGAAGAAAATCAGTTTTCCAGTAGAAGCAGCTATTGGTAAGCTTTCACACAGAGAAACTGGAGGGCCACAGTTCCTTTATGTAGGATCTGTATGGTTCATTGTGGTGAATGTATGGTATATAGACTGGTAAGGACACCTGATACTTCTTGTTTCCTGGTTATAGTATAAGCTTGGGAAGGATGAAAATGTTAACGTGTTCCTGTTTTTCATGTGTGTAAGAGTAAGCTAGCAGAAAGAGCTGCTAAAGAAGGTGTTCATATTTCTAAAGTAATTGGACTCTGGGGCTAAATCAAATGACATGCCACTGTGTCATTCGTTATGAACATTTACCTGTAACCATAGTTTTCTAGAGTATTTGAAAGAATTTTTGGAGATCACTCATAACTGAGCATATTTCCATGGTATTCACAACAGTGACAATGCCGAATCTCATTGGCATTTGTTTGGCATCGATAGTCAGACAAGTGGCGCTGATGCCTTAAAATCTTCGGCAGAACAAATAGATTTCTGCTAATGCCTGTAATCTTTCATTTATGTTCTTCCTTTGCTTTTCTGTTCTCTTTTCTGCTTACTTGCCAATCCACCTTTGGGTCCCCTTTCCATAGTTCCACCCTTAGGAGATTCAGAATTGTTGAAAAAGTATCTGATCCTTGATCTCAGTACAAACCAATTTGAGTGCAGATAAACATTTGGCAGCCATGCCAGTGACATTTAATTTTAATTTCACTGAGGGAAATATTTGTTTGTACTTCATGAAGTCATTTGTTAGTGTGCTGATAAATCTTTCTGTTTGCACTCACTGGGTGATGTGTGTAATGGCAGATCTGTCTCGGGAAGTTATAGATATACACTGCAAGCCGTAGAGAATGAATAGCCTGGTAAGCATAAATATTACTAACTACACCCTGCATCCAGGTGCTGCATTCTTCCACTAGTGCCTGTGTTGACCTACAGCATTGATCTTTTTCCTTCTTAATAGCAACCTTGAAACAAACAGTCACTGTGCTTGCATCCATCTTCCAGAAGGCTGTGCAGTGCTGCTGAAAGAAGAAAGTAATTTGGGTACAAAACCACAAGGGTATTTAGGGACGGGATTTCTTTACTTAGATATAGAATTCTCATTTAAGTTATTTGTATTTGGACAGGAAAAATGTGAGAAAAATTAAGGTACAATCTAGCCTCTCACATAAATATAATTTTCTATTACTTGGATATTTAGCAAGATAAAAAGACTGTTTATTTAGAAGTCAAGTGTGCAATTGCAACATGCAAGAAGTGATAATTATGCATTTAAACATGTTTACATAATTAGATGAGCCACTAAATATCTCATACACAATTGAGTTACTGTGGCTTAATGCATTACCATTGACAACGGAATAATAGTAAAACTGCATGCATTCTTTCAGCCTGTTTTAAATACGGACTCAAATGAATTAACTTCAGTCTCTTTCACCAAGGTTTACTCTGATTTATCTCACAGTTACTATTGCCTAAGAGTATGTACTTGATACTTGTAGTGTAGATGTATATAGTGTAGTGTGTATTTGCTGCATAGTGAATACCTAGATCACAGAAAGGTGATTCTGTATCTGAGTTCTGAGGAGTGTTTTATCTCCAGCACTTCTGGAATGGATCAATTCGATCAGAATGACTTTGTCTTTATGACAAGTTTTGGAAAATCTGTGGGGATGCCATTCAATTTCTTCAATATCTAAAACTATGTCCCTGAAACCTTCTGAAATATTTAGCTTTCTTCTGCTGTATTTAGTTTTGTTCTTTAGCAAATGCTGTATTCCAATCCCCACCCGCCTGTCTCGCTCGCTCGTTTTTATATTCATTTCCACACTAGAGACCAATGGAGAGTATTCAGATTCAGAAGATCAGCAACTATAGGAACAGATCCAACTATAGGAACACTCTAAATCCCTTCTGCCATTTCATTTCCTGCCTGTGAACTTTTGTTGAAGGTCCCCCTCCTCCTTGACCCTCTGAGCAAGTGCGTTACGACTTTTGACAGTGAAGATCATTTTATGCAGCTTATTGCATATAGAAAGCTGATCACTCTGTTTTTTTGGATTGTCCTTTCTTGTTTGCCACAGGTAATTCAGGCTTGATCTCAGCAGCATTTTCTAGGGTATGGTGTACTCTAGGGCACATATAAGCAGGAAACCAGACTTTTATAATAAATCTGCAATCACCAGCAACTATACTGCCACTGATAGCAGACTAAAGTTCAGTGATTTAAAGGGGCAAAAAAAGCTTCATTACAATGGAGGATCTCAGACATCCCTTGAACAGCGATGGGCACACTTATTACTTAATTTCTTTATGTTAAAGTTCTCGTGAGGGTGGCCACAAATTCTGCCAAGTACTAGTAAGAAAGCACAATTCCTGCTTGTTTAGAATATGGGAACATCATTTTTGAGTTACACAGCCGTTCTTCCCACTGAAATGAAGGAGTTAATATTATTTTTAATCTTGCCAGCAGCCACATACATAAATCAGAAGTATATTTCTTGATCTGCAATAAAAGACTGTGGAACCAGTCAGGCTAGTGACAGAAACAGCAGAAGTGAAGCTGAGGATGATACAGATCTTTGGTAAAGAAAACAAAGGGATGTCTGCACAACACAAAGCAGATACCTGAATTACCACCAGCGATCTTCCCAGCTTGACTTGAGAAGCCCTTCAAGGACAGCAAAGTCCTTCTCAACAAGGCTATTTAGCTCCTGTGGAGAGCTGCACTAATACGATTATGTGACTTCTGCTGTGCAGAATTTCTTGCTCAAAGGTACCTAAAATCTTTACACAGGATTACATCATATGGCATAGAAATACTGTTAAGGAATTGCCTGATTGTATCTGAGGATATGAAAAGCAGGTCATTGTCCTTGAGTGCTTTGTAGAGTTCAGAGGAGANCATAGAAGGCTATCAGATTGGTCAAGCAGGATTTATATAGGCAATCTGCTTTATAGGATTAATATAGGCAATAGGATTTATATAGGATTAATAGGATTAATAGGATTTATATAGGCAATTTNATTGCCTGATTGTATCTGAGGATATGAAAAGCAGGTCATTGTCCTTGAGTGCTTTGTAGAGTTCAGAGGAGAGCAATGAAGCAGCAGCAAAGGAGTGTATGCAGTATAGGCAATCTGCTTTGTTTTGGAAGCACCCAGTGAAATAAATACAAATTTTGACATTGAATCTGATATCAAACACCACCAAAAAGAGACTCTCTTGCTCTATGTGTTATCGTATAGCCTATAAAAATAAAGTCTGTTTTTATTATTGGAACTGGCCATGGTAACACCTTGACTGCTTTCAGGATCTTCAATGCTGTTTTATTTTGCAGGCTGCCACCCGCTGGGAATTGGGATTTTTATACCAAAGTACTTTCTACGTTTCACTTATCAGCTTGTGTGATTTCACAAAAGTAATTAGTCATTCTGTCCTATACAAAAACCATATTCTGTAATGATAGTGTCAGAAATAAGAGTAGCAGTTATGAAAAGTAGAACACGCTGAAGGAATGTCTCTCTTCCTTGTTAACAATGAAATATGTGGTGGGAGGTAAAAGTGGATCCGTCATGTTCTTGTGCATAGTAAATGATAATTGACATATATAACAATCAACTGCCAGGTCTACAAACAAGCACGTCTTCTCTATAATCAGACAAAACCTGCAATATCACTCTTTCCAAATTCTGCTGTGAGTCTCTTTCTCACTTCGTAGGGACAGAGACCACTCTGTTTCAGTGGAATCCTTGAAAATCCAAAGTGACTACTTTCATTAGGAACACTACAATTTTGTTGCATAGCAAAATTCCCTACCTTTCAATGTAGAGATGTTGTTCTGTATTGAGTAATGACCAGTATTCTGGTAATGCAAATAATGACGTGTATTTCATGCAAGTGCACTGATTGTATCCCTGCGTGAGATTTCTTCTACGTGTATGTCCCACTGACATATTAACACAGGATGTAGTGTTAATAATTTTTCTTTTCAATGGGATGTGGATCATTTGTATTTCTATGTATAGAGCTGCTTATAACATCAGTGTAGCATATCACATGGGTCTATCCAAATTTAATATAGAACAGTAACTGTAAAAGTATCCATCCAAGAAAAAAAATTGTGAAATCTGGAATAGGTCCATACACTGGCAAACATACATAGTATGTTAAATGGGCATAAGTGTATGCATATTGACTTTGTGAGTGGGTACGTAATTATTCAGGCTGTTTGGTATATGCAATCTCTACAAGTGCTTAGGTGCACTGAGGTATTGTGCTTATGGTTAGGACTGAGCATTTAAAGACAGCAGAATGATAAATGTAGGCTTTATTGGTCTTTTACAGTAGATGGGCTTTCTTTCTGCCTAGGAAAGATCTACACTCAGATATTTTAAGTATAATCATAGGATGATCATTTCAAGTGCAATCATATATCAAAGCTATGATTGATACTGTTCATTTTCCACGGGTTCTCGTGAGTAATTTGACAAGGAAGACATGGTATGCCACATACTATCTCTGAGCTTTTTGTCTTGCCTTGTTGTAATTTCATTCTGCTTATAGTTCTGCTCAGATTCATATGCTAGCTTAACTTCCATGCACATCGGCAGGAATGCTAATGGTAATAATGCTAAGAACATGTGTAGGTCTTGACAGGATATTAGTCTATGTATGCACAGGATGCAGTGAACATAAGTCCAGGCAAGCTTTCAGCATGTTAATTTTACTTGGTGTTTGTGCAGGCTAACAAATTCTGACTTCTGTTTCCACTTCTCAGACTTGCCAGCAATTAAAATAGTGGCAGACATCACTTCACTACATGGCTAATGAGACCAAATCAGGACATAAGTCATTTGAGACTACACTGATATATACGATTAGTCACCTGTGAATAATGCTTCACAAATTTATGAAGCAGTTTTGCAGTACCTAGAGGGTGGCCACATCCAGCTCAGTGACTTTTGTAGAGGATCTCTAATCAGTTACAAAGCCACAGCATCTCTTTTATCCAGCAATTAAAACTAGAATCCTCCAGAATTAGATTGGTACAAGGATTTAAAACCTGTGCTTAACCTAGAAATGTAAGTGGTGTCCTTAGCTGGTTTGTTGACCACAGAATATGATCGTAAATTATTTTTTCTAACTTAGCAGTTGTATTTTTTCCTTTTTGGAGTGACCTGGAAAAAGGTAGGGGGTTTTCTGCACATTTTTATATTCAAATTTTGAATCTTGGAGGATTTTAGCAATTCTATAAAAGTAATGTAGTCCCTTTCTCCCATCGCAAATACTACTAAAAATAGCGTTAGTGAAAATAATTTATTGTTTTTCAAGAAAAGTGCCCTTGCCTTGTTAAAATCATAATCTGTTCAGACACTGCCTTTCTCACAGCCTGGGAGATGCTGATCACTTTTGCATTGCACCATTACGATGTCATCCAAAGAGACAGCAAATATTGCAAATTAATGCTGCCAAAATTGAAGTAATTACTCTCTGAAAGTGACAGGCATGTTATTAAGGCCATATGGCATTATACATAGTTGGTGTAATAACTAATCGGAAACAGCAGTATTTCTAGGACATGAATGTTTGGCAACATATACTTGACTAAGCGTCATAGTATTGTAAATATATGCATTTCTTGCCAGGAAACCAAGGAAACCACCTGTCCTAAGGCGGGAAATCACATCTCCTTTCCAGCAACAGAAAATATTTGTGAGCTTCGGGTAAAAGTGACATTTGCCGTCTCTTTTCTGGTCAGTTAGGACTAAGCATGGCCATTATAATCCATAAAGGCAGGCTAGCTAGATCTTTCTGTAAGAATTTTTGTTTTGGTTGCAGTCTGAGAGCGCACAGTGCATGTGAGTGATACAAAATTACCTCTTATTATGAATGACCTCGGGGAAACTGCAGAGACCTCCCCTACCCCAGGCAGCTTGGTGAGCTAGGAAGACAGGACAAGTTTCTTGTGGAATCAGGTAGCTTTGGATGCAGTACAGTTGTCTTTCTTATCTGGCTCTTAGAAGTAAAAGTAACAGTAGTGCGCTTTACTTGTTTCAGATGGGTCTTGTACTGCTCTAAGTAGAGTGCTGCTTCTGAGAGAATTTTGTTAACACTGTGATGACATAAGTGCAGCGGGAGTGCAATTTCCCCAGTCTCAGCTGCAAGTTTGACCTTATGATAGACAAACTAAACATAGAAAAAGAAAGCTGAGTTAACTGCTAGCGAACAGACCAGCCTCACACATGGGAGCACAGCACACTGCTCCTTGAGATGCTTCTCTAAATTTCTCATCTCTTCTACCTCTTTTGCGAATAAGACAGCAGAAAGACTGAAAATTCAGGCCTGGATTTTTTTCTGTCCCTTGTATCTGACTTTCCTCAAGGCAAGGTATCTTCTGCTTCAATCTAGGTAGCTGAGCGAAAAAGAATACCTATGCCCATGTCAGATTGGGCACCTGAGCTAGAGCTTTTCCACTTGTAGAATTGGGCTAGTTATTTAGCGTGAGAGCTGTGGGGATCATTTAACTACCATTTAGAGTACAGAATTGCTAATATGAGTTAGACATTTTTATATTCACAATATCTGTGACCTTGCTAACTTACGCTGCTCTTCGGCCCTAGAAATTGGACAGACTTGTGAAGAGGAAAAAAACCCGTTTCTAATAATATTCTTTTTCACTTGTACTTGAATTCAAGTTACTAGGTGGTCACATACCTGACTATGGTTCCTCAGGGCTTTAAGATACATTACTGTTCCCTCAGAGATGCCACAATGAAAACTCTCTGATGCTTTTTCCTGAAGCACCTCATGCCACTGATACTTCACTTGTTTCAGTTACAGAATGTTTAATCGCACTTCCAACATGTATTCTTTTTGGGGTCCTTTCAACTCATTTGTAGGCACTTAAAATGCAAAATGTCAAATGTTGGGTTTTTTTTTTTAAATGCAAGAAAATAGAGACAAAATTTACTTTTCATATGAAAGACATTGCAGGAAGACAAATTCATACAGGCCATTGCTCTGTAATTTGAATGTAGTTAGATCAGGAATTTAAACTTAACCCATGGTAGCTCAGAACGTAATACTAGTGAGAACAAACACACGCAGGCAGCTTGGTTTGGTTTTTTTTAATTTGCAGACAGTAGATTATAATTTTAGCTGTATTTGCATATTCTGAGAAAACTGTCCTTTATCTGGGTTGTCGTATTCTGACTACATCTACTTTGTATCCAATATTGTGATGCATTGCTCAAAACTGAGACAGAGAATAGCGATTCCTCTGTTCTTGGTAGGTCAGAGAGAGGGGAAGGAAAGCTTCCTTGTGTCTGTTCTGATAGGACTTTCTGTCAATGTGTAATGAGTAACACTGCTGTTCCGCTTGAGCACGCTGTCGAGTTAGATATGTTTCTGGAATGCTGCTTCTGGCATAGCCTGCTTAATGCATATGCAATACATGTATTCAAGTGAAATAGAAATGAAATAAATTGTGCAGTGTGTGAGGTGGAAGACCTTACGTCATTTTTATGATTAATGTTGATGAGCTTGGGTGTAAAGCTGTATTTCTCTGGAGCAGGAGGAAAGGCCTCTGGTGTTGAGAGTCATAGCACTAGTACAGCCAGGGTTCCTGGAGATGTAAAACAGAAAAAATAAGACTACGTGCCTATCCCCTTGGGAGTAAAAGGCAGAGTGACAGATGGACTGTAATTGTTCTAGCCTAAGGACAAAGGAAGGACATACTGTGGTCTTCTTGCTAATGCGGATATAGCTGTGGAACTAAATGGCAAAACCTAGGTTGTAATTTGCATGGCAAAGAGCCTGACTTTGAGATCCAGAAACACTCAAGTGAAGTGAAAATCTCCACAGACATCTATGAGTTTTGGACCTGTCTTTTCACAGGTGCATTGATGTTTGTACTCGCTTTCAGAAACCGGTGACCAGAAACTGATACAGATTGTCTGCGCAACTGATATGTGGGCCTCCCTCCAGGCGGGAAAAGTTACAGTTGGCTCTCTACGAGCTTACAGGAGCTACAAATATGCGAAAGCTCTTCCTATGTAGTGCTGTTTTGCCTTGTCTATGTTAGAGGCACTAATCTCTATCTGATAAGATCCTAGATTTCTATTTCACAGAGATAATAATGGCACAACAACTCCCTCTTCCATTTAGACAGGTATGAAAAATGCTTAAAAGAGACACACCAGCTTCTGTTTACTGTTTAGCAGGTGAATACTTGAATACTTTTGTGTGCTGGAGGGCATAAAGAGGCAAGGAGTGAAAACAGCAAACAAGATTGGAAGAGCAAGGACATCTGCTACTTAAAGACAAATCTGGTGTAATTGGAGTAACTGAAATGTGCCCAGTTCAGGAAATAGGCTGTGATATTACATTACCCAGATACAGAGTTTAAGGACAAGCAATTCTCACTGAGAAAGGAGAAGGAGATATGACAGTATAAATGAGGAAGGACATTATGCTGAAAAGAGAATAACATTCACATGGATGGCAACTCAGAGACACCTTGAACTTGAGGCTAAAGACTGAAATGGTAAAACAATTATAGTAGAAAACAATTACTGATCTCCCAGGGCTAGGTGAAAAGACAGATCAGGAAATATTTATGCAGATGGAGGGCTGTACTTGGGCTAGGACATTGATCATATAAAACTGCAATTACTCTGACGTTGACTGTAATCAGAATTACAGAGGGACTTAGGAAGCTGAAGCTATGTTTATTGACAGATTTTTTTTATCCTGCAGCTTGACAACCAACAAGATTAGTGGCCATTTGGAGAAAGTTGCAATGGTGAAGTGAGGGGACACATCTGCTGATGCCAGTGCTCAGGTTGGAATAACATTAGCTGAAATTTAGGATGGAAGAAAATTGATGTTGAGTGTGAGCATGATTCCGATTTCCAGACGTGGGGAACTCCATGTTCTGTTGTACTCTTGGAGCCATAACTTTTGGGTGAATGGGGTATCATTTTATTGGATGACATACCCAGTAGTTTTTGAAACTATCTGTCCTGATCTAAGTTTGAAAAGGAATCACTGACCCTAATGGGATTCGGTTTTTTTGTCTTAAACTTTTAAGATTATATAGTTGCGGTACATATGATTTCTGACTAGGATCAGGGAAGTAGACAGCAAGTGTCTGGCCAAAATTGCAAAAGCTTAGCTTTTGTAAAGGACAAATGAAAAAGGAGAATTATGCTTGTTAATTAGGGATTACAAAATATTGGAGAATGACAGGCGTGGAGCACAATTTAAACATAATTTTGATTAGACAAAAGGAAAGAACTTGCTGTTCTTAAAGGAAAACTTGAAGAGGTAGTTTAGGTAAGACGTTGTGAAGTAGTAGTTCATTCTAATGATCAAATATTAGATTGAGGTGAAATAAACAGGATTTACTGTCACTGTGAGAAGTTACTCCAGCTATAGTAATCACATCCAACAAAAATACAATTTCCCGAGCTTATAATCAGTAATATATACCATAATGACAATGGCAAGCTTACTGATTATAAGCAATGGACAATGGCCTTTTGGACCTTCTCATTTTGCCTGCTTTTCTTAGGATTTCTGACTTACTCGAGTTGTGCTGTTGCACCTGTCTCTGTTGGAACTAACTGATTCTCTCACTAAAAACAGTTAATTCACAATTTGTTTGGTGTACTCAAGAAAATACTCTAGGTTTTGCTTTGATGGTTTTGTGACTATGTGAGGGTAAATCCAACAAGATGACACTGAAGAAATGAATCTTTAAAACTTCATCAGATGTTACCATATGAATCTAAACCAATATATAATCAATAATGTAGTACCAATATGTAATCAATATATAATACTGGTAGTCAAGCTGTAGGAGGGAAATATACAAAGAATGTGAGAAGTGTTTAAAGAAACTTCTTAAATGCAAACTGTGTGAGTAAATACTGGCTAATGGGAAAAAAGTAATCACTCTATATTGATCAAATAGTGCAGTAATGTTTAACAGTAACACTTTTTAATATGCATATGATAATACACTATAAAGCAAATAAATATTAATACAAAGTCTGTCATTTCTGTCTTTGAATTGTAATTCGTTAATGCCATGGCAGCATGCTTCCACCCAGAAACTTCAGAAACCTGAAGTACCCGGTGTCAACATGTATTTTCAATTCACTAAAAGACTAAAGGCTGCATTTAATTTACGTGTTATGGCTGAAATAGAAGTTGCCACTCTCATTAGTGACAGACTGCAACAGCTACCCAAATGCAAGCGCAACCTTTTTGAAGCCAGTGGAATTATTCAAAAGTTGGTTCCTCAAAAAGCCTTTCAGAACCACTTATTGTCTAACTCATTTGAAGGCAGTGACAGTCTCTCCAGAGAGGGCTGGACTGTGGACATCCAACAGAACTTCATTGTCCCTTAAGATAAAGGGACATCCTAAGGGGAGCCTGGTTGCATCCCCAGCTGGCTAAAACTGGACTGGCTTTTGTAGATGCACAAGAATTATTGCTAGAAAGGCGATACCTGTCCTCCACCTTCTGGGTGATGTGAATTTACTCTGCGATGCTCCAGGCAGTGCTAATGTGACTTACCAACTTCTTGGCTTGAAATAAAGTTTAGCCAGCTTGCTTGCAGCATACACAGAATATGCTTACGTTTACTTGCAAAATACCTTCTTGACATAGCATGATCCATCATAAAGCTATTGAACTTTAGGATTTCTTATCTGCAGTGCTTCAGTGTAAGCTTGGAGGACACTATAACCTTGAAGGGACTGGTATTTATATGTCTGGGGGATGGAGGATAGGGTGATACAGAAGTAGTTAATGCCAGCCTGTGAAAAGACAACATCAGGAGTTGTTCTGTCTGGATAGCAGAAGGAGTTTAGACTGAAAAGGCAGGGATAAATACTTTTTCTATGCGATGCAGGTGATAGCAGAGTTCCATGGCTCAGACAGACCACTGAAATCATCACACATACCTGTATAAAATAAAATTACAAAGATGCAGAGAAGGTCCTGTTCCAACAGTCCTTACTACATAATCTGTCCTGCAAAACTCTTTTAAAATCAACAAGATGTAATTTACAGAAAGACCCTTGCCTTTTCTTACACTGACATACAGTTGTTGACTAACTTCTGGGGTATATTTGAAATGATGTAATGAATATTTGATGCAAAATATGTCTCTCATGGGAGCTTCTGTGAGCTGTGTGCTGGGAATGTTCACCATGACTTCTGAATGTTAACTCTTTTCACTGGTCAAAGAGAAAGTTATATTCCTCCACTCGTTCTGCCATATTCTCCATTGGTGAAAATCAGCATATATTTTTTGGATTGAGATTAATGGGGCAACATCAATTATACCACACATGGATCTGTCATGGTAGTTTAATAAATTTATAACTCTTTTACATTTCCAGAATAAATATAATTTTGAAATGTGATTATCATTAATATGTTTTAATAGCCACACCAAATTCACTGTGTCTTTCAGCAGTACTGCCTGGATATTCCCTCTGTAGAATATCTATAGAACTTGAGCAAAATGAGTGAAGTAAACTGTTCCAGAAGAATTTTTTATGCATATGTATTTTGCAGGCCAGAGAGTAAGAGTTTCAGGCATAGGCACAGAATTCCTACTGCTTCTTTCGGTAGTCAAGTTCAGGAGCAATGCAAGTAGGGTGAAAGGGTTGGCCGAGACTGAGGCAGAAGGGGATTTACAGAACATACCAGGAAATGCTCTGAGAATAACACAGTAATTGATGTGATCTGTCTATAAAGTTGTAAGGAGGGAAGAGAGATACAACACAATGAGGCAATAGCATGAGGAGTGCTGCTAAGCTGCAAGTTTAGAAGCACAGCACTGGTACAAGAATATTGTGCATTTTGTTGTGGAGGTGCCTGGGTTGAAAGGTGGTCTCTTCTGCATACTCAAGTTCTTTCTAATGTACAAGCTTTTGAGCATATTTTCACAAATAGCATTAACATACAGCTGCTGGATGGCAGCTAGAAATGTGGTGTTCTTTCAGCAATATGCAGATGTGATTAGTGCTAAAAATAATACCTAACTGAACGCCCTGGGAGCTGTATATCTTTCGAATAATTTGTCTTTCCTTTAGACGCCAAAGAGGAAAAATAGTCACAGTAACAAGAAAAAGAGCTTAGCTATATTCCTTCTGTTATCTGCAATGTAATTTTATTTACTTAGCTCTAGCAGGCTGTTTTCTGAGTTTGTTTCCGCCTCCCCTGAACACCTTGTCTACATTTCTGAGTATCTGAGCTTTCTTATTTATGCAAAGGGAATTACCGCCATCTCCTGGTCAAGCGACAGAGAATAATAAAATACCTTCACCCACTCGTGAGCTGTACAATCACCCCACTCCCTGGAAGCAGGGATTTCTCAGTAGGGATCCCCATGGATTTGGTGCGGGCCATTCCGGTACGATTATTATACTAGTATTTTATCTGACCATTCAGAGAAAAAGGGAACACGTAACTTACTGTAGGTTGGCAGCCTGGTCTAATGGGTCTTGACTAGTCTGAGATTTGCACATGGTTCCATCGTTGGTGTAATACGTGAGTGGAGACAAGTCAATTATCTGTGCTATGAAAGGAGGAAAATTTAAGCATTCTTTCATTAGACAATGTCTTAGACTACTTCAACAATACCCCTTTGCATTACAGATCAACATAAATCATGTCTGTACTTTTATTTTTGCTTCCTGAAGTGACAAGCACAGGCCATTCAAGAGCTTAAAAATCTTCTGGGGTGAATGGCTAAAGGCACAGCTGAAGGTCGTCAGTTCCTCTCAACTACTCATACATTGCCAGTAAATGCCTTAAGTTTTCTTTACTGTTTAAATAATATTCCTGAGACTGCATGGGAAAGGGGACAAAATGATTGCCTTTCATTTATTGGGAAAAATCATTTCAAGAAGGCATTTATTTTTCCCCTGAGAATCTAATCTTTTGTATCATTAGATCATCTGTGATCTTTCTTCATCAGAAAATTCTGGCTTAAACCAGCTTAAATATTTATTTATCCAAATACCAGTTTGGAATGGTCATCTCCTAGTTTTTATCTTCCAATACCTCACCTTCCTTGTGACCTCTGAGTTCATAGGCAGAAGTAATTAAAAAAAACCGCTTAAGTATAGCCACCGTTGGAGTGAATCTGCCAGCTAGCAAAATGCAAAGATTGTTCTTCTAAATGCTAGTATGCATTGTATATTGGGGTGTCTGGAAAAGACTAATAAGTAGTGAGGCAAATCTGGAAAGTACCATTACAGCACTTTGAGAGTTTGGCTTGTGTTTTACAAGAAAAGAATCCTTATAGAGTGAGATCAGAGGCCTACAGCCATGCACAGCGTTTGACTTTCAACATTTAGATTCATTGTGCTTGTTCACAACCTTTCTGTGCTCTAATTCCACAGTGCTCTCGACGGACTCTGTGTGTAAGAAAAATTCAGGCCAGAAGTTGATACTTCTTCTGAACAGCAAGACTGGGAGCAACAGTTAATCTTATTTTTCATTATTGATAGTTTCCATTCATATTTACAATGAAGCGCAATAGTCTTTTCCTCTCCACTGCGTAGTCTGTGGGACTTTCAGGATAAAGGACTTTGTTTAACGGTTTTCATGTTCTTACTTCTTAAAGAGCAGAGAGTAATTTATGGCATTCATTCTCATACTCAGCAGGCCCCTGCTCATCCCATTAACTGCTTCTAGTAAATAAATGATCTCAGAGCATTTTTGTTATGCCCTGAAGATGCATGTGTTTGTATCATATGTATAAGCCAAATGTTCCGTAGTGCAGGAAAAAACAACTGCAGCAGAGCAGATAATTGTAAAAAGCCTGTCACTGGGAAATAATTTAGAAGAAGTCAAACCTGACCCTGGTAAGTTTTGGAGTCTTTTAAATTATCATCAATGGACATACAAGATGAATGCAGATTAAGATTTAGACCTGTCTTTGATATGAAGCATGACAACAGCAGACAGCAAAGCAGGAATGGTAGCAGATTTAATCATGGATTTTGCCTGCATTCAGCAGACCAGCAGGGCACTCATTTCACACACTCATAAGATTATTCTTTCCCCTCTCTGTGAAATCCTCTTGCTGCTTTCTGGTTCACTGACAGCATCTGAAGATGTGTTCTGATCTGCTGTGTTGCCACTAACAAAGGAATTCTCTCTGGACCTTATCGATGCCAGAAATTGCAAAAGATTTCACTTCTAACTAATTACACTGGTAATTGATCTTTAAATTCACTTCAGAAAACCGCTTGCCAACATTGCTGAGCTGGAAGAAGCAAGATTGCACTTGTTTTCCTGTTCTGTTGTACAGCACCCTGCTTTTCTGTTAGTCAAAGGAGGAAACCAGTGATGACTGCAAGTTTTCATCCTAATGGTTTCCATCCTATAGTAGGATCCACAGTGTTCCTTTCTACTGAAAAAGAAATCATTATTGTTATCATCTTTTCACAGGGTCCTTCACCTAGCTGAACCTCCTCGTCTCCCCTCATGTCCCTTCAGCTTTCCCTCCGCTGGGATGTAAAACTGAAGAGTTGACAGGGTAGATTAGCCGTCTGCTCATTGTGCATTTTGTCACAAAGGCAGCCCAAGTTTACCAAATAGCATTCGGGGGTAGGATAAAGTGAGCCCTCCGACTTTGCACTGAAGCAGATGAGAAAGGCTAGCATGAGCTCTTTGTTCAGATGTAGGGCCATGAGTTGCAGCAGGGAGGTAATGGTAAGCCCCTGGCAATGGTAACATCCCGAGTTGCCAGCAGTCTTCTTCGTAGTAATTCATAGTGCTTGTGGCTGCACCTCTCAAGAGGCCACCAGGAAAATCTTTTCTTAGGTACATCTGTGTCCAGAGTTCCAGAAAGGTGAATACCAGATTCTATTAAAATACCTCAGAGCGAAGTTACACAACATAGAGAAGCCGGTGCAAAAGCTCATCGCTGCTGAAAGGACAACAGCCTGCTTTCCCCACTCCTCACTCCGTGCTTTCCTCTGTCACCTTGTACTGATTCACTGAACCTTGCTGTGAGCTGATTCAGCTTGCTAACTGAGCAGGAAACACACCAGCAAAAGAATGAATAGATTTCTGCTGAGTTAGCGAGTTGAATCAGCTCACAGAAAAGTCAGATGAGTGCCAAAACCGGCACAGGACGGAGCTAGGACTGTGCAGCTGGACATCTTTTTGGCTGCAGCAGTGGCTCTCCATGTACACTGTGTACCCTTGCTCTTAGGCAACCAACCCATTTGACCTTACATTTAAGCATACATTAATTGCTTTACCAATCAGTGTCTAGAATCAAAGGAAGGGATTTTTCAGAGTACTAAATTAAATGAATGGGAATCTGTTGGTTTCTGTAGAAGTTTTTTCTAGGGAAAAACTAAACAAGAGAGAAGGATTTCTGTGTTGCAGGACACGTCAATCACACAGGCGAATGCCAACCTATGTCTTCTCACTGTCGTACGTATAAAGTGATGACATTTTGTGGTTTTGCAAAGACAGTTACTTATTAAAAATCTCTTCCATGTAAGACAGAAGATTGTGAAGAAAATATAAATAGAAAAAAAATTTTATTATTTTACAATCTGGCATATTTTAATCTTTGTTCTACAGCATCCCGTATTAAATCATGCTGTAGCACTTGCTGCAGGACTGAAACAGCTGTATACAGGGTGATCTAAATGCAGGGGACCAAATTCTCCTTCCCCTCATACTGACTGTACTTTCACTGCTTTCAGAGGAGACCCATTTTAAAAAGAATTAGCCAAAAGCTTTTTTGAAGCTGTTGATGGGATCCATCTGTAGCATTAGCTATTGATCCTTTACCGGTGATTTTAATATCAAATTATCATTCTTCCTGTGAGAAAGCTGTTTCAAACAGGAAAAAATGCATCCTGACATGGTTTTGTGAAGCAATCATCTCTTATGGTATTTTCAATCAGGAAATGAAAGAACGTCTCAGTCTTCCCTTTGGCAGACCCATGCTCTTCAATGTTTGGTGGAAGAGGGGGAAAAAAACCCCATTATTAAAACACAACATCCCCTTTTAACCCTGCTCTTAGTGAGACTTTCACCTTTCTCTTTTTTTTTATTGCAAGAGCTGATGAACTGTAAGTCATTGGTAAGAGAGAGAATAGATTGTGCACTTAGCCTTACCATCTGACTTAGTTATCTTCCAAAATGCAATTTATTCTGAGTGCTAACTGCAGTGAGTTTAATGGAACACAGGGTTAAAGTGAGAAACTGGAAACAAATGCTCTCTATCTAAAGGCAAATCAATAGCTGAATAGTTTGACAATCCCAAACCTCTGCCACTGTAAAGTAATTGGAGTGTATGGAAAAGACATTATGTTTCAGCACCTACTAGCATCAACTTCCATTATTGCTGATACTACTCTGAATGCATTCAAGTTATACTGCTGCAGTAATGTGAACGGAGTGGGAGTAGAGGTTCGTGTTGTCTTTTACATCTATTTTAAGGGATTTTGCAGCTTTACACAGATTGCAGTTTGCTGTGTATATCAGTTTTGGGACACACGTGGAACCTCTCAGTATGTTTGAAGATTTTTATGGGCTGGTCTGTCTAAAACTAATAAGGCTGAACATGTTTGAAGCTAGTTAAGGGGAGTCTATATCTATAGCAGTCCATCATCTGTGGTTTCTCCAGATGAGCAAGTGGGCAAAAAACAGTAATATTACTGGAGTGATATTATGCAACAAATCATGTGAATGACATCATGTGCAAAAAGATATGAACGGTGAAATTCATTTTTAATAATCACCCTTAATAGTGATCATTCAGTTGTATCGATCAGAAATTGCTTTCCAAAAACAATTTCCTGTGGCTGCTGGCACGTTTGCTTCTTACTCATATTAATAAGTCGGAAAATTAATTTGGAGAGAGAGAGAGTCTGGGCGAGTTTCCCTTCATTTCCTCTGGCTTTCAGGGGTAAGAAACAATTTCACATCTGTCTAAGTGTCATTCAACTGCAGTAAAGAATATCACTGGCAGGACCAGTTTAAGGCAGTTACAACTAACCTGCTTTGTCACTATAGGGGCTGTGGAATCTTTCTACAAAGAAAAGCCAAGTTCTATATATCTCTGTTTTGGAAAGCTCATTATTTTATGTGTGCGTGTATATAGCTATATGGATTATTCTTTTGAAATGTCCCGCTGGCAAAAACAGCCAATTTATTGCAGTGGAGCTAACTGAATATTTACTTCTTTTCTCTCTTTGAGGGATCCAGCTGCTCCAGGCAGCATTGAAAACCTAGCGTAGTATTCTTAATGCAGTCTCCTTTCAGCTTTAGATATAGACAGCACAACTGAAAAGAGATACTAGAAATTTCTTTGCTTAATAGGGTTTTTTTAGTTTTAATTCCACACCCCTACCATTTTTCAAAATCTGACAATGCAAATTTGAGATTCACATCAAATACAGCATTAATTTGGAAGAATGCGTGTCCTCTTATGACTTGAACATGAATCCAGAAGTATATTTTCAACTGTGATAAAAACTTACACAACTTTGATGGTTAGCTAATATTTTGCTATTTTAGGAGGAGAAAAAACCTGCATGGACTGTATGCTGACCACCTGCGACTTTCTGGAAGCCATAAGCAAGGTGAGTTGGCCCAGCAGAAAAAGTTTCAGACTAAGGAAGAGGTGAATCTTGTTCTCTCTTTTGCTACCTTGACATGGTATTTTACCTTCTCTACATAGAATTTCTCCACATGCAAAGAGGGATAAGGCTATTTACCAGTCAGTAAATGCACAGCCTCTGTAGTTGCCATGGATTGCTAATGCAGAGATATGCTGAAATTGTAGCATTAATTCTACTACTAATTGGAAATTGGGAAGTTTCCTGGAATGTTTATCAAAAAGAGACAAACTAAGTGGGACTGTGGTTTTGTAAGTCATGGCTACTTGTCATCAAGTCTTCCCCTCTACCTACTTTTATGTCTGAAAAGGACTGTTGAAACCAGCAGGGTTTTTACTTACTGCTGCTAAATACTGATATTTCCATGAGACTTAATGAATTTTATAATTTCATTAGTATCCATGAATAAAAGTTATCTAGTAATGAGGAATGAAGCTAAAAATGTGTGGTTTTCTATGGCTTTTTTTTTTCATCATACTGAGACCAGACTCTGATAGTTAAGGCATATTCTAAACAGTATTTATGATATTTTTTTAATAAGGAAAAAACTTCAAACTGAATGAAACTTGCCTGATGGAGGGAAAAGCCCAGAGCTTCCCAATAAGAAGCTTTCTCAGATATATACAGAGAGGAACAGTGCCTGATTTTAAAGTAATGATGGTTCAGTAGTCAGAGGAAGCCTAGGCTCCTATGAAATGGAGTTATTTCTATGCTACACAAGAAACTTCTCATATGACACCGGGCATTTTCTTGTGTGAAGATTGTCAAGGGTGTTCAAAAGGCTACCTCTTTGGAGGTCTAAACCATAAGAATAATTCTTACAGTGTTTAAGACTGAGGGCACCGTGGAGTTCATAATGTTTTCTGCTATGGTTTCTTTTCTTCCCTAATAATTCTGTTGTTCTAGTTTCTTTATGATTGCCACAGAGCTCTGAACTAATGTTTACAGAGACTGGTCCACAAAAACTCTGAAAGATTTTCCAAAGCTTGAGTATCAAATTTAAAATCTGACTTCGTACATCCAATGCCTAGTTATTTTTTTTCATGTGACTAATACTCTACAGTTACTGATAATGAATTTTAGTTGTGAATTTAATCACTTCAGCCATTCACTACTGTAACATTCTTCTGCAGCTCTTTTCACTTGCCTTTGGATTTTGTTATCCTAAATAATATTTTATCATTTGAAATCTGTTCACCACACTATTCCTGCTTTTTTCAAATCATTGGTGAACAAGACAGTTCCGAGAAGCGTAGTGCTGGTAACACTCATCCTGTGTGAAAACTACTATTTGTTTCTTGTCTTTCATCAATTTTAATGCAGTCATTTCAGTTAGAATTAAATTGCGGAGATCTTGTTCTTATTTCCCATCTGTACAGTGGGGCGATAGTGCTTCCTACTTTATAGGGACGCTGTGGACATAAATACATTTCAATATTTATGGTAAGCTAGTCAGAAAGGAGAAGCAGGTACGAGTGGCTGATCTCAACCCAGAGCTGACAATCACTCAGACTAGGATCTGGGAGGCCCTCCTAGGTCCAGTAAAGTAGATAATATCCATGGCGAGGAAGGAAGGAAAACATTTATTCCACTGCAGCAAAACGACAGCGGTAGGCATAACAGCAGCAGCTTTGGTAAGAGTAGTGTGGTCAAGAGGATGCGTAACAGAAGACAAAATATGAGATCACCAGTAAATACAGCGCTATGTTGACTAGCTGGTGGCAAAAGATTCAGCTGAGGCAGTCACTAACTGCTAAAGCTAGAGGAATATGTTGGTAAATAAGGATTGTTTGTTATAAGAAGTAGATGTGAAAACCCCAAAGATCCTGAACAGTTGGCACACTTCTGTTCTGATCTTTGCAATTATCTCCCCTCTGCAAAAATAAGCGAACCACAGCCATGGTCTAGACTGCATTTCAAAACCCTCGTGTAATTCTCTAATGAGAAATTTTAATAATTGTGGTCCATAAAGCACTCTGGCTAATGATATTATACTGGCTCCTCCTTTTTATCTCCATCTGTTAAACTGCTTTAAAAGGCAATTAAGTTGCCTTTTAAAGTTAGATTGCTTTAAAGGATAAAAATACTTTCAACTATTTTCCTAATCTTGCCTTCCTATGTAAGCCAAGTCTTCCAGGTAGTTGAACTGATGATATACTAGTAGTAAAAGAATGCATGATGATTTGTGAAATAATACATAGATAGGCAAGAATTTTGGTGTTTGGTCTACACTGTTGAAAACTTATGTTGAGTTTGAGTTATATACTCAAACCTGTCAGTTGTTGCTGGGTTTGGGTTACCTCAAACCTGTCAGTTGTTGCTGGGTTTGGGTTACATACGCTCTATAGCATTGTGATTCCACTGAGTTTATGGAATCTACATTTGATTTATGCTAGAGTAAGCAAAAGAAATAAGATCCAAGGTTAGTTATTTCTTGCAGCAAGACAGGTTATGTGTTGTACTGGCTATAAAATTGCTTATTATTTCAGAAAACTTTAATAAAACCTCCTGACAAAATAGAGCTGAGGTCACATGGGATCAGAGATAAGTGATGCATCCTTTCCAATTCACTCTCCAAGCAATGCATTCATGTGATAGCTTCATTAACTTTTGTGCAACAATTTGCAGATAAATTCCATCCAAAAAACCCCAGGTATTCAAGCGCCACTAATAATATGAATTTGAGTTTTGCACATTAAAACTGTGATGAAGCCATACTAATTTTTTTTAATTATCTCAAGATGAAAATACGTCACTCGTGTAAGTAATTATGTAAGTAATTTAAAGCTGATTAAATAATAATGATTTCTTGCTCATTGCCTTCAAAGTGCTTATAACCAAATTTAATTTTAAGCAGGATCAAGAAAATAATCACTTGATTCAAACATTAATTACTAATTTTAATCCTAATTCATTAAAAACAGACCATTTTTTTGCAGACTCTGCAGGGCATTAATTGACATTTTGCGAAATGAGTCATTATTTTGGCATGGAGAAGTATTTTTGAAATAGTGAATCATGACTACCACAAGGGATTGTCAAGAGCAGCCCTGTTCAGCAGTAGTTCATCTTCTCCAGGTTGACTGGAAAAGTAGTTGTAACTCTGCTAGTCACACTAGCTAGGGAGCCGCTAATTACCTTTAATTACTGGCAATAGAAGAGTAAGCTGAGGAAAAAGTATCCTGAAGCAAGCAGCTTTATTGAGACAAACTGCGACAGGATAGGCAACAGTTTAGGTCAGTTTAGAAGTGTAAGAATTAGGAGGTTTATTGCTTTCTTTCCAATCAAGTTGGAAATGGTTAATCTGAGCAATTTGTTCAGGATTTGGTCCTGGAATGTATAGCTTTACAACTATAGGACTGGTTTTGTTGGGGGTTTTTTTTGTCTAGCTAGCCTCCCTCATTAGGAACTGGGGACAATACCAACACCCTCTGAAAACTTGACCTTTTTGATATGTAACTATGAAGAGTTTAATCCAATGGCTAAGTGGTCCTATATTAAGAAAAATTACATTAATATATCAGTCATTTTTCTGATAGTAGATCTTAAGGCCCAATGGGGTTATTAAAACCATCATGTAACATACTGACTAGTATAACCCACGGGTTTTACCCCTTATTCCTGCAGCTAATTTAATAGATCGATTTTGCTCACGCAAATTGTGTGCTTTGTAAGTTCCAGGTGATCAGGACTCCACCTGAGGGATTGTACTGTCATTTTATCGATGATACTTTTAGGAATGTTTCCTGTTCAGCCTATGTTTTTACACTTCTCAGTTTCACCCTTCTAATCTTTTTTTCTCCTCGGAGAGCCAATCTTAATCACAGGCAGAACTGGACACAGCTTCCACAACTGAAAAATCAACACAACTACAGTTTCAACAAGGAATCATTTAAATTGTGAAGGAAAACCCTCAAAAAGGTAATCTTTGTTCATTTTCCTCCAATAGAGAAGATATTATTTTGTACTGACTCAAAATGCTGTCAGCCATCACTAGACCTTGGGATAAAGGGAACACAACTGAAAACAGAAACTGGGATCTTCAAGGCAGCAAACATTGTCCAGACATCACCTTTCTCTGCATATATGTAATGATCTGAATGGGGGGTAGGGGGAGAAGGTATTTTATTGAAGCTGTGTAGATACCGATAGATAAGCCTGGAGTAACTGTTATTTGCTGCCTAACGGGAGGAAATAATGACGTATTAGTTAAATTGTCAGTGTAAAACAGAACAACCCATTCAAGACAGACATTTATTTTAATAGAAAGCTATCTGTAAGATGAAAACAGTGAATCACTGAAGAATACTCCCAGATTTTAATGAGCACATGACAACAATTTAAGAAAAAAATTGAAAATAACACTGAAGATTAAGGCTATATGTCATCTGAAGGAAAAAACTGCCTAGCGTAATGTAGTGCACAGGTGGAGACTGGGCAAATGGGACAAGTACTGTCTCTTCCTCCCAAATTTCCTCCTGCATACTTGTGCCTGCAGGAGGTGGGCAGCCCTTCTCCTGGCAGATTTCATATCTAGGTCTCCCTGTAGGGAAAGCTTGGAAGCAGATGGTCTCTGGGGTGCCCTGGTCCTAGTCTGGTTGGGCTGCAGCTGTCTCCCTGCGGATGATCACAGCAGCTGCTGAGCTGAGGGCAGACAGCAAGCGCAGCACACAGAGTTTGTCAGCAGGTCTTCGGCATTGCCCCTTGGCACCCTCAGCAGCAGCAGCTGCAGCATGCCCTTGGGTGACCCACTGTTACTAGGAGCTGTACAAGGAAAAAGAGTTGTCAGAGACTTTCTAAAAATAGTTCCTATTGCTCTGAACAAGGATCACTCACTCTTCTGCCCGATTGTTCTAAGGTGGCAGAATTTTACTTCACTTCATGTAAGCCATGGATGGGATTAGTACTGAGAGTACTAGTAGAAATTCTCATTTTGAAGGGTCCCTGGTGCTATTTGTTCTTTGCTCAAGACAGCTTACGAGTCCAGGCCATTGAACATTCTGTTAAGACTCTAAGGCAAAGAACTGGCACAGTCCCAGTCCCTGCCTCTCATCTCTCCTGAACAGTAAAATGAAAAAAAAAAATGCAGACATCATCTCAATTGATTTCCAATAAGCAAGCAGTTAATTCCCTTTCTAGTGACTAGCCGGTTGCCCAGGTGATTAGGATCAAATGAGAAAGCAGGCTGGAAAGAAAGCCAGTCAAATTCACCAGGGAAAGGACAAGAACGTTACAAAAGCCGATGCTGATAAAGTAAGTGGGAAATGTTGGGCTCTTGGTGGGTTGAGAAACATTGGGCTAGGGATCTTAATGCACTCTGTAAGACTACTCGGCGTCCCTTTCATGATCTGCATTACCTTCAGAAGGATAGCTTACTAGTTGAGGTCTCTTTTTTCTTAATTTGAATTCCTATTTACCTTATTTTGCTGGTTTTTCTCTTCCTCTGATGTAGTAGCCTCTGAAACAGAATAGTATCTCCTAAAACGTGGGGCATGACCACATAGCTCTGCATAACTTGTGAGAGAGGGGAGACATGCACCAACTGCCTCATTCTCTGATTTCTGTCATTTTCTCCAACATAAAATATTGCCCATTATTGCTACTATCTATGGCATGTTGGCTTAGTTTATTTCTTTTTGGTGTCTGTCCTGGCATCATATATTCAACTCTTTTAAGGCTGAAACAGGTCTCTCTTTCAGGAGTTGCTGAACCAGGAGCACCTCTTTAAGTTTCTTGCAGGTGAAGTGGAAACCAAACCACTGTTAAAAAACAATGTTCAAAACTAGAGACTTGTCCTTGCCTTACAATAATCTTCAGGCTACTAGACTTCGAGGACTTAGGGAATTTGACCAGGTGATTTTGGCTAAGAACCAAACCCTAGCGTTTCTCAACATGCAATAATGGGACCAACCAGAAGTTCATTTTTTCACTGCACAGGAAGCCATAAACAAAACTGTTCTTGAATCTTTCCTTCTGCGTGTTTCTCTCTGTTGCTACTAAGAGAAGGAAGCCCAGATCACCGTATCTTGATCAGAGGCATGGATGAAGGGATTTACTTTTATGTTTAATGTTACTCTTATGTTATTCTTTTCTTTCTTGGAAACCTATTGAGCCCTTTCAGGTGTGCAGATTTGATCTCTTCAGCTGATTCTTTCAGTGAATGGAAAGTGTCCCCAAATGCAAGGCCCTAGGGAGGCAGGAAAATGAAGAGTTCCCATTTTAAAGATAGCCGAGAGCACTGACAAGACAAGTGTATCAAAGGGAAGAGGCATTTATGAGTAAAGTGATCAGGTAGATTTGGCTGACTGTCCAGAACTTCCTCATTCTCACTGGAACATTGCCATGCAGTTGATACAATACATACACCATAGAAATAAGAACTGTAACCAATTTTGGCATTCTGAATAAGTGTCGGAACCTAAAAAGCTGAGTAAATACTCTGAGGGAAAACTCAGGACCTGTCTCTGTTTCAGGGTCAAAGGAAATTTTAGATGCACAGTTGAGGGAATCAAAGGCAGCAATGCATTTTCCTGGCTCCAGTTTTTGTCTTTCTTTTTGCAGAGGAGGGGAAAGAGATCTAGTTCTTTAGTTCGTGCCCTGTAAAGACAGAATGCAGTTTGCACACAGCAGGAAAGAGCTCTTTTAATTGTCCCTTGTCCCACAAAACAAAAAAAACCCCACACTTGACCATCAACAACAGTTTTCTTTTTAATTTCCCAGTCTCCTTGAAGTTCAAAAGGTTCTGCTTAAAGCAACAGCCCAAGTATTTTTAATAACCCAATAGAAATGTCTCCTGTTCAGACACCTTTCAACCTTCCAAACCCAAGAGGAGTGCCCTGAATCCTGTCTGACAGTAGACCCATCATTACGACCATCTGGGCAGTGTTTCCTGAGTGCCTTGATTTCAACTCTGACAGACAGAGAGCATACAGCATACCAACCACACAGATCAGTAATGCTACAATGACAACACTGATCAGACGGTACAACACAAAAAGTTGAATAAATTATATTAAGACTTTTATCTTAATGCAGGATACACGTGCTTAGTTAAAAATACAGAAACATGAAGAAAAATATAACACTGTTAGTACACTAGAACCCCTCAAACTTAACTGGAAAAACTCTCAAATATTCTGTACATATTTTTGTTTTTACAAAACATTTGAAAATGCCAATCCTATAAACTGATATAAAAATATCATCTCTGGAACATTTTCCCAAAACCATGAAAAGTTCTGTTTCATGCAAAAATATATGATGCAACTTGTGTCATTTCAGAATTGTCCCCCTGCCCAGACGAGGTAATTGGTCTTCTTAGGTGCAAAAAGAGCTGTAAATGCAGTAACGCTATAGCAATCTTAATTGAGCTCCTATAGCTGATCATCAATTAACTTTTAAAAACCTTTTAAATTTGGCCTAACCTATGGTCAAGCTACTGTGGCCATGCCTGCCCTTTATAAAAAGAGCAAAAATAACGGCCTTTCAAATGTCCTCTGTCCTCCTTAATGAGTTATTTGTTTATTTTATGGCTTCTGTATTAGTGCAGTGATTTTCATCTTGTGGTGTTGTCTGTGAAAGGTTAACTACAAAGAGCAAACCTATTTTTCTAAGATAATCTTGTCCTTCATCTTTAATTCAGAACACAAAGGCATAGCCTATTCAACTGATTGGGGCCCAGGTACCAACAAATCTTTCTTCTGGTACACTTGACTGCAACAGTGCATCAGAGCCTGACTCTCAGGGTACAGACGCTGACAATTAGAAGAACCTTAAATAAACAGTATTCTTCTCAGCCAACTGTGTGAGAAAAGAATTATCAGTTCTTTTACAAACAAAAAAGCGCTACTCTGAAATGCAAATTGAGTATCTTCTTGCCAAGACCAGATTTTTAAAGTAGTATTCACCTAACATTTACTTCTGTTCTGAATTCTGATATTCTTCAAATCAAGGAGTACGAACTGCAGAAGCTAAGCGAGTCTGAAGAAACTTCAGACACAAATACGAGTTTATTCTTTTTCCTTAATGAAAACATGTACTTTAAATTAGGTTCCTTGATCACATTAATGCACAGTACTTCTGAATCCTGAAATGGGGCAGAGCAAGTACATAAAAAATACATTCAGTCATCTTTCCTCCTACGAAGTGCTCTCAATTAATATATGTATGGAAATTAAAAGCAGATTTTTTTTTATATGTGTCTTTGTGATGTATATCCTTTTTTGCATCTGGTTTCCTGGTTTTCAAGCTATTAGAACTATATGTAAAGCACTGATAGTTTTTGAAGTAGTTTACAATTTTTCTCCTTCAAATCTTCACAATACCAGTGGGAAGAAAATAGTTCCCCAGTTCCCTCCCCAAACTTCAGCTGGGAGGAAAAGTGAATTGCTCAGTATAGCAAAGGAAGCTGGGCATGGTGAGACTGAGTGCTCAACAATTATTAAGGACACTATAATTTTTTCAGTTTGTATCAAAGTTTTCTTCAGGGATGCAGTGTAGTGATGTTGCAACAGTACCATCACAACTGCTATTGTACGATGTTATTTAACACTAAACAGAAAGGATTTTTGCATAGGAAGGAACAGACAATCAGAACCCAATGGCACAACAATGGTTTCTCAGTGCTAGTCAAAGCCAGGACTCTCATTCTAAAAAGTGGCAAAAATACTTTTTATAGTTTGAGGGCTTTTCTCCTGTTAAGATAAACAGCTACTGCAGACTTCTCTGAATGGCAAATTTGAACTTCACATTTGAAGGCTCTAGCGCTACACAAATACTAGTATTAGATATATATTGTACTGGGTAATTTGATTAATCAATGATATCTTATCGATATCATCTATGTGCTTTTGTGAATAAGCTGATTTCATGAGCTGTTTGCTGTGTTAGGTTTTTTTTTCCCCCCTTTTACCAATGAACAATGACCAGGCTTAGCTGTGTCGGACATGTTATGGCAGTAGGAGTGTTTCAAATTATTTTTACATTGAAATTCTGTTTGTTAAGCCTTAGTGTTTTATATCTTCAAATCACCTCAGAACCATGAAATAATTAGTGCTCAAATATTCCCAGATCAGCACATTTGCTGATAAGAAAAGAAGGCAGAGGAAAAGGATTTGCCTGAGTCCAGGTGGGTTTTTCTTTTCAATGTTTTTGATTCTAAATGGAAATGAGACTTGTATTTGTCTAAATCTATGGCTTCTCAACTAAAAAACCCAATATTTCACTCTACAAATGAATACTGGAATATGAAAATGTCTAATGCTAACAGATAGCCAAGGCCTGGATTTGAAAAGCAGTTTACACCTTTGCAAATGTCCTGGACAAAATCGGACAAAACACAGACCGTTCACAAGATCTTCTGGCAGCCAAGCACGGCTCCTGCAGCCAAAGGGGCTGGAGTGGGAAGCACCGCCTTGTCACACTCACAGATGCTCTCCTGTGGCTCTAGGCACTACTGCTTCATCTTTTACAAGACCCTTTGTAAAAGTTACTTCTTTTTTGTCAGAGCCTGATTGGGGAAAAAAAGGTTTCTAGGGTGCAGAACAATTTTCAGTCAATATTTATCCCTGATTGCTTGTATTCCTTTTTCTCCTTGTGGCTGTATTTATGTTTAGATTGAACTGCCTTTATCTTTCTCATTATTATCTTCTTACAAAGACATCGATTTAGCTGTGTCTTAGGCTAAGTAAGTCAAGCTCTCCTGGTCTTATCTCACAGAATTGTGTTCACTTTAGTGATATGATTTTCGTATCTTTCCTTAATATCTAGCTACTGTAATTTCATTTAATTATTTGGCCTCTGCACAGTGACTTGAACATTTCTCCATCCCAAATGAAAATTTGTCTCCTAGTGCAGGCTGAGCTTTCTTGATTGCATCAAATTGCATCTGAGTCATCTTGTGACAAACTCTATAACCAAGCTCCTTTTATTATCAATTAACAAAAAATATAGAAAAATACTTTGTTTAATCTCCAAGTGTAAGAGCTAATAGTCGTACTGTAAGATTTCAACCCATTCATTTCATCCCCTTCAGCGTTCAAAGTTTTCCAGGGGTTTTTCTTGTGTGTACTCTGACCCTTTTCTAGATCAGTGCCTCCCAATCTAACATCAAGCCCAGCCTCATAGTATGTGTGCTTCAATGATTAAGGAAAATGCTAAGCAAATTCAGTTTCAAGACTGATCATAAGAAATTCTACTTGCAGCTGGCACCCAACCCCCACTTTCTTTTCAGTGTTGCCTTCTTTCCTTTAGCCAGCTGCTTATACACCTCGTCAGCATGCAGCCGGTTCCCATTTTTTCCATCTCAACTGTATTTTCCACGTTTTCCACACTTCTGGTGTATCAGATGCTCCAGATCTATGAAATCTGCACTTACTTGGCTGGGGCAGGCCTGACTCTTACTGTGCTATTTGCCATGGAAATTCTGCAGACCTAATCTACTCTCTTCACTTGCAGGTTGGCTTGTGCATTGTCCTCTTATTTTCCACTTGAACCTGCTTTTTCCAGCACTGGATTCAAACCTTGCAATTTTACAGCATCAGAACAGTTTTTCTTTTCTACTTTAATAGGAAGTCTGCAGTGAAACCACAGCTGCAGCCGACACCCCCACAAACAGGAAGAGTCTAGCTCTACACTGCTGGTTTGAGCTGATATCAAAAACAACTTTTCCCTTACAATTTAAACTTCTGACTCCTCATCGCTCCATACCAACATCAGAACTTAAACTGTTCAACAGAAGTCAGGGCTAAAGAGTATAACAGAAAAATAAGATCATACCTTCTTTCCTTATAATATAAACCAACTTTTAATAATAAAAACTTCTATCACGTTTTCAATGAGAATAACATGTACATTTCAATGTAAAACAGTGCACAGTGTAAATGCCCTTAGATTCTCTTCTGTCCATGGTTAACGGTTACAGCAACTGTGTAAGTGTGGGCCAGGATCCTCACCAGGCTGTGTAAATCGCTGCCGTTAAAATCGCTGAACAGAGCTGACGTAGACAAAGAGAGGACCTTGGCCTATGTGTTCTTCTTATTTTTGGGTGTTCCTACAGTTCTTAGAATACCAAGTACATTTGAAGCTGAGGATTCAGTAAAGAAACATCCATTTCTTCTTCAAAGAGCAACTGGCAAGAATAACTCTTCCAAAATTAACAAAAAGTGCATTGAAATATTGACCTGCTCATCTGGCTGTGGTACAGAATGGACACTCAGTAACAAACCCCTGTATCCCACAGTTGGTGATAGATGGGTTGTCCTAGTTCCCTGCCCCAGCCTGCTGTAGGTCAGAGGAAACAGTTAAAAGTAAGAGATCAAACAAATCGTGTTCCTTCCCCAAAATTATTTCAGTCTGTGAGTGAAGAAAAAAAAAAAGGCAAAAATTAAGAAAAAAGGTTCAGAACAATCTGCATGCCCAAATTTGTCATAAACTATTTCGTGTTGAAGTGTAGATTAAAAAATTTAAGAGATCTTCATCTCCAAATGGAAAAAGTCTAATTTTAGGTTTTGAGTTGGTTTGGATGTTAATAAAATATAATTAAGCCAGCTAAAAACCAAACAACATCACAAATAAAAACCCCAAACCTTTATTTTCTAGAATATACATCACTGCAAAGCGCTTCTGAATCTCCTAACTATTTTAAACAAGGCTGCGGAGAAACAGAGGGGTGCTAGGTTTCCTATACACCCTCCTTCTGAGACCTGCTGCAACTGCAATTCCTTAGGGACGGGTGGTCATGTTAAGGCACTCACTCCAAAAGAACACTATTTCTGTCCTGAGACTGCTGACATGTTTCAGTTAGTTTCAGCCAGTAATTTGGAAAAAAATTACTGTGCTTAGGATAATACTGACAGAATGGAGCACAATCTTTCAAACAAGAAAAAATAAAGTACATTATATACATGATTCCTTTTGTCTTTTAACTTAAAAGCATCCCTAATACATTGTAATAACCGTATTAAAGACTACTTAAATATTGAAAGATTTTAAATAACGTAGATTTTTTTTCAGTAAGCTGGGAGTAGCTGTGTAATTGCCAGCATATTGGTCCCATTTTAAACAATATAATTTTTATTTTAATCTTGTATATATAACAACATGATCGAAAACACATATTCCACTCGACATAAATAAGTATAGTTCTTCTGACCTGTTTTAAAAACTACATCTGTTCAAATAATCAGATTATAAGACTGTATTTCTCCTTTGTAAAGTTTCCTTTAAAACCCTTCACTCCCAATCTCTCCTCTTAAATAGTACTGTAATTCCAGAGTACATAATAGGGCATTAGTAAAAAGAGTTAATCAAAAACCTGAAAGCTACATTAAGTAAAATGAAGTAATGTTAAGTAGTATTATGGAATGTATACTCTGCAGCATAGAGAGATTGGTTCTCACTGGGCTGAAGTGGAAAATTACTCCAGAAGAAATTTGTTATGTTCATATTTGAATAAGCCATAGATTGTGCTATCCATTGTTCAAAAGTGCAGGTCAGTTCATGAAAAAGTGGTGTTTATGAAGCTACTGCTCAAGGACGCTGACCAAAAAATTATGCTGGCAATTAAATGGATGCCAGATGCAGTACAGGGAGAGAGATACGCGTCGTTCTGGATTTTCTTAACAATCCGTATCTTGAAGTCCACAACTTTCAGGTGGCAGCACAAACAAGTCACCAGTAAAACTGAGCTTTCTTGAAATATAATTGTCACTTCTCCAGGCATCTAGCAAATGGCAGTAAGATCCATCTTAGCTCTGTCATCTTTGTTTCAACAATTTCTTCAAGTCGTCAAAGAACTACAAGAATCTCTGCAGGCGCTGCAGGAGTTCAAAGGCAGATTGTTGGTGCCTGGGTTCAGCAGGCTCATCTCCTCCTAAAGCAGAGCAGTATCTCTTCCTCTCCTGTTTCAGCACCATCAGCGTCCGTTAGTGTGGGTCCTCAGACAGGGCTGCTCGCAGCTGAATGCTTTAACGACACTGCAATGTAGGTGCCCCTCTCACTTTTACAAATCCCCATCTGTAGGTGGCTGGCACAACCTATAGAGCCTTTAAGACAGATGAAGAGTACCGTATTAAATATCATAAGGATGATAACATAAAGTTACTGGCGTAGTATACGAGAGTCAACTTCCCCTTTATCATTCTGCAAGCTTTAGAGGTCATCCAGTATCAAGAATACCATTATTTTTAATTTTAATAATTGCAAGTTTAGAAGTGCCACTAATGATCTATTAACTAAAGTATTTACAATCATTGTTTAAATACTGTTTGAGAGTTTCCATCACTCCCTTTTAGCTTTGGCCCAATTTGAGTCTTGAACGGTCCCTTCTCTCTTTTTCTATTTCTCTTGCTTTAAATCCACTTCAGCATTTTTCCTGAACAAGAGTTCACCCCTCATACAGACTGGGATACCAAACAGACAAAAGAACATATTTGCTTGTTGACCTGGTTGAACCAACTTTAAGATTAGTAATCATGTTTGCAGAGAAATTTTTTGAATCACAAGATTAGCAAATTGAGACCAGGAGTTAAACCTAAGCACATCTTAACAGTCATTCAGATACGACTGTTTATGGTAGCTTTTTCTTGGCTTTTTCTACTTTATGTTTGAATAAATGCAAGTCTTTTGTAACTCCTCTTTCAAGACTGCTACTACAGAGTTTGACAAACCTCAATGCTAATTCCTGAGAATTAACATTAATTCAACAAATCTCCCTTTAACTTTGCTCAGTTTTATTTCAGTGTGATGATGGAACCCCGCAGGAACACATGTATCTGAGCTTTATTGTCCCCAAATAGTCCAAGTAAATAGTCCTGGAATTTGTCATTGTGATTTAGAGTGTATATGAAAGAAGAGAAATGCCTCTCAAATCTTATGATTTGTTTGTAAAGCTGTTTATTTTTGAACATAGCATGCTGTTACAGTCATAAAAATGGAACCAAAGTAATGTACAGCCATTAATAAGGCAAAATAACCATGCTGCTAAAACGCTGATGTACGTATGACACTGGAGACATGGTACAGGAGATACCACAGACTATTATTTTATTCCTTTTTGAAATAGCAATTACAATCCAACAGAAGGATAAGGTTCTAAATGTGAAACAGCGTCTTTTTTAAGGTCTCCCAGAAAATAAACCAAGGCCAGGCTGTTACAGTAAGCATTGTCACAGTCTCTAAAGTTTAAAATAATTTCCATTAAGCATTTTGAGGAGCAGACAGGAGAGGAAAAAGAAAGAGATGGGGCTTGTTTAGACTAACTCAGAAGTCTTAATGGGTGAATAATCAGTGTTTTAAGGAAGTGTTCTTGGCTACGAGCTAATACGTTCTGTGGAGGTCTCCAGCACTAGCCAATATGCTCGCTCTATCTGAAGCGATGGCACAGACTTTACTGGATCTTTTCTGACGCTGACTCCTGCGTGCCAAAATTGTTTTGCCTTCATGTAAGCAACGCCATTAACAAGAGTAGAATCAGAAGTTTCTCTGATATTTGTACAGACTGATTCTGTATATATTGTCATCTAAGTCACGACGATGTGTTACTACCATTGTGGGAAAATGCTGTGTTACAGTTTCTTTAAGAATATTCTCTTCTCTCTGATATATGAAATTGGGGGAAATTGACCGGAAAGAGATACTTTTCTTAGAAATAAAGGTATTCTTATCCTGTAGAAAGAGATTATCAACATCTCTAGCTCCCGTTAGGTGTAGTAGGTTTCACAATGTTCAGTGCCTTTCAAAGTTGTCTTCTAGACAAAAACATCTACAACCCTGGGCAACTGGTCTTCCTTAGAGCTGCATTACTGTATGGTTACTCTGACTTGAAGTGCTTGCTCTTAAACCTCCTTTGCCATAACTAAACAGTCATGCTCTTCTAAGCACACAACAGTATCAGTGTATGAATTCTCTTTGCATATCTGCAGTCAGATTTGCCATACAGGAATTTTTCTTTTCTCAGCATTCCATAGATGGCTGTCAATCACGAGCTTTGCCAACTCACAGCAACAGCCCAAAAAAAGACCCGTCTCTCTGAGCAGTTACGTTTTATTCAGAAAATGCAGAAACCTTTGAAGTTAATGCTCTGCAAATTGTAAGCAGCAAAGCTGATTAATCTACAGTGCAACTTGGTTTAGTGCAGTGAGAAAGAACAACAGGATTTTTTTCTTTCTTCCAATATTACTACTAAGGAGATTTTTGGTTATAACAAGAACTCCACAGTTGTTACAGAAACTTAAAACCAGCACTCAGATAAAATGCATAATACATAATAACCTACCGAGGCGCACACTGTGGCATTTGGTCCATCACTTTCAGATTCTTGGCAGAGATTTCAACCCTTGGTCCCTAAGGAAACAGAGAATTTATGGTACTGACAGTATTGATAAAGCATCTGATCCTTAGGGGAAAATATTATAATGGGAGTATGGTTTCTATTTGAGAATCCATTAACTACTTTTAGAAGATTTGGAATCCATTGGGTGAATACATTAGTCATCTGTGTTTACTTAAAAGATGGAATTAGTCCCAAAGCACTTTACAAGCACTGATGTCTAGCACTAGGGAATTTCTACTATTTAGCGCTGTGATTGAGACTTGGGGGTTTTTATATACAGAAATTGTCTTAAATATACTGGATAGCCTCTATTTTCTAACCATCAAGGCAGACACTTTAAATAATGTACTTAGAGGCGTATATTTTAATTGCTATAATGGCTGTACATGCAAAGTTAATTTGTTCTGGTCAAATATATGTGTAGCTATTCAGACATTAATAGAAGTTTCGCTACATGGGTTTGTAGTGCACAAAATACCGTGCCACACTGAAATAAACTGGGGTTTGTACAATGATATTACTGAATGAAAACAGCAGCATGTAGCAGACACGCACATCCAAATACTTACTTGCTTTCGCATGATGTCTGTAGCTTGCATGATACACTTGGGCAAGAGTCCATGACTTCGAGCCAGTATGGCTGCTTGCTCCAGGGACACACTCAACGTACTTCTGAACATGGGAACAAGAGATATTAAATCATAGCTTGTATTTTAAAATGCGTATTAGGTACATACAGGACACTTACCCATTAAGTATGACTTCTGTTAGCTAGTGTTGCTGTATTTCCTCCTTTAGTTTTTTTACTTAACAAAACTAGAGTGACCTCGGGTCCTGCGTTTCCAGTCTCATTACACCTGGATACTGCAATTGTTTGAGTCTCCAGCATCATTACTAAAGGCTATGTTTCTCTGCTCTTCTGGGTTGATTCATGTGAAGTTATTCACAAATGGATCTTTTATTTACTCAATGGCTTTCAGACACTGGAAGAACACTGGCGTGTTTAGAATCAACGCTTGCACACACTGAGATTCTAAAGCTATTTTTGAGCAACTTCCTACATTTTCAGTGTGTGACTGAAGACAACATCAACTGAAAGACATGTGCAATGAGATCACTCAGTCAGTTGCACTGAAACATAAAATAGTTTGTGTGTCAATACTAACAACAGTATTAAAAGTTACAACCTACCCTAAAAGAAAGATGGCCGTAGATTTAGGTCCTTATTATATTCCCTTACGATCTAATCTTTCTACTGCTTTGAACGGAATCAAATATATTGCTCCAATCTGTAGCAAGGACAGAAGTTCTCATCACACCAGTAACACACAGGTTTCTTAAATCTCACCTCTGCATCCCAGTGCCGCACATCGTAATCTGACAGGCTCCAAGTCGATAACAGAGCTCAGAGGATATAGGTAGCAGGCCAGCTCCTGATGTGGTACTGCTAGAATATCCTGGCTGGGTTGGTTTTGTATTAATGAAAGACTTCATCAGCCTGCAAAGCTCATCCATTGCATTAATGGGGCGAATAAGCTAAACAAAGCAATTTTAAAAAAAAAAAGCATCAGTGGTATACTTACACCTTTGGTTATAAAGACATCTACAATTCTTTATCCTATGTCTAAACACAATAATCTACAAAAGAGTAACCGCGACACAGTAACAACTATTTGGAATATATATATATGAACTCTGGAAGCAGAAAAATACAAACAATTACTTGGGCTTGGGGCAATTTTTTGCAATTACCACAAATCACATAGATTGTTTGCAATGTATGTTACAACTGCAAAGATAGTCTTTCATTTTGTCTTCCCTGCAGCAGTATTTAATGCCTTACATGCATATATTCACATGCCACCTGCCCCAGTTAGACCGACTTTATGTGAGCTGCTGGGAAGTACTATTTTCCTGTTGCTTTCTTCTAGAACTGTGAACAAAGCATAATTTCCAAATTGAATGTTTGCTCATTTTCATGCATCTGTTGGAGAGGAAAATGAATTCCTTCTGTCTAACATCAGATACCGTATTTAACAGGGCAGTCAGGGTGATATGCAGGCTTATTAGTGCCTAAGTTAAGGGGTTTGTGTCTACCCCAGTTCTGCACATTTTCTTCTAAACAAAAGAACTGTAGCCAAGCTTCAGAGAAATTCAGATAATTTCCTTAGGGTAGGGAACCTTTTTTAAATGATGTTTGGGTTTGTAAAGGTCTGCCATATGGGTATCCCATGACTGGGATTTTAGAGATGTAGAAATAATATTTCTATGAGATAATTTATTGTAGAAATAATATTTCTATGAGATAATTTATTGTAGAAATAAACACAATAACAATACCTGGTCAATCTTCACTGCAGTAGTATTGGAATCAGTGGGCAAGTTTGATCTCTCTAGGTAAAATGTCCTGCAAAAAGGCCAGCAAGGTCTCCATTAGTTGGTGTGTCTCATTTCAAGCACGTATACTATCGTGTATAAAACATCTGAGAAGGCTATGCTAAAAATCTTATACTTCAAGATCTGTTTTCTTATTGAACCATTTTGATTGCAGGAATTTACTCAGTCTGTACTAAAACATTCCAAATCCCCCTTTTTATATAATTTTAGCTCTGCACAAAATTTTGAAGTCAAATTAGATGGGAATTTCATCCTGCACAGTGCACTACTTCAGAACAAGCTTAACTATGGGAAGAAAAATTAACAAGTTTCTCACACAATGAGGAGCTCCAAAAACTGTGTCTGCACAAGAAACCATCAGGAATGGAATCTCTTTTTCAATAAATTTTAAGGTCCTTAGCAAGAAGTGCTATTTTAAATGTCTTTTAAGGCAAAGTAGAAGCATGCAATACCTGAGTTTCCGGTAGTACTGCTGCACTTTTTCAAGTGAAATACCATTAATTTGCTGTGGAAGTTCTTCTAGAGGTGAGCCAGCTGGTTGTGACTGCCCCTCCATACTCTCCAGAGCTGAAGAAGAAAACATTTTACTAAACCTATGTTGTTAGTTTCTTTTTACTAATTTGTTCATTTATCTCTATTTCAGCTCACTGCTCAGTAAAATACACTTGGGTCATGTCAAGGCTCACTGATTCTGTTACTGCATAAATTTAATGCATTTCCCAGCATGGGAATACAGTGGCAGTATCATAAAGGTGAGCTGCACAGAAAGCAGTTCTATCTAACAGCAGTTACTTCCCATTGATATCCTCTTTAAGGAAATTTCCTGTATTGTATTTTGGTGTGAATATTTGCTTATCAAGCCAATTCCCAGCCCAGGTGATTCTGTCATGGTGTATGCTTTTAAAAGCACTTCTCTGTAGCCTGGGAACATCTCCTGATACCATGCTAGATCAGATTGTCCATGTAGTCCAATATAATGTCTCTATGGCCTGAATCCTTGCAGGAAGGCATTAAAAAAGCCCCAAAGAGGCCTATCTTGTTCTCATGACTGTGTCTTATTCTAAAATCCAGCACTCCCTGGGTCTTCCTAGAATAGAAACATCTGCTCCTTAAATATGTCTGTAGTTCTCAGCTGCATTATGTTAACAGCTTCATCGTCATTCTTTATTTTGACTCTTTCAACATCATCACTTAGCTTATTTTTCTCAAGAAAGCTTTTTATAGGCACCTTTTGTAAAGAGCACCGTGTGCAGTTTCAAGCTTCCCCCGTTCTGAAACCGAGAAGGCAGTTTGGAGAAGTAGTAGCTGTCAAGATAAAAGATAACCTTCAAGGCCTGACGACTTCCTTCGATGTGGTAGAAGACATGAGTATCTGGAGAAATAAAGATAAAACACCAGCTGCTTTACCACAGCAGGATAAATGCAAAACCATTGCTATCTGAGTTTGTTAGATTATCTAATGACATTTCACATCTCCACCATTAGATGAATAAGGGAGAGCCTTTATTGAGAGAATGCAGGCTCTGAAATATTATACTTTAAAAGATACACAGTTAGCATGACATGATGCTAATACAATAAACATAGTAATAATTAAAAATCCCATCTTTTTTCATGGCATCTCATAGTCAGTAAACATGGGGAGATATCTGGCAGGGTGGGACACGGGACACACAAGAGCTGGGAAGGGGCAGTCCTTCTACCTTAGATAATGTTGTGAATTACAAGCACCTGTCAGGAACTGCTCACCATCTGTCATATGTCCCCATGTGCAAAATCACACAGGCACAGACATCGTTATAGATCACAGAACATGCCACCAGCACCCGACGATGTCAGTCCTGCTTGTTATGCTGTGTGTTTGCAGTGGAAGCTGAGGGAATGCAACAGTGCTTCAGAGAAGCTGCTCAGCGCTCTCCAGGTCTGACATGGTCTGTCAGATTTATAATTGTAGAGGATATTAAATCATAAAACAAACAAGGAAAAAAGACCTTCAAAGAAACAGAGAATGCTCACTTGCTACAAGACTTTCATCCAGCTGCTTGAAATAGAATGCAACTTTGTCCAGTTCAGGCAGAGTGACCTGGATGTCTTCCAGCATGGTATGCTCCTCCTTCTGTAGAGCAAATAAACAGATATCAATAGGTTATAATCTGCCAGAAAGAGATCAATGGCAGGAAGGTACAGTTGTAATGGGCATGCTTTGGTTCAGGAGACCTATAGCAGAATGTGGAGCCTTCCATTAACTCCATACCAGACAGGTAATTACTAATGGCTCTTTAACTTTGTGATACAAGCTTAGCTGCCCTTTGCTTAGATCGCATTTTACGTGATTCACGGAGAGTAGAGAGGTTTAAGAACTGAATAAGTTTGAAGGGATCTCTTTCTCCAAACTTTATACCTATAAATGTGAAGGACAGCCTATCAGTTACAGCAAAATAAATGTCCATACATTCCATGGAATGATGTGAAAAAAAATAGTAGTGACATACACACATAGTTTGGATTACAGTTAAAAAAAAAAAACAACCCAAACCTAAACCCAAAAAACCCACAGCCAATCTACAATATTTACAAAGTCAAAAAAAGATGTTGCTTCTCTATAGTCTCAGAAGTACTTGTCTTTTTAATGTTTTTTTTTCTTAACATTTTTACAGTTACAGTAGCTTATCATCTACTGTAGCTGTGGCTTATCTGTTCCTGAGGTGCAGACGAACTATACAAGACCAGCTCCTCTCCTCTTTAAACATGGTGCCTCAAATACCAGCACCACAGAAGCGAGAGAGAGACTGCAGTCTATCTATTCCAAAAGTGCCCAGTGTATGAACAAAAGCCTAGATTTTCATGTTGTCTGAACTCTTGAAATGCTCAGATTTTGTCACCTAGTGAAATGTGTGTTTTCACCAGAAGGTGGCAGGCCACACATGCATCACCAACAAGGGAGTAGTAAAAACTCCCTAAATGCGGCAGCCAGACAGATTCCTATAGTGCTCTAGTGTGTCTATAGGCAGACAGATTCCTATAGTGCTCTAGTGTGACAGTGGGTCCGGTATTTGTGCAGAGATGAAAATGATGGGCTATGGAATACTGGCACATGGTTGTCAGCAGCAGGAATCTCCAGAGGTTTCTGTAGTGAGAGTCTAAACATGCTGCTATAATGAAGGGCTCTGGCTGTGCTGTGAGTGGCAGAAAAGCAGACAGGCAAGTGTAAGCAGACCCAAGGGTGCCACAACTCTTCATCTTACCACAGCAGGGGAGAGAAGAGACTGGTAGTTTAGTAAAACACCAGTGGCTGCTATCTGTTCCAGCCATTTTCTGCTGGCATCTCTGCTGCTCTCTTCATATTCCCCATTGTTGTTGTATCGATAGTTGAGAGCAGCCAGTAGCTGCTCTGAAAAGGTGCAAATAGCAGCCACAAGAGACTGACAGAAGATGGAATCACGCCTCAGCTGTAGCTCAGTATCTGCCAGAGAATGGGAGAGAAGTACAAAGAAGTCATGAGTATACTTGTCTTTAATCTCACTGCCAAAGAGGCATTTGCATGTGTGTGTGTGTGCATGTGACATTTGGCTTCTGCTATAGCTTTGCACAGACCTAACAGATAACCTTTTCTTGCCATGTGACCTGGGTGTATAAAGACAGCATAGCTGAGTACATGCACGTTTGAAAATTTTCTAGTTCACTTGACTGTTTATTACTACCTCCGCCATCTGCATCCTCATTCTGACTGGCAAGAGCTGTAACTAACTCCTTAGTGTATCTATCTGGACTGATTCCCTTCTTTTTATGTTTACAGAAGCAAGAGAATTCTTGAAAGAAGGTCTCTGCCATTTCTTGTCTCCTGGGCTATTATAGATTCATCTTCCCCCCCATCCATCTGTATTTTGTGGGCTTCCCATATGCTTAATGCATTAACTGGGTCTGCCCATAGGGTACCAATTGGTTCATGTTTCTGGGGAGAATTTCCCCTGTGTTAACTTTGCTTCCAGCCTGCCAGGCAGCCACAGGCTGGTCAAATCAACCTCGTCACACTTAAGGGGATTGCAGGCCAAAGAGGCACATGAAGAGCTACTTCCCAGGCACCCTGGGCTCCTCCAGCAAGCACTGCAGTACAGCAGTCTCTCACTGTCAAGGCAGTGTTCCCCAGAGAAAGAAGCTGAAGACATCACCCAGAGGCTTTGAAGATCTGGATTATTTTTATAAAGCACTGAGCACCATAGACCAACTAATACACTCCAGGCCCTGGGCCATATTCTCAACTTCAGAGCAACCAACCCTTCCAGCAGTACAGAGGTGTACTGCTGGAAGTAAGGCAAAGAGAGTTTAGGATTGCCCTCAAGGCAACGGAACCCCTGGTGCCATAAAGCTGCCACAGCCAGTTCATGGCCATCTGCTCCTCCATTCTTTCCAGAGAATGTTGCAGGAGATGGGGCACAGGTAAAGACTCAGGGAGTCGTTGTATCTGCAATCAGTAAGAGCAGCCTTTATGGACACTAGACTGATGCCACAGGCTGGCTTCGACAGACTCAGGGACCAGCCCTGGCAGGAGCTGAGAGGTAGAGCCATAGAAATCTCTCATCTTCATTCTGTAAAGACTTGAGCATAAAGTCTGGTACAGTGAAATAACGACAGTCTATTCCAGTTATTTATTAGCTCGTTTTCAAACAAAAGTACACCAAGTAGATGTTTCAATTACAAAAAGACTGCACATTCACTCCTGGGAAAGGCCTGTCCCTTATCTGCAAGCACGATGTTTTGTGCATGGTAACAGATTAATGATGTCCACGGTGTATTTAGGTGCTGCCTGCACATTTAGGTTCTCAGTCTGCTCCTGGCTATAATTTCAATACACACAATCCTAACTCCTAACACATCTGCTCTGTTTGGAAAGACAACAGAGTCCATGGTCTCACAGAAAGTTGTGCAATCGGTCTCATTTTTGCTGTGTGTTCTCACCACAGCGGAAATAGTAAAGGCCATCTGGGAAGGAGGATTGTACAAAGGAAAGAAAGAAGACAGTAAAAAGAAAAACAGTGCTTGTGAAACATCAGCGACCAGCCAGGTAATGCAAGTAGCCTATAGTGAATTGAAATAACTAAACCTGGAGAACAGACATCAGATACGTGGAAAAGTTGCCCTAGATGCAGAGCACGAGAAATGTTAGCACAGAATGCCAGGGGAAAACTTAAATGTTAAGGAAAAACATGACATTCTGATGTGTGCACAAGTCGCTAACTGTGTTAGGGACTTCTGTATATACGATGTTTTGCAACAAATCAAAACCCCTTACCTGTGCATTTTAACAAGGCCAAAAGCAGCTGATTCTTTCCATCTAAAACAGTGAAGAAAAGGAAAGCTCTAGTCAACATGATACCAAGGTAGATTTGACTGCATTTGGTTAACAGCCTCTGCATTCCCCACAATCCCTGGCCCCTGCGTAGACATTTCTATTTACTCTAGTAGTCCTTACTCACAGAGATATGTTATTGACTGAAAAAGAAACTAGGTGTAAATCAAAGAATTTTACAAGCTAAGTGCTCTGCCTCTGTTAACTACCATGAATTACAGGAAACAAATTGCACATGCAGACGAATCCCTAAGGAGGTGATTTCTGTCCAGTGCTTTGCACTGGACTGTAAACATCAGATTTGGCTCCTGTTCCAGTTCAACCAGCGCACAATAGTAGAGTACAAATAGATTTTATTTTGTAATACACCAAACATCTCTCTCCATTTTCTTAAAGGCTTAAAAAAAGCACAGGGAAATAGATTAGTCTGATATCATTTTGTCTGAATGGGCTGATGAAATAAAAAAGGGAGAGAAAGTTCTTTGCAATTGCTGCACAGGTGAGATTTTACCATACAGCACTGGAACTCTGCAAACAGTAACCTGTTCTACCTGTTCTTCTCTAGAGCCCAGTACAGCCTTATTACAAATTGAGATAAAATGATAATATGAACTGCTAGACTTGATTAGATCAAGATCTTTTCTCCCTGAAGCCAATAACAAACTTTTCCATATGTACAGACCTTCCACGTGTTTTTGTATGATATCAACAAGGTTCTTGATGCGCAAGGGAAGGTTCCATGGATCTTCTTGAATGCTGGCTTGAATATTATTCCGGCACCTAACTGTGGTTTCTTCCTTCTGTTTGAATTCTAGAAAAAATGGAGTTTGTTAGCCGTTACGGAAATGCTACATAGCTGAAAGCGGCTTATGAGTTATAATGTGTATACAGATGAAAGCAGAGATACAGTATCAATAGCAACGACTGTGAATGAAAAAGACTCTTAAATAGCTCTAATACAGAAGGCAAAATGGCTATTCCTATAATCTCATGATCAGCACTCTCCTAGCATCGTTTTTAGGATTGTGGACTAAACGTTATATACATGGGTGACACGCACAGCGAAGGGAGCTCTGCACTACTCACAAAGCTGAGAATTCCCTTCTATTTTCTCTGCCTTTAATCATACACAGGCAGCTGTATTGGGCAGATCTAGAGCTTCTGGCTGTGCAGAATCTGATCAACTTCTTGGCTGCAGGTGTCACATCCCATAATACTGATGAGAAGTTATGAAATAGTCTTCTTTCTTTCACATGATGGAAGCTAATTATTTAATTACAGAGTAGAAGATTTATTCTCCACAACTTAGCTATGTAGCTAAGCTAAATACCCCATTGTTGGTGATAAAATGCATAAGCAGAGAAACACAGAAAAACTGTGCCAAGTAACTGCTCATGAACAGAAACAGGACAGCATTCAAATTTACGTCCATCACTGAAAGGTGTCTATGGTAGCTATTAAATAGACATTTTGGTCCAGGATTCCAGCTGAATGTAAGCAGGGCTTGTCTGTTCCTTGCTGTGATGAATGTGGGATCATCAGTTAACTGAAAGACTCCCTCAGTGTAATTAATTTAGTTTTAAAAAATGAGACTCTGTTTAAGCAAAACGAAATAAAGCAAGTGAACACGGGATGTCTGTTATTTCTTTACTTCATTCAAACAGTGCACGGAAACACTAACATGTTCTACATAAATGTGAATGTTTGTGTAGAGATGAGTTCATGTAACAACTTCATAGGAGTTATTTCTGGAGTCAGGGGGAAAAAAGGCAGAAAAAACTCTCTTCCAGAGTTTACCACTGTAACTTAAAAATAGAGCTTGTCAAAGGTTGGGGCATGACTACAGCACCTGAAGCATAGTAGGAATAGTATGAAACATTACAGATTTCAAGTGGGAAAGGAAATGCAGCAAATGTTCAGAAAATAAAGTCCTATGTGTTTCAGTGAGAGAAGAAACCACATCCTGGGCCCCAAAACCATTAAGACCAAAGTCTGATCATGCTCCTAGAGGAAAAAGAAAACACGCTATCATTTGTTTGCTCTCTATGGGAATCAGTTTTCAAAATAAGTGTCATGTGAGGATGAGTTTACTCTGGCAATTATCCATCTGAAGAAAAGCAGAGTAAGTCATAAAGCAAACTCAGGCAGAACCTTTTGATGCCTCAGATCTATAGTGGTCAGCCCCTCGTCAGCTTATCAGAGGGCTCATTTACCTTGTTCTGACCTATCTCTACCTTGTACCTGTCGAGATACATATCTGTGTTCACATCAAAGGACAGATTTGGAACTTGTGACAGAGCTATGAGAATTCAGCAGCATATAACAGGAAAGTGTTCTGTGTGTTTCAGAAGGAATTAATGTGGAAAATGACCTTTTAAGGATGCAAAATTTCGATGGTCAGACAAGGTACCTGCCATTAATGTATGACTGGGTAGACTGCATAGTTATGTAACTCAGTGTGGCTGTATAGCATATGTGCATTCATGTTAAGCTCCTAGCAGAATTTCCTAGCAAATCACATTACTAAACATAAACAATCTTTTCTTTACCTTGCAAACTGTGGTCCATTGGAAAGTGCTTGGTTTCTTCAAAGGCCTTAGTTATTACTGGTCCTTTTAGAAGTGCATTGATTGCATCAACCTACAATTGGAATGTTTTCCATCAGTGTTAGTAAGACTTGCAGAAGAAAATCTGAACAGAACTCTTGGGGGAAAATGCAAAAGCCATCATACTATTTGTATTTTGACATGATTTCTCATCGACAAATAGCATTAAGACTTTCTAACCATGAAGTGGCCACAACAGCATCTCACACTGAATACAATATTTTGCACAATGAGGATCTACATGCTGATGAGATGATAATACAAAACAATTCTCTGGCGCTATACATCTATAAACGCATCTGTTGTCTAAACTTGCGATGACTCTCCCGACATATGTAAATGCGATCCATTTAGATCATACAAGGGATTAGAATTCTGTTCACCTTTTCCTTTTTTTTTTCATGAAAGCTTTTTTCTGCTTAGTCTAATGCCTGAGAGAAGGCAGGTCAACCTTGCTTAAATCACACAAGGCAACCTGACAAAATTGATTACTCAAACAGTCCTATAATACACTTGCTTACATTGTAGCCCAGAATCTCGATAGTTTGCCTTCCCTCAAAATATGATTTTAATAAACAATTTGATACTTCCAATTTCTTGCACTGGCATTGATAAAGAGAAAGTAATTCTGTGTAAGACTAATGCTTCACAAACCTGGTTAAAAAGATGTTCCAGACAGCCGTGAAGTTTGTCTTGCTTGTCTAAAGGAATCCTCATATCATTGGGAAGCTCATCTCCTGATAAAGGAAAGATGAAAAGCTTTTAACTGTCTTAGTAATGTAATCTGTGATGAGGCCACAGACAACACGAGCACACCTTCACACTGGAGTGGGGAAAAACGATTGCTGCTTTATCTCTAATTTATAGATCGAAATACTCATGATTCTTCATATAATGCAAATGCCCAGTAACTAAAGAAGCTTATCCCTGCCTAGCACCTCTTCACATTCTAAATTCACTGTGGCTCATTAGTAAAAGAACAAATCTATATGTTCTTGTGATTAGTTTTGGAGAAACCACATTTGCAACTCAAGCATGCAAGTGCTTGTAATCAACAATGACTTACCAGCTCTGCTAAGGGGTCTGGTATGAGAAATACGTACGTAACCGATGCGTATGCTCACCTGATCCCATCTCGTCACTGCCCAAGTAAGAGCTATTACTCCGTACACTGGTGTATGACAACACTGAGTCCCGGTTACTGTTACATTCACTAGAAAAAAAGGGAAAGAAGGCAATTGAAAAAAAGCTGTCCTTACACTCGGTCTCTGGTATACTATCATTCTGTTTTTGTTAACACCACAACTCCCAAAACTAATTCTGTTATGCATATACAAAAGGAAGGCTAATTACATTCAGAACAACCATTAAGCAAGGCCTCTAGGGCTGGCAGTGTAAGAGGATGTCTTTTTCCATTTGTAGTGACCACTCAATGCTTAATATATCACCTGGGTCCTGTAAATAATGAAAACAGACTTCCCAACACAGACCTCATCTGGGTCGCATCATTAAACATGCTCTGTAAGCATCGAGTAGGGGAGAAGTAATTAAAATCTATGAGATTGAATCTCCACTAAACTCAACATTTGTTACTAATTCTCAGGATATTACAGTATCCAAGTCCAGCACACATTGAAGCTGCAGTAGCACAGATACTGGAGATGGGAGAGGAAATGTAAGGAATGTGTACGATCAGAGCATCAGGCACTGCAGATCCTAAAACTGTCCCTGGAAGCAGGAGTCACTAGTTGGCTTCACATCAACGTTGGCTCATGCACACCTGGAAAATTCTGGTATTAATCTCCTCTGTTTGAAGTTCACTTTACACTAACTATAACTTAATAAAAATAATCAAAAAGGCTATGGATCACAGTATGTCCCACCACAATTAAGTGACACAGTGTTTTTAATGGTGTAAGCCCAAAACAAAGCCTACAAAAATCTCTATATAGTCTCTTCCTCTGTTTTTATTTTAGACTGAGATGAGAGAAAAATATAAGAGCAATTGAAAGAACTCTATCGGGGTTCTTGCCTGTCCTTTGTTAAGCCTATTATGAAAGAAATCTATTTTTTCTGAAGAAGATTAATACTTACGGCAACTACTCTGCAGTACGAAATTTGAATTACACCTCCAAATGATCCCGGAGAAAGAAGCATGGCTAACGCAAACAAGATATTTTCTTATCTGTAATTTGCTTATTTTTGTAGCTCCTCAGTAGTTTTCCACATCAAAACCCATCAAAATACATTTCATTCTCCCCTGAGTAATTATTACCTGTGATATATGCTTAATTCTCTGACACTGTCTAGTAAAGATAAGACAGAATAATCTTTCTCATCTTACATTTATGTGTAGCATATTAGAACAAGTGACAGTTCTACAGAGACTGTTTGTGATGTCACTTTGTCAGCCAGAATAGATTAGCCTCAATTATAGAAACCATTTAAACTCAACAGTGTTCATAAATGGGATTCCTATTAACAATGAAAGAAATACAGCACATTTCAATAAAAAATGTTCAGAGCACATGTGCAGATTTAAATCCAGCACAATAAATAGATGCCACAGATCTCAACATTGTGAGTGCTTGTTCTGCTTCTTTACTGACTTCGTATTTGATATTTGCTGTCCTTGGCGATGTTCAATATTCAACTGGACAAGACCCTGAGCAACCAATCTTGTTGGACCTGTTCTGAGCAAGAGGTTGGACCGTGTGGGCTCCAGAGACGCACCATTCATTCAGGTTACTCTAATCCTCCCAACTCACTACGAAGTGTCTTTACTCCTTCCTGCAGGCTAAGTCCTCTGGCCTTACTATAAATGTAAAAATGGCCTATTAAGGATGTAAAATTGCAATGGTCAGATATGACTGCAACTTGTTGTTCTGTTTCTTCTGAAGCTGAGTTTCCAAATGTTTCCTCCCAAGACAGACAGATTTGGAGCGTGTGAGATTTCCTTTGGTAGCAAATATTCCTGGAGAAGCAGCAGTCAATCGTGGCTCAAAATCAAGATTTTGAGACACCTGAATAAACATTTGCATTTGTGGTTTCAAATGCCCATTAAAAATAAGAAACTCAACATCCATTTCTGTTTCTCAGTGTCTTAGACTTTTGGGAAAACTGCTTGCAGAACAGAATGGAAACATTCCCTTACAATAGCAGCTATTATAAGACCAAGCAGTTTGCAAACTCTGCTCAGCATCTGTAGTTTCCAGCTATACGATATAGAAAGGGAAAGCCACACTAGATCTATTTATTTCATTTTATTCAATTTTCTAGAAGCATTGGTATTTTGGCATTGTCACGAGAAAAGGTTTTTTGCTGTATGCCTCCATGGTAATAAATTTAATGAAATAACGATAGGCAGCGAATACTTTACTAAGTGAATACAGACTAATTGACTGACTGGAAAATAATGTTATTTCAAATAATCAAACTCAGAAAAACTAGTTCTAACCTTTAAGAGGGTTAGGGCTGGGGTGGTGTTTTCAAGGGACTAAGGGAGTTAGATGTTTAACTCCCGCATGTTTCTTTGGAAAAAAAGCCTACAGTGTTCACTTGGGGGAAGCACAGCTGACACCATGACTGATGCTGGATCTAGTCTATCTGCAAAACCTCAACTCAGACTTCCAACAACTGTCAAAAAGCCAGTCAGGAGATAGTAAGATTGTTCTGAGAGTCATCAGATCAGGAAAAACACAGTATCTACTGTCTGTCAGGTCTGCTGGGTTTTGGTGCTTTCTACTACTGTACTGCTCGTTGTGACACAAGCAGCACAGTTCAGAACCAGGCAAATGTCAGCCCAGATAGAGAATTCTAGATGTCATAGTTAAATAAACAAGAGCAGCAGCCTCTTACTCGATGTGTAACTCTGTTCACACAACGACCAGAATAGAATTCTTGGGAACAGAAAAGATCCAAGGAAACACTCGTAACAAGAATTAAGATACATCTTGGGGAAACCTGGACGTCCAGTCTGCTTGGAGGACTCAGATGGCAATTCATCACTCTTCATCAGAGCCACCCAAAGAGTGGTTACCCACATGGCACAGCAATAGATGCAGACTGGTGTCAAGACTTGCCAGCCTAGTACTCTTCGATTGCTTCCTTTTCATAGATGTTACTCCATGGACATTGTTCATACTAGGATCACATAAAGTTCTTCTGGTGAACCATGGAGAAATCCACCATGTTCATGCATAAGTACCACACTCTGGAAAATTCAGATTGATACCTGGCCATTTTATGCATGCAAGATGTACCTGCTGATGTATGTAAATTGTGGATAATCTGCTCTAGAAAAGAATCCTGATCTATCAATTTGTCAGCTACTACTATAATATCGAGAGAAAATGAGACAGAAAAGATGAAGAAAAGAGCTGCATGTACTACAGCATACTTTTAGCAAGAGTTCATTTGACAATTGTGTGGTTCAGGATAAAAAAAACCACACAAGGTCCTCCTGCTTGTTGAATTCACGTCTAGATTAGAGCTTTGGAACAGTATATTAGTAAGGTAAAAGTGGCACAATCTTCAGACTAACCTGTAGGAGTCTCTAAAACTCATTGTGTCATGTCCAGAGTCTTCCTGGTCCTCCTCAGAAACTTTGAAACACACCTTCTTGATTCCACCATGCTCAGCTTTGTCAGGATCACTCTCTTCTGTTCCCAGGGAAGGTGGAGATGTCTCCTCAGTAGATGGTGGCTCGCAGGCACCACCTTCTGTAGGTTCAGTTATGGTGGACAAAAGTCTACAACAGTAAAACACAGAGCTCTCAGGGACTGGTGGGTAGTCTCAGAAATGAAGTATAATGACTAAGGTTGGAATTCAGCTACGTGAAATCAAAAGTAACCTTGCCAGTATTTTACATAGACTACAGCTATGTAAAATGGCGAGCTCTGAAAGGGGTTCATCGAAATCCAGAAATCTCAGTTCACAAAAGGTCCTGTTTCCATAGGTACCCTACCTCCATCACATACAGTTTAATCACTGTAACCATAGTGGCCCGAAAGGGCTCTGTTTTCAACTTGCCAAAGTCCTCACTTTCTCCATCCAAAGTGCTGAGTTTCTCCTCCGGGACAGTGTGTCAGCTTGCTGGCTCTACCCAGCAGCTACCACCCTTTCTTAAATATGTTCGAGCCAAGGCTCCACATGTTTTACAGTCAATTGAAGTTTTGGTGTACAATGCATTGCTCTTTTTTGGTACTGGGACTGCTGGAAGTGGCTGGGAGCAGCTTCGGGCCGCTTATGGCCTTCTCCCACACAGATCACCCCTGCAGCCCCTGCTACCAAAATCCTGCTGGATATACACAACATACAGACGCACTACTCAAATCCTTCATTACTACTACTAGGAGACCCATGATGAGAAAAAGAAAGAGCAAAGAGAGGAAAGGAAAGCAGATGTCATAGAGAAAGCTGCCTGAAATCACAAGTTTTGCTTAGCCTGCCTTATGACAGATAAAATCTCAAGGGTAGGGACTATGTCTGTATGGAATTCCAAAACTGCTGTTGGCACCAAATAGATTCTTATATTGGAATATAGAATAAGCAAAACAGCGGCTGTTGAATTCACATAGACTTTTAGGAGCAAAGGAAATATGTTGATCTGCACAGGAGTAGGTTTGACACAACCAGCAAGGAGCTGTAAAGCAAGCGCATGTGCAAATAGGCGAGTATAAGACTACGACAGCCGGGGCCAACAGGCACAGTGTGTTTCTGAGGTTAATGCCTCCATTTTATCAGAACTGCCCTCTGCAGAGCATACAGGATTGTCTACTCACTTATTTATCTGAATGACATATTGCTTCATTTCCTTCACTGCAATGTCAAGTTTGTTAAAAAGGTGCAAGTACGAGTCCCGTATCTCTCGATCTTCCTGTTTCAGCAGAAAACTGAGTCCCCTTTCTTCTTGAATTGTTCCTCCATTCTGCTGGCCAAAGCTACCATCAAGATCTCCATCTTCTGCGGTCAGACATCTCCAGGACGGTGCAGCCATAGTGGTGATGCAATGTTGAGTATATGAGACTGGATTTAAGGTACCTACTAAACATCGAAGGGTCTAGTTAGTATGGCTCTCATGACTTTCCCCACTCCATCCCAATAATGATAGTTTAGGATAGGTGGAATTTTAGCAGGAAAAAAAAAAAAATCACAAAATTATTTTATACAATTACTTTCTATAACAAAAACAGTTTTTAAAAAAAAGGTGTTTTTTTCGTGGCATGCCAACTAGGTGTGTTGAATTTACTGCAGTCCAGAAATAGGTTAAATAATGGAAGTAAAGACGGCAACTTTCCACACATATACTCATACAGACAACATGGATAGTATCTAAAAGCATTGTTGAAATGTTAATGAATTCAGGTTGTCAGGAGTTGGTCTGGGTTATTATTCCAGCTTTACAAACATTTACACACAAAGACATGTGTGTGTGTGTTTATAAAGACACAGTATTATGTCCTTACACAAGATAAATAAAATTCCTTTTCATTTAAAAATGCTGACAGTTTTGGTATGGTACTTTGCTAACCACCTTAGCTTGCATTAAAAACACTATGGATTTTTAATGTCTTCAAGTGAGCAGGGCTTCTTTATCGACCTCATTTTGAATAGTCAATGCCATTCTTCAGAAGACTGGTTAGTCTACACTTCCCTGTGTCTCTTTCAGACATTCCTGCACTCTGACCTTCACGAGACAATGAATCAGAAGCATATTAGGTGAGATCATGATGAAGAAATGTTGGAACTCAAATAATCAGGTTGTAGGACAAATGCTACGTAGCAGCTATTTATCAGAAATTGATCCCCATGACAGAGTAGAGACTTTCGGCTCCAGTGCATGGAATTTATTTAGTAATGACAAAAGAAAACAGCACTACAATCTGATTGACTCATGTTTTCCCCGTGAATGTAGTCTCTCTTCACAGCACTAGCACTACTATTAGCCCCCATTCACTTTTCTTCTAGTCAGTAAATCACCTCTACTAAGTGCAAAAAATACTCCAGGACACTTAATTATCATGAGATTACCACCCTGCTGAGCTAGTAAAAGCATTTGACCCGAAGCCTCTCTATGCTTAAAGGCATTACTACCTCACAACACAAGGAGGCTGTCATTTTACTTCAAAATTTTAAGGAGCAAAAAAGGCTACTAGCAAGACTGTGTTTATTTGGAACTTCTTTTGACCTTGCTGAGAAGTGGAAAGACACAACTTTTTATGCAGACAAAATCAGTACCATTTAAAAGTTAATTATCACCTTGTTCTGGATCAAGACCAATAATAGAGGGTTTCCGTCCAATGCGAATGCTGAACGACCTCCCTGCTGAGGTAGTGTTTTTGGGGTACGATACTTCCATGAGGTTAACATGGCAGTTGGTGGGGCAGAAATCCATGCTGTTGAGGGAATGTGGTTCCATGATGGCTTGTTTGAAGGCTGGGCTCACCTTTGTTTTCAATTCATCTGCAAACTGTGAGAAATAAAGCAAGCATGTGCTACTTCATTTGCAAAAAATTATAATCCAATACAGACAATCCTTTTCCTGCCTCCTATTCCAGGATCATATTATTTCTGTTGCAGCTGGAATAACACATTAAAAAAAGAGAGCTCAAACGCAAGCAATCAGCTATACCTTCTAGGACTCTCTTTTGAAACAGCTCAGGTAACTGCACAAAAAAGCACACATACTTTGTTTATGCTAGGATACGCTGTACTTATGTTCATGTTAAATCAGACACTGACCATTCTGTTGTCATATTTATTCACTGATTTGGTGGAAATGAACCTGCAATAATATGTTATAACCCACAGCTCTGACACACTGAAAGGAGCCATTTAGAGATAAGGTCCTTTTTCCTCAAAACTTGCAATTTAAGTAACTCTTTTCATGCCTCTAGGACACCTACATATAAAGCAGTTCGGATTCATTAATAAAGAATACTAAAACCCAGTTATCACAATGAAGTATTGTCTTGAGACTTCAGCAATAACTAGTAGTGTTGTACCTCTTGGTAGTTTGTGAGCCTTCTGCTAATGCTTTCCAGCTTAGTGTCACAGATTTGCCGGAATTCATACTGGGGCATGGTGGCCACAGCACTGCTTAGGGATATAAGTCTTTTGCAATTCCTTACAAAGTGATTGTCCTCTGCAGCCAAGGCCTCTAAAATCTAAACAAAAAGACAGGATGTCAATGATATGAGACTTGACAGTGAGGGACAATATAGTTTTCTTCCACAGAGTAAGTGGCAAAGCCACCATGTTCTCATGGTTGAATGAAGCTGCCTTCAGAACAAGTTACCTTTATTACTGCCTGAGAACCACCATCATGTCTAATCCCCAGAGTCACAAAACATTCCTCAAAAATTTTTAGAATAACTGAAATGGATCAAAATATCCACTGTGCACTGTGAAAGTCACCTGCTTTTGTAGGACATAACAGTAATGTTATTAGGATGTGACAGAAGCATTTACTATTAGCTCTTTATTGTCACAAATGACCAAAATACTAAGTGCACTGCTGCTTTCCAATAGCAGCAGTTCTACTTGCTTCCTTTAGTGACCCATCCAGCCTATCAGATGGCAAAAAGCTGCTTGATTTTCTTCCAGGGTAAAGCAAATTCTTGCCTGAAAAGATTAATCTTGAGTATCAGCAAAGAGTATGTTACCAGACAGATAAAAAAAAGTAAGAATTCAACAGCTGAGTGCTCCCCTCCCTCTACCTCAACAGCGGAAATCCTGGAAGCATTTGCTGACTTGCTCATACCAAACGAGCTATTATAACTTCGTGCAATTCTAATGAAGAAGACTCCAGGCAGGGCTGAGAAGACCATGTGCTGCCTCATCCAAAGAACCAAGCCACGCCACCAGAGAAATGCCTGTATTATTGGTTTCCCTGTTCGGTTTAGGAATGAAGCTGGCCATGTATCTTTTCTGGTACCTTTGCAGTGAGATTGAAGCAACCTTTTGGTTCCACAATTTTCTCCAGGACAAAGGATTTGATTCCTGCACTGCTGACATATTCGTACACCACTCCATGCTCCAGGTGGGTGTTATCCACAGTCAGGCTAATGAGAGGTGTTTCTTCACCAATGATCAGTGGAGAGCTGATGGTCTGTGATGTCTGAGCTGGAACCAAAATAAGTCATTAGAGGTGTCTGGCAGCACACATGGATACAGGCATGCGTAGGGAAGAGAAACCTGTTGGGATGTATTATTAAATGCAGAGACACAAACACAGCCTTTGGCTCAAGGAGCCTCTGAACCACATACTGCTAGAGGCTGGGAGAATATTCTGAGGAAGACACTTGCTGTTGGCTACTACTGGAGACAGTGATAGAGTTTAGACAATTCACATTCTGATGTTCTTCCATGTGTGCATGCACACGCATGCACAGGACACTTCTTTCAGTTCTGTTCAGCATTCAGACATGCAGACCTCAGCAGAAGCTTTCAAAAAGTGAAGTATGTTAATCTGAGAGTCTTGTTTGTAATGACCCTCTGGAAGACTGCCACTTTTCTGTTCAATTTTAGGAAATGCTCCAGATGTATTTTCTGTGCAGCTATATGACTGAGATGGAAGGGCAGGGGTGGGGTGGAGATGCAACATTTTTTTCAGACAGCAATGCTATTGTCACCAGAGAACAGATTTAAGTTATAGTTAGATTGAAACTTGCCAGAGAATTGCTCACATGCCTTTACCAGGGCACTGCTCCAGGTGTTCCACTGTGGAGCTGCACTTTTTGACCATTAGATTACCAGGCGCACCAGAGCTTAGCTAGGTTCCACACAGATGTGCATCTGTTCATGGAGAAGTTGCCAATGGCATTTCGAGAGTCCAGGCTCAGTCCTTTGGGTTGAATCTGGCTTCAGTATTCTCCCCTAACATCTACTTTTCTGAATAAGCTCCCAACATGAAAGTAAAGCAGTGTTTCCTATGAGTTACACTTAATAAGTTGAAGGAAATACACCCACACCTTTTGCTGACACAGTGGTAACATACTCTGAAAACTTGCTCCAGATCAAAGTAATTAAAAATCTTAATCCTTAATCTTAAAACACAGAAAACAAATTATTCTAGGTGGAGTTGCTTGCAGACCTCCCCTCTCCAGCTGCTACTGTCCATAAATTTCTGGTTTTCAAGGGCTACCAGATGATTCTAAAATGCTTTCCATTCCCAACACTGGCTCTCTTGTGAAGATCAGAGAGTCACAGGGGTATGACTTCTGTGTGTATCTCCATTTTTTCTTCTCCTGAATAAACTGCAGCATAAGAGCACTTCCTCTGGCAGACCTCATCCTATTATAAAGTGTTACTAAGACAAGAGATATTCTGCAATAATAATTACACTTTATATTTGTACTGCAATTTTCCTTCCTGAAGCCCCCGAATGTTCTGTAGGTTTCCCTCCCCCATGAGAATCTTTACCTGATTCCTGTTGGCTATTTTGAAGGGGATCCAATTCTGCACCTCCTTCCAGTGAAGAGTCTTCTTTGCTGGAGCTGGAATGACTGCCATTCAGATATGCAGTGGATGCTGCTTGCTGAACTCTGTCATCCTCAGCATCTTCATGTGTTCTGTACACCCACTGGTACAATCCCTTTCAAGAGATACGGACTTCAGCTATGATCTCAGTAAAAATGCCCGATCTCCTTATGTTTTGACTACAAACGTGAATCTAGCTATCTATTTTATACCTTCTACGTTGGCTGAAATTTCAACATTCCCCTAGCTTTCCTCTGAACTTCAGAGAGATCAGTATCTGGGTGAACTTCTAGTTTTAGCAATAGTTAATAAGATTTAGTACTGTATGCAGTGTATGAATTGGCATACATATTATTTGTAGATGTTTTGCAACAGCAGGCAACTGTAGTCAACTCCCTCAGTTATACAAGGACCTTGGCATGGGAGTAAATCAAGAGAGATACATATAAGTTGTTTTTCTGAGTATTTAGTGAGCATAAAAGCACAGAAGAAGGGGAGGACAGAAGAAGGGCAGGAATTAATGTACTTCCTTTGAGGTTTTATATTCATACCAGTGCTTCCTGTTGTCTGGTCCGGTAGGCTGTAAAGTGCTCCAGAACTTCCATATAATTTCCATGTGTTGCATTATTCCCATTAACTTTCAAAATACACTGCCCTGGATGAAGGCCTACAGCTGCAGCCTCAGAACCTGAAAAGTGAACAGGAGAAAAGTCAGACAGTAATCATGGAAGAGAAAATTGTAAAGTTTGCGAAGGGTTTCTAGTTAAGAAGAGTAAAAAGAAAAAGCCAGTTGAATGCTGTCATGCTTTCGCTGCTTAGTATTTAGAGAGCTTTGTTGTATAAGGAAAACATTTATCCTTCATATTTTCAGTAGTGCTGGGAAAAACAGAGACCTCCTAGACCTAAGCGCATTCATGCTAGAAATTGAAATTCCTGTGGGAAATCATTTGGGATTCTTATATGGCTCTTCTAGCATTATGATTACATTAGCAGAGATCTTGCTTAAATGTAAACAGTTCTATTTGTTTCAGCTTGTTGCACTTGAAAGATACAGAACACTTGCATGCTATGCAATTTGCCATGGTCCAAGGAAAAGACTATGATGTGCTTAAAACTAGGGTAAGTCTGGAGTGCAGCAACCAACTTCAATGGATGTATTCCAGATTCAAGTGAACAAGACTCAGTCCCAAATCCAGCTTCTAGAAATCTACAGTTAAGGTGATTAACTTTTTTAAGGCACTATCATTTAGAATTCATACAGCTGTGTTCCAAATGCAATTTGTCTTTTGCTAGCAAAATCCTGACAAGAAGAATCTTTGTAGCTGGCACTTCCAGTTAGTACTCTTCAGACTGTTAAAAAGTGGTTATAGGTGCCATTATGAAAGAGTGTAATAAACGCGTCTCCCTGAGAACATTGTTTGTTGGATTTGGGTGCTGCTTGTTTGTATACTAACTGCACATATTTAGATACACGTATTCCTTCCGAAGGAACAAGTGGCGCATGTCTGAAAGGTCGTATTGTCTGCATCTGCTGAAAATAACGGTTAGAGCTGTGCTTTATTTGCAGCTCAGTTCACATTTCAGTTATGGAAGTAGTAAATATCTCTGTCATGTTTTCTCCTTTTAAAAAGGCCAAGGAAAGCAGTTCGCCTCTATCTTATATTGGTAATCTATAGCAGTATAGGCCAATGTAAAGGGATAGTCTTCAAGTCTTATATCATACTTAGTGATGTCCATTAAGAAACATGATCTGTCTACAAACCTGCTCATCCCACAGCACATTCACAACTGCAGTGATCCAAACTGTGGCTGACCGCAGGCAAAAATACTGAGGAAGCAACAGACAGCAGTACACCTCAACTTTTTCTCAGCTACCTCAGTTTTAAGCAGTATCTTAGTAGTCTGAGAAGAAACGAAGTTAGGATCACTATGCAAGCGCATTTCTAGCTTGCAAGAGCTCAAGTGACAATGCTTTCTCAAGAGTCTTTCCACAGTACTGTGGATTGCAGCATCACCAAGCTTATTCTACCGTAGAATTAAGTGGTTGCTTGTTTTGGGTTGATGGGATTAGTGACCCAAAACTCTGAAGACTGTATTTAGAGTATAAGCACTTTGAGGCAGGAACTATCTCGTTCTATGGTTTTATATGAGTGTGATCCTTCTCTAAGACAGGGGTTACTAGTCATTATGGTCATTAAATAAGTTGTCAGAACTTGTTTAGAACAAGTTTGACAATGAAACCTGGATCTTTCTTGATTGAGATATATATAGACACACACTTTATTTACACATGTATGTATATTTAGCTGTACTCCAATAGTAACTATACTACAGCCTTTCTACTTACCTCTTCCTACTGCATGAACATATGGTGGTGCTGCTCCCCGTATCTGAAAGCAAAGTGCTTCAGGAAAATCTGGGATTTTAATAATCCTGCAGGTAAACCAAGGAAAAGAGAAAGCAGCATGTTAAGTTATGCCGCCAGAGCTCTGTGGAGTTCTAACAGCATATTTCCCTGGCATTCACAACTGTGTTTTGGATTAAAGAAAGCACCCACATAGTTTACAAATAAATAACAAATAAATAGACCTGAAGAAACCATCCACTCATTCTTCAAGACAGATGAGAGGTTCTCTAACCAAAATTTGGCACTCCCAAATGTATTATGTCTTTAAGTGAGTAACACAGGACAGAAACTTTCTATGGTATTTATATTCCCTTTCATTTCTAGACAAACTTCAGTGTGGCTGTGCTGACTTACACCAGCTGAGGATCTTTTCCATTAAAAAAAAAGAATAGAACAGACAATATATCCTGGCCCAGAATGTAGCATCAAATTGCTCATTGAGAAGTTCAACTCTATGGCAAACTCTGGGATTACAGAATCTAATAATGCACAAGACATTAACAGGGCCAAGCCTTATTATAAGATACGATAATGGACTGAAAAACTGTACGGCATGATATTGTTAGAGTCATCCAAAAATAAGAGCTTTAATGGGGTGGAAATTGCTTTCCCTTGGACTTGTCAGTCTGAGAAGCTTCACATCTGAGACAGAACGACAATCCTTGTGATTCAGTTCTGTTTGTGCACGAGGAAGCCAAAAGTTAACAGCAGTGTAAAGAGAATACATTCTAACTTCTAGAAGCACAAGGTTCATCACTGAAAACAACCTGTGACTCTTGTATCTCTTCCATTTATGTCATGGAACAGCTTCCACACAGCAAAGTGTTTACAGGGTTTTCACTGCAAATTATAGAAGAAACATTTCGTAATTGACATTTCTAGATAATCTTCTCTCTCTGCCCGTCTTGGCACTTACTCTTTTGATTTGGTGGCTACCAGAAGCCTAAGCGGCCTTCGTGAGCAGAAGGACTGGCTTAAGACGGTTTCCACCTCTGAAAACGGGCGTAGGAATATTAAGTCCTCATTGATGGAATAGATTTTTCTTCCTGTCTGCAGGCCAGCCATCTGCAAATGACACAAACACCACAGAAAACTCTGGATCATTGGCAGCATCTCTGGAAGTTCAGGCTCCAAGGTTCAACTGTTCTCTACTTACAGACGTTCCTATGATTATTGTCATACGGAATACTGTACATACAGTGTTGGTTCATCAAATCATTTGTCAGTCACCCTTAAAGTTGTCTGCATTTACAGAAAACAAAGAGATTTCACCAGTATCTGTTCAAATACACCACTTCACAGATATATCTTACTTTGAATGGATATTTCTTTGTACTTTTCTGGTACAATTTTTTTAATAGGAGACTACTAAAAAAAGAGACTATATTAAAAAAAGGGGACTAAAATATAGGGGACTATAATAGACTGGCTGCTATATCCTGTAAGATACAGAAGTGTGACTTCCCAGAACTTACAGCTCAGGCACAGGGAGCCAAGAATATAGAATATAGTTTTCAACAACTAGCCATGCAAAACCGACCTACATCTAGTCACATAAGTAAATGTAACCTGCTTTAAGTAAAGTACTGGCTCTTCATCAGCCTAAAAAGCCACAGGATTTTCATTTGAATTCCTAGCTTTCGCACCTAACTTTAGTTATTTGGTCATGGACACACAGGAAGTACGAGACAGATCCAGTAACAGAATCGAGATCCCCTATTCTGCCCACTGGACAATAGCCCTAAACATACCTCTTCATGATCTATACCAGTTAAAATGTGACATAGCAGCACTTAGACTAGGTGTTAAGGTATCAAGGAAATATAAAATTTCCCTTCATGGAATAAAAAGAAAACAAAAAGTTATTAAGCCTTCCCAGGTTAGAATTATTTCCTATCACTTCAAGATCCAGCAGCTGGGCTTTCTTCTAGATGTGACAAACTCTTTTCATATTCTGCCTCTAATCCATTGAGAAATTTCTTGACTTGGTAAAAGGAGGTCTAAACAGTACTGCTCCCACATATGAAATCTGACTTGTTGCAAAAATTAGTCTGGAAATGTAAGACTGGAAAACCCTGCTGACTATGTCTATGCACAGCTTGGCTGTTCTTAAATATATTTTGTGGTCTGAAAGTCAGAGATCAATTTACTTACAAAAAAACTATAAATTTTTTTTTCAAATCTAAGCTATTAAAAGGAAAAACTATGAAGTGCTCTCCTTGATTTAATTCTCAAGCTCTGTACAGTTGACAACATCCTCTTGTGCACCTGGAAATAACCTTTTTCATCTTTCTTTTTTGTAAATAATCTCTAAAATGGGAAATAGGGATAAATAGCAATAGAGATTTTAACTTAAGATAGAATTTGACAAACTTTGATTTGTAATTCAATGGAAATGTTTCTGCTATTTGCATTTACTAATGAGTTTATTATAAAGTAATAATTATTATATAAATTTCAAAACTCATTATGTTTTAGGCCTGCTTTTCTCAAAGTATATCACGCACTTAACGTATGTGCAATTAGATAAACTCTCTGCATGCCTGCAATCATTCTGTCTGTGTATGACCTTTTTATACTCCTAACTTACTGCTTGTGCATATGGGACACCTACCTGCACACATAATCATAGCAAATCCATGAATGTATGAGGTATAAAGTTGCATATTAAACCCTAGACTCTAGGAACTTTCAAATAAAAATTTGCTACTCTACTGGGATATAACTAACCAGGCTAAGGAAGATTAGACAGCATGTATCTTTAAGAATAAAGACCTACAGCATCACAGAGCTTCTGAATAACAGATGCTCCTTATGACAACTCAATGCAGTTGTCTGGATCCGGGCCATTGTTTTTTCCGAAACGCCAGCAGCTTGCTATTTGCTGTTCATCTGCATGGCCATTGGCCAACTGGCTGCTTGTTGAACACACTCTCTTCAAACACTAGACATCTGCTTGTCAGTCGGCTGCTCAGAGTAAGACAGCAACCACACTTCCCCAAAGGGTAATTTTTTCACTCTTGCTTCCTTCTGATAGAGTGTCACTCATAAACCAGCTCCAGGATTAAAATGTGTGGGAATAAGCCCAGCTACAACTAACCTGCAAGTGAGCTGGGTTACAAAGAAAGATTAAGGTACAAACTGAGGAGACACTGACTTTCTGAATCTCTTGCTGAAGACACATGAACTTGGGATAGGCATGGGATGTGCCACAGCTCACATCAACCAACCACTGCTGTATGATCTTTTGTGACCCTCTGTCTAGGTGAGCTGAGCAAGTGTTCATAGTCACAGGCTGCTGCTGTAGGAGCATTGGGGCACAATTCCCACAGGCGAAAGTCCCAGGCGGAGAGCTGCTCATCATTCAGGATCAGGAGAGAAAGTGCATGCGTAGTGCCCCCTGGGGCACTGTTCTATCTAAGGGCCAAAACCGAGAAGGTGACCACACATGTCAGGCAAAGAGTTCCCAAACTGCAGTTCAGGTACCCTATCACAGTACAGGAATTTGATATTCCAGCAATTCTTTCCAGAACAACTTTTAAACACAGTTTAGGAACTGCTTCTGGCATAGGCAAATCTAACAGCTCACAAAACAGTTTCTAAAAAACCTGGAGAAGAAAGAAGACACTAATAATAGAAAGACCAATGCTTGGGAACTCCCATTTTGAATAAAATCCCCAAAGATCCAGGTTGCACATGCATGAAGTTCAGTCCTGTGTGCTGCCACCACCTGTGGATGTCAGTTTCTTTCCAGGTGTACTAGGAAAAAGATATCACAATCACAAACTCAAACAGAAGGTGTTAATCTTGAATAAATCCATGCAAGTAATAGATTCGTTCCAACTTAATTGGTGAACTTGGAATCTTATTCCGGCCTGAAGTCTGACAGTCCTAATGAATGCAATGCACTGTGATAGGCCCTGTGAAGCAAAGCTATGTGTCTTAATTTTTGTCCCCAAAGACTGTGACAGCAGGCATAGGGTCTCTAAATGGGCAACAGCTTCTGAGCCACACAGAACTACATTCTGGAGATCTTTCTAATATCACAAAGCAAATAAAAAAGCCCAAGAACATAACGAAGTGCCTTACTGTTGGACCTCAGGTCTTTCTAGAATGAGCTGACAGCCCTCTGGTTCAGAGAGATGCAGATTTAGTTCTTTCCTGGAGCAGTATTTTAAGATCAAGTTGAAAAGACGACTCATGGTCACAGTTTGTCTTGGAAGATCAAGAAAAAGATTCCTTAGAAAATTGTGTGCTTCTGTTGTCTTAAAACACAACAGATTTGCAGGATATTCTGCAGGGATGCAGCCAAAGAAAGTGCAGAAGGATTGTCTTTCAGGCAATGGTTTACAGCAGAGGTTTAGGTTAGTAATGTTCTTGGCCGATCTATGTTGACTTTGAGCATGAGGTGGATCATAGGATTGGTTTCTTTGGTTACCATAAAACAAATTAGAATCAGGAATACTGAAATAATTTAATTCTAATATGAAACTTCAGTTCAAAATTCCTTTCCATTTGACATTCTCAACTCGCTAAAATCAATCTGTCCAGTTCAGATGTTTGCATCAGGCAAGTTATCCAGGAGTTATCCGCAGCCTCAAGCAGTGACCAACAAATGAATGTGGACATTAAAAATATTCTGTAATGGTTGTCCTGGAGTTTTAATTAGAAGTACTGCCTGTGTGCTGTCACAATTTACTGTGAAACCCTGGACAAGTCTTTTAGTCCTCTCTTATCTTCATAGGTGCTAAAAGGCACCTAAATAGCTTTTAAAAAATAGACTTTCCATCTGTCTGTGCCATATTTTGGTAACTGGGAGAACGCATTGTGTTATCCACTCAAGGGTTTTGTATGGATAAACAAATGATTATGAAATACTCGGATCCTATGACATTTGGGCCATCTATGTGTCTCAAAGAAACAAAGCAAATATATTCTGTAGAGCTCTTTAAAACTACCAGGGCTCACAAAAGAAATGAGTGCATGCTTTTTAAGGAAAAAAATACAAATCTAAAAATACAGCTTTCACTCAGATAAACCTGTTCCTCATTGAATATCTTCGTTATCCCAAAACAATGTTCCTTTCCCTCCATCCTCAAATTTAAGGTGCTAATAAACCTGAGGTATGCTGTCACTACACAGAAATACTGCTGTTGTCCTATCACTTAGGATATTAAATATAAATATTCAGCAAGTCAACCAAAGATGTCAAAACACTTAGCAATTTACAGAAACAGTTTATTAGCACAGGAATTGTAGAAGATACCAAATCTTCTATTAGCTGCCTTTAAAATGAAAAGGACTTTAAAAGAACGGTTTTGTACCTTTACAAAGCATTGAAATATTCTTAGGTACCAAAGCCAAAGTATTTATGAATGTCAGGTCTTACCTCTGCAGAAGACCCTCGTCGAACTGACTTCACCACAATTGCTTTGTTCTTTTCTTCTATGTCAAATCCATAGTCATCCTCTTCTGGTAAAATCTTAAAAAGAGCACAAAGTAATGCTTCATAAAAATAGAGTTAGCTGAAAAGCTGGAAGATTGAGATGAGAAATTGGCCTTTTCATTGCAAGCCACAATTGACATAGACTTGTAGATCTTAAGGCTGACAGGGACTATTAGGTCAGCTGGTCTGATCTCCTATATAACATCAGCCATAAAATTTAGTCTAGTTATTTCTGCCTTGAGCCCTTACTATAATAAAGCAGACTTTCCAGAGAGTTATCCAGTTATGATCTGCAGTCTTCAAGAAGTGAAGAATCTATTCCTGCCCTTGAGCATTCGTTGCAATGGTTAATCAACTCTTCTATTAGAAACTGGCCCTTCATTCTTCATTAGATCTTTCACTTTCAGATTATAGAATTCATCAATAGTCAGTAATATCCATGGGTAAATGTACTTACAGATCAAAGTGTAGCCATTTAATTTTTTTTTTAAAAACACATCCCACATAGCCAATAATGAACCAGCTAACAGTTTCAGATAAACTGTGTATCTCAGGCCTATCTCTTATAGATAATACTACGCACTACATAAATCTACATCATAATAGTTGATCTGTTGACTAAAATTCTGGACGACCAGGGAGAGAACAATTTTTGACATCTATAAGTCCTTCCTCTACAGAACAGACACATAAGCTTTGTGTTAGGGAAAAAAATACAAGATATGTCACATGCTCAGTTTGCTTCTTTTATGGCTGACTTGGTAGTTCTTGCTCCTGAGAATTTGCTTCCTCTTATTTGCACTAAGGTCACACAGACTTGCCTTATAAATATTTTTTAAAATCCTGTCAATCATGGCAAATATATGTTTGACTCATCATTCTAGTGGTTTATTAACAATGAAAAAAGCTTAACAACTCACTTTCCATTTTCAAAAAGATAAAGCAAGCCTGACCACTGGTAAATGGACAAGTGGAAATTCTACCAGATAAACATCTTGCATTTAAGCAAACACTATACATTTAAGAACCATCTGATAAATGAGAATTGAGTTAAAAGGAAAAATACAGCTATCTATAATCTAGCATGCCAGTGGGGGGAAAAAGAAAATATTTCCTTCATTCTGATGATTCCTGCACTATTTTAAAATAATGTCCTTTTTCTATTGAAGTCAATGCCATCAGCTAATAAGCTTTGTCATTTACAGGAATTCACCTTAGAAAAGAATTAAACAAACANATCTAGCATGCCAGTGGGGGGAAAAAGAAAATATTTCCTTCATTCTGATGATTCCTGCACTATTTGAAAATAATGTCCTTTTTCTATTGAAGTCAATGCCATCAGCTAATAAGCTTTGTCATTTACAGGAATTCACCTTAGAAAAGAATTAAACAAACAGAATCATCCTTTCCTGCAGAAGCCATACAGCCATGTTAAAATAACGCATGACATAATATATCTGGAGAGAAAAAGTCCTCATCAGATGATGTTCAGATTAAATGATGGACAGGAAAGTAAAAAGATTGAAAGGTAATTTTGCCATTCTTGGGTATTTCTAATAAAATATTTTCAGAAGTAATGCTATTTATGCATGTTCAATAAAAGGACAGCTTAGAAAACTGGGTATATCACTGGTTAGATTTTGAGTGTTGCAAGTGTAATGAGTTTCAGCCCAACGCAGTATGTACTTTTACCACTTCACATCTGGGATTAAGTAGAAAATGTCTAGGATGGTTTTCCCATCCAATTCTCATTTTACATTTGAAGGGACTGTTCAGTTTCTTTTGTTGGATTTTGAACACATATGTGAAAAGGATATTTAAAAATTTGGAGGCTTTGATTTGCCAAACTTAAGAAGCCAGTAGCTACACAAACTTACATGATCTCTTGGGTGCAGCTACCATTATATGCATGAAGATCTCTTATATGCCATCATTTTTAATAAGGTATCTTTCTCTGTTCATTAGTACTGCAAAAGTGTATTGTTTGAAAGCAAAGAACCAAAATACTTTTAAGAAACCCCAAGCGCATCAACATTAGGAACTTATCACTATATTCAGAAGAAAGAAATCTCATATTCTGTATACTGATGTTCCTGTACTGGGGACACTCTCTTATGAAAAGGTAGACTATGGATAATATTCAATATGCAATACCTGGAGATGGCTATGATTCATTCTTTATAATAAAGTATTAATACCTTGCAATTCCACTGCTGAACACCATTCACCCCTAAGGAGTCCAAAGCAATTAACTAACTTGCCATCTACAAGAATTATTTCTGTGTCCCCGAAATCCAATCAGGTTTTTTTAACATAAGGCAGCAGCTGCTGCATCTTGAAAGACAACCATGTTAAAAAACGAGACCATGTGAGAAATAAGCATGTTTAATCAAAACATAATCAGAACGTACCCAAAGAGAATTTTGGCAGAGGAGGAGAGTGAGTGGGGAGAAGAAAATCTATGCAAAGAATGGTCTGTAACAGCTATATCATGCAGAAGCAGGAACTCTCAGCCTAAATTCCTGGGGACATCAGCAGCAGAAGAGGCAGCTTTGGCACATCAACCACCATTTCCTAAATTAGGGCCCAGGACATACAACCTTCTCTCACAGCCTTCCCTACAGCTCTCCAGTATGAACTCCATTGGACACTCTTGAACAGTCTGACTTGATCAAGAATTTCTTAAGGAGCAGTGACATATCAGACAGTCAAGTATGAATGCTTCACAAAACTGATGAAGTTTCTGTGGCCCTCGGCAGCACTCATTTGAAGATATTTTCCTGCCACCTCACCTACCAGGTTGTTCCAGTCTCCCCAGCCTTTCAAAGGTTCTGTGGCACTAAAACAAAATTTGAAAAGACAAAATTTCTTTCCAGTGAGAAGCTCCAGAATCTAAGCTAGCCCTACTGCTATTATCTTTAAAGGTATGTTTTGCCACATTAGCTAAATAGGTTAATATATGCAAAATGACTCAAAGTTTCTTCTGGTTTGTGAGCTTTGTAATTTAGCACTGAAATCAAATGACTCATTCTGAACAGCGAAAGATTTACAGCCTAAGGGATGTTCTTGACAGGAGACTTCACTGTAATTTTTAGTACCCAAATCCACTCAAAGCCCTTATTTGGGCACCTACACCTGGATGATGGATGTCTCTTCTTACTGACTTGCCAGTCCGTCTCCTTGGGAGGTTGGAAACCCTTAGAGGATGGGCTCTTATTAGTGTCTCTCTTCCCAGGGGTGTTTTAAATCAATGCTTTGAATTCTCAAGCCACAATAGACTGTGGTACACTAGTATAATGAAGAACAAAGGGAAATCTTTATGCTTTCTCTCTGCTGAAATTTAGCAGAATTAAGTTGTTTTATATTAGCACAACACACAAAATAATTCTCCTGAAATGATTAAAGATGGAAAAGATTTTTATTAAGGACCAAGTATGGCTTTATTAGAGTAATACAAATTACTATTATTTATTCACAGTTAAGACTAGGATAAATTTGTTCTACAGTTCTATAAGAATTTTAAGCTGAATGCTATGTTTATTGGATTAGCTGGTTTAAAACAGAGAGGACAAGAACTCAAATGGTAATACTACCTATTATCGAAAAACTTGGTGTCTGAAGTGCTGAATTATAGGGACACTTTCGCCATTCAGTGAGTTCATGCCAGAAGTTAAATTAAAACCCAGATAACCTTGTCTTCTGTGCTCAAACCATTGGCTTTCATCAAACAGGCTCCAGTACTCAGGCCCTTGCACAAGTTGAATTGCAGGACATGCCGCAGCCCTGGCTGTGAACTGCAGTGGGACACGGCAACTACTCTCTCCTGCAAATACTGCAACATGCTACTGAGAATAAGAAATATGGGATACCCTGGAAGAATGCAGGAGATATTACAGGTCCGGAAAGTTGATGAGGTTTAAACTTACAGTTTAAATCCAGCATGACAGTTTGAGAACGCTACGTAAAATGTACACAGGCATCGTGTTTAGATATCACCGGAAATGCTTTTCTTTTGAGGTAAGTGTTACACTAGAGCCTTCTGGGGACTATAGCACTGTGTGTGCATTAAACCTCTTAGGTAATTTTGATGGAGGTCCATCTCTACAGGCAACTATCCTTGTCTGATACTCAGCTCCAAGCTACTGACTTTAATTTGTGTGTGGTTGGTTGGGGCTAACAAGTAGAGGTGCTGATCACAAGCTAACAGCACACTGCAGTAACCAAGTCACAATGCTTGGAGTCAATCCAAAACCCAAATTTTCTTCAACTATGCAAAGAATGTTGTATGTTTTTTCGGTTTGTCAAGATTTATGTCCTTCAATGAGAAACAATTGCACAAATAAATGAGTATTAAGTTTTCTTTCAAGTGCATTTTTTCAGACTGAAAGCACTTTTTTCCTTTTCTAACTTTTTTCCATTTCTAACGATAGATTTGCCAGAGCTTCTATTGTTTTCTGTTTTCATGGGCAAACTCTCCTGTGTCAAAGCAAATTTAGATGAAGGGAGCGGGGAAAGCTGTCTGTTAAACAGCTAGGATTTCATGGCAGTAGAAAAGCATGTTTCAAAAGCCAGTGCTGAGGAAATTCCATTAAACTTCCTATGGTGGGATCAGGGGATGGGAAGGATCAATGCCCTATCATGAGTGTAAAGAGGCAAGTAGTGATGTTCCACAGCAGCAAAGCCTCAGGATTCCAGCTGCTCATAATTGCTAAACTCAGAATACCATAGCAGTAAGGCACAATTTTTGTTGTGGGTCAGTGCAATGCATTTACTCTACTGCTATTTGTGGGATCTTCTTTACAAACATTCAGGGGACTGCTAATTTATTTGTGAAAATGAGGGCAACTCATAACTTTAGCCTGACTGCTACTCATTTGACAACAATGTGTGCCCTCCAAGTAGGAGATTTCTTATTCAGTGTGTGCTGTTCATTTCAGATTGTTTATTTTTTGAGATGGGACTGTATTTTGACAGATATTCACTCACTTCAGAACTACAATAATAGTAATATTAAAATTATTCCTGTTGCAAATATTTCAGTTACCAAATTACAGAGAGACTGGAAGTACTAGATAGGGTTTTTATGATTAATCACTAGTAAATAGTCCGTGTGCAAGGTTTGCTTGTTTGTTCTCTTTAGTGAATACTAATAAATGATTATCACATTAACAGAAAACAGAATCAAAGAACTTTACATCCCTCATCTCACAGTTAACATACTACCATTGTGAGTTTTGGCATTTTAACAGAAGTGCCTTGAAATGACAGAAAAAAGTGGAAGAGACATACTAGTCAATCTGTTTCCTCAAACTGTCTTGCCTTGGTAAGGTAGAAAATTAAAAAAACCTGAATAATGGGAGTTCCCACCAACTTACATGAAACTGATCTCTGAGTGCTTTGCAAGTCACAATTAAAAAAAAAAAAAGCACAAAGCGTAGCAACTTTTAACTGCTTCCCTTTATCCAACAGCTCTCCATGAGGATAATCATATTAACCTGACAGTGCTCTGGCACTAGATGCATTGAGGAATAATTTTGAGGGACCACGGTGCTTTAAATTACTACTTCTGCCCATTCAGACAAACACAGATTGGTCTCCTGGGAGACAAGACAACAGTGAGACAGCGAAGTTTGTGTGAACCACAGGAAAAAGTAACAGACCTCTGGATCTTTTCCAGCAATTCTGCTTGTGTAGTTTCTGACCTAAGTTTTTATCCTGCTCCTGCATTCTGTCAGTGTTCAAAGAGCGAAAAAGATGGGTCTGAAGCCACTAGCAATAAACAAGGATCTTGGAGCAAAGAGTTTGCATCATTGACTACCAAGTCCAAACAGCATTAGAATAATTAGAGTAAGTGCAGTGAGAACTGTGATGGCATTTAGTGAGGTGGAATCTGGAGGTAACAGGAATGTTGCAAATGCACGAATCATATCACTTAGACAATTATGTCCTGAAATATCTGTGTTCTTATCAGTCTTTTAACTTGCATCTGAACCTACCTCACATATAAGGGTGTTTAAACTGTGTGTAAACTTGATGGCAGACCTCTCCCGAGACAGTAATGCCCAACACTTTCTCCTCCACCACACCAACACTGCTCAGCGAACTTAAGAAACATGGTGCTTGCTAAGACAACATCTCCAGCTCCCAGCTCACTTCCAGACTCTGTCAAGGGCTTCATGGGAATAGAAAGGGGTTGGGCTGTGAACTGGGTGAAATGGTCGGATCTCTGAGTCTCCTCTTTTCTTGAGACCTATCAGAAATAGGCAGGAACTTACTTGCATTTGCACTTGTGTGCGTCAGCTGTGAATCCAAAGCTCCCAGGTAGTGCAGGATGGTCACATGCTAGAGGAGGGACCCTGCAACTTACAGATTTCCCTTGCTACTAGAATAAGCCCAGCTAGAAAAGTCAGAGCTATAGAAGTTGGAGCTCTACAGCAAAGTAGCTCAAGAACTAGTATTTATGCAGTGAAGAAAAGTCTAGCTACAGGTGCAATTCCCTACTTCAATTCTACCCTATTATAATTTTCTTCCTCAGTCTCCTCTAGTATAAAACAATACCAGTTTCATAGAAACATGAAAGTTTACATTAACAGATTTCTTACCAGAAGACTCTTTCCCAGGATGTTTTCCACAAGCTTGAAGTCATTACGTAATTGTTTGTTCTTGGAACTGGTGCCTTCCATCTCCTCATCAGCATAAAAGCGGAAATATAGGGATTCATCCTTAAATTCACTTTTCTCCAGGACTGGAAACAATATATATGAAACACATACATGCATTTACACAGAGAAGGGAAGAGAGAAACAAACAAGTTAAAGGAAATCCTAAACATTTTCCCAGTCTTTACAGATGCATCCCTATCAGCCAGCTATTCAGCTCTGTATTTTTAAGCTACTACTGTATTTTAGGGATATACCTTTCTTCATAGTGCACAGTAGCTCATGATATGATGTTTGACCTCCCTGGCATGTAGAATGCATATAAAATGCAGAAGATTCTCTTGCAATAAAGATGCTACTCAATACCTTATGCTCCTTTCCTATGTCAAAATTAAAATGGTAAAATTACAAAACGAGCAAAGAGGGGTAAAATGGCTGTTTAAAGGTAAGTGAGATGGATAAATAGACTAAGGCTTTTCAACCTAAAAAAGAATCGAGAGGGAAGTGAGATCTATTAAATTCTGGAAGGTGTGACAAAGTTCATTGCCATATTTTCAAATACGAGACCTGGGGAGCTTCAAATAAAAGCAGTAAGTGACAATTTTAAAACCTGAGGAACAAATTCTTCATTCAACATGTACTTATGCAAAGGAATTTCTTGCCAAAGGATGCTATGAATGCCAAAAGTTTACATGGGCTTAAAATGGACCAAATTTTTTTAAAGAAAACCAATTATTCTTACATTCTTATGAAGTACTATGCAAATTCTCAATTATTCACAACAATCTGCTCTCAAAAACACTATTCAAAATATGGTGAGTAAATGTTATTTATGACTAAAACTGTTTCATTGGAAAAACTGTTTTATTCTTAGGACTTTGTGTGTGTTATTTGATACTGATACAGATGTGGTTTGTTTACTTTCCGAGTTTAGCAGCAGCATCACTGAGGATGGATGATGTCTAACTTGGCAATTTGGCACTTGAGATTTAGAAGCTTTGGAGATTCAGCACTGAGAATTGTGCTTGTTGTCCAAGTGGCAAGAACTAGGCAATTTTACTTTGTACCTGACATTTCTTAGTGATGTTTCAGGACAGTACTTGGCTTGTACATTGGTCTGATGGCTCTGAAAGAGATGCAGTGAAAAAATATTCCCCTTCTAGCTTGTCTAATCGCTTCAAGGCTCATCATAACTATTAGCAAGGAGATTAATTTGGGAAGGTACTATGCTTAGACATTTTGTGTAAGCTTGAAGACTGCTTTTTAGAAGGACCGGCTGAGATGCCTGCAATTGTGTAGATGTCAGCATGTATGGCACAGCCTACAGAAAAAGGATTTTCAGACAGTCAGCTAGTCTGACTGAAGTAAGAGCTCCTTTAATTGGGTGTGGGAAGTAATATTGATGCATTACCATGATGCATGAAGCCGTTATTGCAGAGTCCAACACCCAGCGCGACAGCTTCCTCCCGAGTCTGACAGTCTCCCTAGAAACAAGAGGATAAATATTACATCTCAGATGACTTCCTAAGCTAAATTATTTCCCTTCACCACCGCATAGCCTGTGGCTCTGAAATTAGCAGGATGCTCTTTGTAGGGAACAATAGCAAGAAATTAAAATAGCTACCCCCGTTGCCCAAATCCCATTCATTCCTATATATAGCATCTCTTGCCTCCTACAGGAATTAGTAGGACAAAGACCAGTATTCTGGAAAGTAGCTGTTTAACCCATAAAACGACACAATATTATTCCAATGTAAAGCCTTTTTATTTGCCATCATAGTGTCAGACTTCAGGACCCATTAGCCACACACAATAAAACTTATTCTTAAAGAAGTTGAGATCTTAACTATATTCAATCAAAGGGAGAAAAATGTGAGTAAACACAGTGCACGTGAACTCCAAACGTCTGACTGGTTAAACCTGCAGTGACTTTCTTTTCTTACACAGCAAACCTATGAACAAAGGCTTCAGTTTCTTACTACCTGAAGCCTTGAGTGTAGTATTTCAAAACAGGCACCAAAGGTGACGCAAATTTACTTGAAATGGCAGCATTAATTTTTGCATCTATAATTCAATTAAATTCAAGAAATACCTAGTTTTCTCTACATATCCGCTAATTTGCGGCCACAGGTGAAGACTTTATAAACATGCTCGATGTACTGTTTAGGCAGACATGTAAGTTCTAAATAGTGCTGGTAAAAATCAGCAGGCACTACTGGTCTTACCCAGATGAAAAACATTGTTAACACTGGTCCCTTGATGGAAGACGAACTGCTTTCCAGTCCCCAAACAGGCACAAGAGAACCTGGGATCTGCTATCCCACTAAACAGCAGTTGGTCAGCTTATTCCAGCAGGTAGGGAACCTGCTGCTTTGGCAGAAGAGCAATTTCAGCATACTACTTTCAGTCCTACTAAACTACAAGCTGTATCCTACACAAGCATTACACCTTCTTTTTTCCCCCTCCATTTGGAGAACTAGATATGCCGAAGCTCTAGCAGGAACTGCAGAGTAGCGTACTGACTTTGTTTTAAGCAAACCAGCTTGTAGACCAAGAGCCCTCTGATCTCGTCAGCAGAACATCATTCCTACTTCAAGTCCTACTAAGGAGAGCAGTAGCTATTTGCCAGGCAAATACTGGCAAAGAACATCACTATGGTGCAAAGTTACTATTTAAATACAGGATAAAACAGTGTCAGCTCTTTCCAATCAGCAGAACTACTGACTCTTGTTGAAGAGACTTTGGGAGACGAAAAAATTAAGAACTAAATACTGTTGTCTTGGTAGGAAAAAGACCAAAGCAGTTCTGGAGGAACTACACGGTTATGTAATCACACAAGGAAAGCCAGGAAAAGGGCTTTAATAAACCTGAAGTTTAACTTTTACTATAAACTAATTTCAAGTCTTCGTAAGTCCTTCCTCATTTTCAACATCCTGTCACGCAACAATTATCTACACTCACTTTGTGTTACTTTATGGGATAAATGGGCAGTTTATTTTACAGAGGCTAGGACTTAAAAATCTAATTTATTCGTTCAACTGTAAATAAACTGCAGGAGAAATGCCTTCTAATGTTACTCTCTTAACATTTAGTAATCTACTTTTGGTTTAGGTAACAAAATCTTTGTGTAGGAAGGCTCTAAATCAGACTTGGCTACTTCTGATGATGTTAACTTGGCCTCAAAACATTCCCCTGGCAAAATAGCATTCTCTAATTCTAAAATAGGACTTAACATAGATCATTTCAGCTCATCTGTAAATACTTCTAAATGTTATGTAGCAATTTGTCCAAATGCAATTACAAAAATTTTAAGAGAAAGAACCACTTATAATCAACAATCTTGACAGAACATCTCTCATAACTTTTTCATTCAGAAATTGGATGTGAAAATAGATATGCTAGTTTTGAAAAGATAGTTTAGGTTTATTCAAATATAATCACTGAATTTGAGTCAGCAGAATTATAGAAACAGTTTATAGTCAGTACCATAGCGAAGAATCATGTCCAGAGCACACTATTATTATTACTCTTACTACTGCCACCATTACGATTATTATTATTGTTGGCTAATTCTGGTAATTATATGATGTCTAAAGCCCTAATCATGGTCCCTGGCTGATTGTTTTGAGGTGTATAAGGCCCAGCAATTAAGATGGTCTCTGACCTAGATTGTTTAGAACCCATGTGTAGGAGAAAAGAAAGCAGATGAACACAGATAAGTTAAGAACAGCAACCAAACCACTTTTAAATATTTTGTTGATATAATGAAAAAGGAAAGTTTTAAGATTATGAATTGCTCCTTCCAAGGAGGAAGGAAGCCTAAGGTAATGCCACACACAGGGGGGCAATATATACTGCAACAGAAATAAGGAATGGATGGATGGAAGGATAGATAGATGTAAAGATATGAGACCCACTGGGGCAAAAGACTTAAAGAATCTTGTGAGCAGGTTTCTACTTTGCATTTGTCGCTTTACTTCCATTCTACCTTTCATAAAATTGCCATTTTAAGTTTCTTAGATTTAGGACTGGGGATTCAACTGGTAGCGTTTTATTACAGATCATTTCTGGAAGTCTGGATATAAATCTTCAGCCAGACAACAAAAGCACTGTTTTTGTGGCAGTGTAGTCTTTTCGTGCACCCTCAGTAGCACCTAAGATTCTGTGAAGTGCAAGAGCTCTGACACTTACAAGAAAAGTCTGTATTCCTCTTTGTTCTCAGCCTACTGGCAGTGAGAGAAAGATTAGGTTGTAAAATGAAGTTGAGAGGTTTCAGAATCAATGAAAGAATGAGCCCCTTCCCTTCAAGGAATACCTCTAAATATACATAGGGATCATAGTATAATTCACAGACACTTTCAGTCTAAATCCATTGATACAGGTGAGGTATTTGTCCTTTCAGGCTCTGACTGCTGAAACCATCTCTCTGTTACATTCAAAGGGTCACTAAAGCAATGCCTATGGAGAACTCTACTACATCCTTATGTTTTCCAGGATTTGACTTTGCGCCTCTAGAGGAGACATAAACACTTCCATCTCCCATCAGCACTTATGTTCATATGCGCTTCCCTCCACCATCATATTTAATGCTTTATTTTACTGTCTCATGGACAGTTTGCCTAAGACATAGTATGGGGACAACTCTAATAGGATCCAGCTACTGTGAAGAGCTATAAACAATAAAAAGACATCAAGCAAATTCAGCATTAAATCTCCAAGTCATTAGGAAATCCCTTGACCATCCTCTGTCACATGCAAAACCTCCCTCATAGTGAATAATCTGTGCTAGCGTATCATAGGGCACTTATTAATACACCTGATAGTCAGAGATGCTCAGCTCCTGCAGACACCTGATGTCTACAGAGTCACAAATGCACTGCACATCTAATAATAGAGCTTGTAATGTCTATCCAGCCCCAGACTCTGAGTGCATACAATACATAGAGGTTAATAACATATATCACATCTGAATACAACTGCTCAAATGTGCACAAGATTAAGCCTCTGAGGACGCAACTTATCTCGTCAGAAGTATATTAGCCAACAATTTCCTGGTAGGAGGACCAGGGTACAAAGTACAGTTGATGTTGGTTTTTTGATTATAAAAAAAGGTCTTACTCTTTCACTCTGTTCAGTCTTATGAATATTTGTAAAGGTCAAGGAAAAGAAAAACAGCTGTCTCATTAGGGAGGGCTCCCACTGGCCCTTATACTCCAAACTGCAAACAGAAATGAGAGACACTACCCTTCAAGACAGTCATCCCTATGCCACTAAATCCAACAGAAACAACAGTCCTCATTTTTTTGGGGCACCATTTCTAAACTAAGATCTTGATGCAAACTGATTGTCAGGAATAGAAATAAATATATCCCAGCATTTTTGTGTAACAGGTAGTTATCGGATCAGGCTTCATCATTAAGATTTTCAAGAACAGATGCCTAAAGTTAAACTGAAAGGTAGATATTTGAGCAGTTAAATAAATGTGCTACTCTGCAAAAAACTGAGTATCCATTCGCTCCCAATAAAATCTGTTGTTAACTAATACCACCAAAGTATGAACAGCTGCTAGGAAACAGTTCAATCTAGTACAAAAACTTCAAGTGAACTTCCATAAAAATTGCTATTTGTAAGGATTTATGAGCAAAGATTGATTTAGCCACATAGACAGTGATTTAAATGTTTAACAATGTTCCTCTTCAACTGAGCACAGAAATTTCCCTCATCTTTGCATCTGTATACATGTACATATGCACACATGTACACGATACAAATTACAGAGACTTCTGTATCTCCATACCTGGCTTTAGTATAGTCTGGTTCAATCTTAATGTAAAGGTCAGTAAACAGCAGAAATAACAGCCAGAGTAACCTACCATAATGAAAAAAAATGGGGAAGGAAATGAGCTACCTTTTCCAGACCAAGACCTGATGCTTTACCTTGCTATCTGAGTCTTTCTACTGCCTACAGCTCCATGATTAACTATTATATTGGCCAGGTTAGCCTGATTACATCTCTCTTCTTCAGCCAAAGCAGACTTATTTTTCTGCTCAGCCTTCTATGAATAAGACCCCATTAAATCACATGTGACTGATGTGATAACCTCAGTACTAATATCCTTGCTTTCCTCTATGCAGGAAACAATGATGCAGGAAAACAATTGACAATTCTATGCAGGAAAATTCTATGNCCTTGCTATCTGAGTCTTTCTACTGCCTACAGCTCCATGATTAACTATTATATTGGCCAGGTTAGCCTGATTACATCTCTCTTCTTCAGCCAAAGCAGACTTATTTTTCTGCTCAGCCTTCTATGAATAAGACCCCATTAAATCACATGTGACTGATGTGATAACCTCAGTACTAATATCCTTGCTTTCCTCTATGCTCTTAACAGGAAAACAATTGACTACTCCATTCTCATTCAGTTATTTGGCACAGAACAACCTTAACTCACACCAATCTTATTAATGTAGGAGTATGTCAAATGCAATTGCAGGAAACGTTTCTGAAGGACAACATCCCTGGTTGTCAGACGCTTGATTCTCATTCAAACTAGCCTCCCTTTATGTCATTTTGGCAGTATATGACTTAATGTGATTGTGAATCAGACTATCATTTAAGACAAAACCCGAATGTGCATTTGATTCTATGACTGTGAGCAACATGGCACACTCTCCCTTTAGATTGCTTTAGACTATCAAAGCTAAATTTTTGATTTCCCAAGCTAAAGGCTCTTCTCTGTAATTACGAGGTAAATGCGGGGCAACTACAATTTCTGAAGACAATGGTATAGTATTTGGTGTAAAACTTTAGATTCATTTTTCAATAAAATTGTACCACACTTATACAAGATTAAATGAGATCGACATTGCTTTAAATGTCTTCAGAAAATAACAAGTAAAAAAGATCCCTGAGAACAGCCAGTTAACCACTCCTAGGGCTAGCAAAGGACTTTCTTCCTCTTCATGCTGCCAAATAATAAGTTTTCACCTAATGAACAATAACAGAAAGCAGGTATTTTAAGTTCAAAGAACCAGAGTGTGCTTAATTACGTTCTCTATATAAATGTGTTTTATTTTCTTTTAAATGGAACTGAAAAATTAAGCTATTTGTCAAAGACAACATTGTCTTAAAATTTTCTTACCTGTGCAATAAGCCAGTCCACTAGTTTACTTGCAGGGATTACCGATTTGTAAGTCTTTAGGTGGTAGTCACGGTCTCTAATTAAGAAAGAGAATTCAAGGAAAATCAGGACAAAAAGATAAACATTTATTTTACACTCTGTAAACCTACATATACTATTGTGACCTACTATTATGAAGTTAAGGAAAGAAGAATTATAGATGGAAAAAAAAATGCGGCTCCCAGCCACAAATAAGACAGAGACAGGAAGCAGATACCTTTTTTCTCTAGAAGAAAGGACTAGACTTTAAACTTTTCTAACAACCTGAATTAGGAAAATATTTCAGATCAACACAGAGCAGTGTTATTTCAAATTTCTCTAGATGTTGTTTTAGGTCATCATCAGAGAACTCCTATTCGTGCCAGAGGCAACCAGGACATTCTTTTCACAGATGTACTGAGCTGCTTCTTTAACTCGGGTTAGAACACCACCATCAGTCCTGTTGAAAATCACAGTCTTCTGGCTAGAAGTCATCTTCTAGTTTCCATCTTAAATCCATTCATGCCCAGTTTACATTTATTGGCTCAGTGCCAGGCCCATCTATAAGGTTAAATTGTTCTTCTTTAGCATTTACCTATCAATGTATTCATAGGCAGCGACCCTACCTATTCCCTCTGTGCCCCCTTTTTCTTAGCCTCATTGAATTAAGCACCTTTTAGCCTACTCTGTCAAGAGAGGTTTTCCAGATTCTCCACCCTTGTTCAGATTTCACTTCGTTTAGCAAAATATCACAGAGTAGCCAGATACAAATGGGAGTGCACAGTGTTCTCTTACGGCATTAGATAATTTCAGCCATTGTAAAATAAATTTTAAAAATACCCAAATTGTTGTACTTAGGTCTTTTAACACAACTTGCAGCCCTTGTAGGGAGCAGCACTGTTCCTGAAATAAGGAAGAGAAATCCTATTGTAACTTGCTGCACTTAGCAGTATTCTTCCGTTACTCTTCTCAGAGCCATGGAGATAATTGATGTTTTTTAGTTTTTTATAAAATACTTCTAAGGAATTTTGATACAAATATAAGAGGATTATGTGGCTCAGGACATTGAGTTCTAACACCTTTCACCTCCAGGTCACGGGATTTAACCCAGCTCGTGAGAGAATGAAAAGCTCTTTCCATTTTAAGGCTGTTTACTGGCCCGTGTGAAATAAGTTTGGTGGTCTTGATCCAGTTCCTAGTTCCACATCACAAAAGCCATTACCACAATTAATTTGCATTAATTGGCTCCCTCTTGTTGAGAGTCTCAGTAGAGAGGCCAAATGCTGAAAGGCTATGAAGAATTAATTCCTCTCTCACCCTTGGAGGTGGTCCTTCTATTTCAAGCTTCAGGTCCACTGGCATGACCGTGGAACTTTCACAGCCACTGTGACTGTTTTACAGTCCGGATGTATCTATACAGCAGCTCAACAGAAGAATTTATTCTTCAGTTCTATCAGATCTACCTCATTCATTAGCACCACACCATTTGACAATTTTTTCTAAAAATCTAAAATCAAACCACCATCTAAAATACACCCTGCTCAAGTTTTCCTTTTATTAATCATCTACAAATACAAATACGTTGTGAATGGCTTTTGTAAAGAAATGCAGCCAAAATGCCTGTGTGTTTGCAGAATGCAGGGTGTGAGAAATTACAAAGGGAAGCAGAAATTTCAAAACTTGGGGGGGAAACAAACAAAAAAAGCCATGACAGCTTTTCCAGAAATATGTGTCCTCAGAACAAGAGCTTTCCTCATAGTCCTTACACACATTTTTTGACCTTTCTTCCAGTAATATGCTAAACTCAGCACTAAACTGTAGGAGTTTTCTGGGCAGTTTTTCCTTCTCACACTCTTATCTTGAGAAAATGTGCTTTTGAAATGTCAGAACAATAAAGCAAAGCGTTAAAATATTGGGTACTAATGAGCAGCAGTTTCCATATTGTGAGAAACAACTCCCAAAATTTTAATACAGATGCTGACTTAGAGCTAGAGTTTTGAATAAGCTGGCATCAGGATCTTGGTCCAAGGCCCAGTCTTTCACTGCTTGTAGTTAAATGCTTGTCAGGATGAATATTTCAACATTAGTTCACTGACTTTTCCTCCCATCTCAATGTAGCCTGAACAAGAGCAGAGCATGAATCACAGAATATTATCCAGAACCATGAGCTGCAGGTGAATAGTCAAATGCAGATGTGGGAACCACTGAAATTTTGGCACAAACTTGCTGCCTCACTGAAACTAGAGAAATATTATGTTCTTCACAGAGTCTAGCGCATCTACACACTAAAGTAATGCCCATCACATGTGAAGTGTGATCAAGTTATCCCACCCTCACAAGTTCCCTGAAATAGTTCAGAGAATATTCAGAACCTTCTCTACATCTAAGATTTTTTCAAAATATTTTACTTTTTATGTATCATCTCGCTAAGTTACATGCTTTGTTTTCAGTGCGGTATATCGTCTTGTCCTCGAAGCACATTAGAGTCAGAGTTTACTTAAAAAAAAATTATAAAGGCAAAGGCTACACAGAAACTCCCAGGTTTCCAGGGAAGACAACTAAGCAAAATTATGTTCCTAGGTTGTCAAAAAAATAACTGAATTTTGAATGTTATGATTCCTCCAGATCCATTTGGCACATGCACCTGCTACTCCACGTAGTTTTGTCGATTTCCTAGAANGTGCGGTATATCGTCTTGTCCTCGAAGCACATTAGAGTCAGAGTTTACTTAAAAAAAAATTATAAAGGCAAAGGCTACACAGAAACTCCCAGGTTTCCAGGGAAGACAACTAAGCAAAATTATGTTCCTAGGTTGTCAAAAAAATAACTGAATTTTGAATGTTATGATTCCTCCAGATCCATTTGGCACATGCACCTGCTACTCCATGTAGTTTTGTCGATTTCCTAGAAAGACGGTTGCACCAGAAAAGTAGGCCTCATCAGATAAAGTAGTGGTCGAAAGGCACAGCAGAAAGTAACAGGCTTTGCACAACTAACTTGTCTAAAAGCTAGCTCCTTTAGGCTAACATTAGGCTTGTCAGAGGCAAAAAGACATGATAAGACGACATGAAAGGATGATAGCCCAGGAGATTCAGTTTTCTAATAGGGAAAATAAAAAGAAGAGTGAGTAGGAAAGAGAATGGTGGGAAGAAGAGCCTTTACATAGCAAGAATGTTAAGTCTACCCAGAAGGATCCTAAAATTTCTGAGTGCTGTCTTTCACTGGTCATACACAGTTTAGATTCACGCTGTCACAGACACAGATTAATGCTGATATCAGAAGATTCTCCAGCTGGGATTCTATTACAAAAACAGCACATTGATAAAACACCACAAGACCTATGGTAGTTATTTTGTCCTTGCTGACTCCCTAAAGCATAAGGCTACATCCCTTTCAGTTTGTGGGTACCCTGAGGTCAGTGAAATTTTTTCCAGCTGCACTTACCGTTATTCCTACTCTGCATGTGAATTGCCACCTCAATGGGTGAAATGTGTATGTGCAAATACACACACGCATATACATAACCACTTTGCCTACCAAGTGCTGCATCACGCTTTCCTGCTCTCTCCACACCCTTTAGGCTAACTGAGATCTGGACTATCATAGAACGGCTATTTTGGGGAAAAAAACATATCTAATTAGGAAAATTTATGACTGATGAACTGTAAGTATCTGTGCCACTCCTTTTAGCATGACAATGACACTTGTCAGTGAAACATCTGTTGTACAACTCAGGGACAAGAGGTCGGTTTTGTTGAGTTTGGGACTCCAGCCATACCCACCAGAGCTTTCTTTTCTTCCTCATCAGTTTTTTATGCAAAAATTAAGTGAAAATGCCTAATTTTCAATCATACACCTACATGGCTCAGAGTGGTTTCCATTATAGGCCAGAAATGTTTATCTGATGTCACAGTAAGGCAACAACATCTGTAAATCATCTGGGATCTGGGAAGAGAGTTAACTAGTGCTCACAGATCACCTAAATTCTTTAGCATTTATTTATACAGAGCTAAGTTCTGAAGATTCCCCACAAAATTTTCAGAGTTTTTTTCAAATTAGAGCTTTAGGTTTTATTCCACTTCAGATTGGTTTTTGTTTGCTTAGCGTGCTTTGAATGAAAGAATCCTAGCATCACATGGGAATCTGTTTACATCACTTTAGCATCTGTTTACATTTTCTACAACCCAAATAATACCGGAGCTACAACCACATTGCACAATCTGCCCTGAATCAGTAGCCACTTATTAATCACACCCACTTTAAATCACAGAAAATACCAGAGTAAACAAATGAACTTGTGTCATGCTAACCGGTCTCACGCACTAACAGAGGAAGCAAATGTCAGGAAGGCTGTAACGTTAGCCTTTCACTCTCCCAGAACCCAGTTCCAACGTCCTCCGGCAGAAGTACAACTACAGATCTAAACTGTGGAGATAGAAGGGTAGTAAAAGAGCCAAGGAAATGAAGAAAATTACTGTTTATAATAAGACAGAAGAAAGATTTCAATAGTAACATGTCATCCTTTTAACAAAGCCAGATAATCTATACAAGGGGATCATGAAGCGAACTTACTTTACCACTGGAGTATACAGGCAGTGTAGTCGGCAGTAGAGCCTCACACCCTGAAAAAGGAAAGACACATGGTATTATCGGTTTTTTCCTTTTCAAAGAAACACTGACTAGCTAATGCTAGCAAAACCTGGACACTGATGAGTCTACTCAGCTGGAATGATCTATTGATTAACTGTTTTTCAATACAGTTCCCTTATCCTCTCTGTCATTCTTTCTTCTTTCCCTGCCTCCAGAAGCTGAAAAAATCTGTTCTTTTATGTCTAATCATCTCCATTTCAACATCTTCTCCATTAATCCCTCCCACAATTAACCCATGAACTGATGTCCATAAGAAGAAATCCAATTTATTATTATGTGCAGATATGGGATCAACAGAAATCATTTGACATACAATCATCAGGAACAGCGGTTAAACATTGATCTCTTCTATCTCCCTGAAACATAATGCTCAGATTTTTAGCAGACATGCTGCATTATTCCCTACTGTTTGCTTTTAAGACCTTTTGTTACTATATTAGGATTGTAATCAGCAGTTTTGGGTGCAGTCACAAATGTTTTGTTATTTATTGCTACGCTCTGCTTCCTCTCCCTAGAGTGAATGACTCTTACAGCATTAAGATGGATAGCTTAATACAACAAAGACAAACAGTATTAGGGATCTCCTATACAACAGGTCAACGACATTCAGAGGCAGAGTAAACTCTTTTGATGCAAATCACAAGGTTCCAACTATAGAATGATAACACAAACCTTGGACATGATGTCTTCCAATTCACTTCTTGGCTTGTACGTTCCATCATCATAGCGAAATCTGTACATCACCTGCTCATTCTTAAACTGGTGCTTATCTGAAACTAAAACACCAGTACGATAATTAAAACTAGTCTTTTCTCCCCTGTCATGTTCTTCATAGGCCAGTTGGTATGCCTATACCTAAGTATTTGCTGGTATCTCTCATTTCCTGAAGAAAGGACTAAGTTCTTCAAATTTCCCCTTATTGCATATATATATATATGCTTATGTGCACTTCTGAATAGCTCCACCAGCAAAAATAGTTTTCAACAATCCTGCAGCTCCAATAAAACTGGAATTTCTTCCTTGCACGCCCGATTCAATTTATGTAAGGCTTTGGAAACAGTCCTTGTGAAGGTAATCGGGACCATCTGACTTTTTTCAATAAGTTTTGAACAAAGTGCCTGCAAATTCCCACAACAGTTACCACAACACCAAAGTAATTTCTGCAGTTGCCCAAAATTCTGCAACTCCAAAAGCAGAAGCATGCTGGTGAGAGAAACTACAGCTAGAGGTATTCTTCTACCATGGTTCTTGTATTTACCAGTGAGTTCCTTCTAAAGATTAAACAGTATTTTTGAGAGACTACTTTTTCACCCAGAATTGGCATTCTACAGTAGGGCAGTTCAAATCTTGTTATTGCTATAGACTGATATGTAAAGGACACAAAGATGTTTCAGGGTGATAAGGAGCCATTTCAAAAGAAGCATTGCCCAAGATCAGAAAAGAGTTAAAAAACATACCCAGTTTCAAACAGATTTATCCAATACACCAGACTTGAAGAGTGTTGAAGTCTATATCCAAATATATATAGGTTTATTCTGTCTCTGTTCTAAGGTAAACTATTTCAATAAAACATGGAGGTGGGAAAATCTTATACTGAAGATAGTAATTAACTAACTAGTAGAAATTATTTGTTTCACTGATTAGTAAATAAGTGGTAATTGTAAGTAAAAAGTGTCAGAGACTGTTCAAATTCAAAATAAGTAATAAAGTATCTTCCAGATTTTACAGTACATAGTATAGACATGCCATTGCTCACAGCTTAATTTAATGGAGACCAGTTACAAATATGTAGAGAAGGAGGGGGAAATCTAGAGAAGAGCAAGCAAAGCACACAGCAGATAAGGTGGAGTAGCTTAGTCACTGTAATCTTTCCTGCCTTTGCCAACATAACAAAGTCATGGCCAGATCTTTGTGCTGGAGCACTCTTAAATATTTTGGAGGCAGTGTTTCTCAGTGAAGGCACAGCATTTGACGAACTGAGAGAAAATACGGATTTACACCATTTAAGATGCATCTTAGCATGAGTCTGATTAACCTGAGAAAACTGATTGCATTGGATGACTGAAGACAATTAAACTGGATTAGGCAGACTCAGAAGTATCAGATCAAGATTTAGTTTGTCCCTTGCTGAGTGGGCAGGATAAATGTTTAGAAGGCAGAGACCAGAAATTCTTAAGACCTTTCCTCATTACATAGGACATACTGGTCTATGAATATTTAATAAAGATTCCTGCATTTGGTGTTTTTTTCCTTGATTTCACAGAGCAAAACAAAATTTGCAGGATCTCATGTATATCCTCTTGTGTACAGTGAAATCTCTAAGCCATGTAAGTTATTGACTTGAGTGTCTGCATGCTCTGAATTTTGTATTTCTAAAGCCAACTGAGAATCAAGTCTGCAGAAAGCGCCTTTTGTGTCTGGCACACAGCAGATCAGGTTCTGATCACTTCTGCTCTCTGTGACAGGTACCAGAACTTCCATATCAGCAGCCTCAGATAAAATAGCCAGAATTAAAGGAGATACAGAGGAGACTGAGTGATAAAACACACAGAGCTCAGCACTTAGCACAGAGCTCAGCATTTAGCAATCTTCTATGGCAGGCTGAGAGATCGGCAGTTTTCACCTGACAGTAATGTTATGCCAAGTGAAAACAAAAGATAAAAGATATTGCCTAATGTAGAATAGGGGTAAGGGCTTCATTACGGTGCTTAAGTTCCTGCTACACTAGAAGACACATAATGGGATACTTTCATATCTAATGATTTATCACAATCAAAAGAGATATTTGTTTAAGTTAATGCAGCATTGCAAATACCTTCCAATGTCTAGCAGTAACTGTCACTTGGGACACTAACATCAGGAACTCTAAGTAAAGGTAACATTAAAATCAAACCAGATGCATCTTATGTAGGGCATTTGAATAAGGGCAGCAACTTTCTTTGAGCTGTAAATTTCTGCTTAGAGAAAAAGGACACACTGCTGAAAGCGTCATAGTATAAAGTTATGGCAAGGTAAACAGTCATCATGAAATAACGAGTCCCAGGAGAGCTTTTTGCACCAACAGTGCAAGTGTACACATTCAGAAAGTAGGCAAAAGAGCATTCATCGTCTAAAGGGGGATCCCTATGCACTGGAGCCAGTTCTCCAAAGCCACAGTTAGGGCCAAGTACTCAAAAGCGTTCAGTGCTTTTGAGCCAATGGTCAAAGCCCCTCAAAGTCTGAATGTGCCTCAAAGTTGGGGGTGGAAGTATATGTGCATGAAGGATTATGGTACTGTTCATATTAGATTTCTCTATGTGTTAATTAAAAGAAGATAACAGACATCATTTCTTCACAGTGTTATTGTCACCTGGAAGACAAGTTTGTGGAGCTGAGTTACCAAGAGATTAAAGCAAGACTAGCCTAATTAAAGTGCTCCCCTATTTAAATTGGTTTCCAAGAGACTATCTGGAAATGTAGATCACTGGTGACTTAAGACCTATATAGCATATTCCTTTGATGCGCGTTTTGCAGCTAAACTCACCTGAAAGCTGAAATCGAGGCATTTGCTGTTTAACTAGAACATGACTATGTTCCTCTGTCTGTGTAATGTAACATGAAAACAATAGGTTACAGCAGGACAAATCTGGATTTAAAGGACATAATCTGGAGAAAGATCTTATTTTAGTAGAAATGCATATAGCACAAAATTTTCAAACAAGCATCTTGTGCTAATTTGGTCATGCAGCACTTTTGTACGCACTGTCCTACTCTTCTAAAATATCCCTCATCACAATCCTTCAAGGTCACCTCCTGGGCGTGAGGAAGAAATATGGTGCATCACTATTTTAAAGAGAGACATTCTTGCCAAATGAGTTGGAAAGAACAAATCCCACAACAAATCCTCCATCATCTCTTTTCTTTATGACAAGCAGTCTCATTAGAAATAATGAACCATCGTCTGGAGCCCCTCAAATCTGTTCGTACCTGTGCACTGTTCTAAAAGACCACTGCTCAACTATCCTCTGTATTGCCTGATGTCTCATATGGAAAGCTGTATTTATTGATCACTACAGATTTTCAAACACACAAAGTACAAAGGAATACAACCCTGATACAGTCCGCAACAAAGATGTTGCGGACAAATCAAACAACTGCAGGAATAAACACTGTCAGGATACCCAACGAGTCCTGTTTTCGTGGCATAAATTTGCCCACTCATGAATACAAAAAGCCATTAAACATTTTGAGGATTTGATGGGTATAGTACAGGAAAGTATTTGAACATAATGTAAACAGCTGCAGTCAGTTTTCCACTTTCATTTCCAGGGCTTCATTGAAATCTGACATCTCTTTACGGCATGGAGTACTCACCATGATGAATAATTCCATTTTCCAGTAGTGCCTGTCCCAGGTTGACCCCTTCCTCTGGTTTGCTTATCTCTCCAATCTCTGTGAGCCAGGATACAAACTCACTGCAAAGGGAAGCAGAACAGAAACAATTAGCTTTTTTTCTCTGAATATAATCAGACACATGCCTCTGCAAGTCATCAGTCAACCACAGCAGACTTTCTCCTTGAAGCAAGTGTGAAAACTGTTGTTAAGTGATGATGCCTCTACTAGGTGGCTCAATTTCCTATGTTTCTGGAGGAAATGCTCTGGAGAAGATCTAGATCTCCTATCCATTACTTTTCCCACCATTCCCTGTAGCTCATTGTAATTAGCATGCACACAAAAGGAAAGGCCACCTGGCTGATGTATAAAGATGCTGCAAATCCTTATTTTATTGAGCAATTCAGACATCCAAGGGGGAAAAGGCAAGCAAGATTATGTGATGACCTTAAAACCAACAAGTTGGACAGCAGAGAAAACAGCTACTTCTATGCAAGCTATCCCTCTAAGCAGTGTTTGTGGTCTGACTTAATTACATATGCTCACCTTTCCTCACTGGGTCTCTTTTCTGCCTGCTCACCCTGCCCCCAGTGGTGTAATTGCATTGGCTTTTATGGAATCACAGTAGGACTTAGGACAGAAGATTCAACCTACCTGATTTAAGCACAGAGCAGTAAGAGAGAGCACAAGTCCCACTGACAGGTTAATTTAAGGTCATTTAGTGGAGTCGGTGCCTGGCAGATACATAAATGATGCTTTTAATTTACAGACAAAAGGTTGCTAAGTCTGTCTGCTCATGCAGCACAAAACAAAACCTCTCTCTGGTGAAGGGCAGAGCTGCACATATGGGCAGAATGAAAGCCAAAAATGGATAGATATGTAGGATGTTACTCAAGTA